>ML675696.1:2216038-2297590 GCA_007922155.1 Mesoclemmys tuberculata | reverse complement strand
GTGGGGCCCGGCCTGGCCCGCTAGCGCCGAGGCGGGGCCGGCCCCCTCCCCCCGTCTCGGGCCCGAGGCTGCGCGGCTGTGCAGCGCCGAGCCCCGGGCGGGGCCGGGCCCGCGCTCCCGCCGCCATGGCCGTGCCCTTCGTGGAGGACTGGGACCTGGTGCAGACCCTGGGCGAGGGCGCCTACGGCGAGTGAGTGCGAGTCGGGCCGGGCTGCGGGCGCGGGGGTCACCGCGGGGCGGGGCGGGGCGGGGCCCTCGGGCACCCCCGGCGCCTGGCCGGAGCCGCGCTGGGGCCCGGCCCGCTCTGCAGCGCCCTCACCTCAGTCACGGTGAGGTGCCCAGCCGCTGCACGCGGGCCCCGCGGCGCCAGGGCGGGAGCCGGCCCGGTCCCGGCGCGCTCCCCGCTTCACCCGGCGGCCTCTCCCCCCCCCCCCCCGCAGGGTGCAGCTGGCCGTGAACCGGCGCACGGAGGAGGCGGTGGCGGTGAAGACCGTGGACACGAGGCGCGCCGCGGAGTGCCCGGAGCACATCCGGAAGGAGATCTGCATCAACAAGATGCTAAACCACGGCAACGTGGTCAGGTTCTACGGGCACCGCCGCGAGGGCAGCGTCCAGTACCTCTTCCTGGAGTACTGCAGCGGGGGCGAGCTCTTCGACAGGATAGGTACGGGGCGCCCGGCGCCGCTCCTGGGCCCCGCCTGGGGCTGAGCGCGACTCGGCGCAAGCTCATCAGAAAACCAAAGTCCTCTGGCAAGAGCAGAGGGACCCTCGCGGTCCTGTCCCAGTGCCACTGGTCGCAGACGGAGAGTGGCTAGGGTGGGCTGGCTGGGCAGCTGACGCAGTGAGTCCCTGACTAGGCCATGGCTAGAAGTAGGGTTCCTGCCTAGCTGACCCGGCCGTCTCTTTTCACTTAGCATGATGCTAACCATTCAGAAGTTCTACGCATTTAATGCTACAAGTTAAATGAAAGTTAGGGGGAAAATTGGTTTGAGAGGAAATGTGGGGAACGGGCTGGGAAATGTAATAGGTGCAGACTTGCATTCCAGTAATTACCAGATTGCAGTGCAGTATGTACTGTGTTCCCCTTCCAGTGTACAGTTCCATTGACAGTCGAGTCTGCTTTAGTGGACAGCCTCGGGACCAGACCTTATCCGCTTATGCGGAGTATTCACTTATCCAAAGTCATTAACATGTGAAAATGGGTTACCAGACTAAACCCATTATTTAAATCCACTAAAGAGGATTATTCACTTAAGTGGTATCCACTTAACCGAACCCATTTTACGTTGAAAACATTATGATCAAAACGGGACCATGGAAACAGTATCCACTTATGTGGATTATCCACTTATCAGGAATCCACTTAAGAGGAGTGGACTGTAGTGCTAATGGGAGATGCATGCATGCTGAGAAGGTAGCTGTTGAAATCTGCAGGAGATTCTGAGCATGGCTGTGCGTATGCTCGCTATTGATAGCATAATCCTACTAGAACTTTTCCTACAAGACTACTGCCAGCCGTCGTGTTTCACAAACCAGGATATATTTGTTTTATTTAAACTAATAAAACAGCTTCGTGTGAAGAGCTTGAAAAATTCCCACACCGATAGATTCTGCTGAAACTGAAAGTAAGCTTTCATTTAAAAAAAATCTAACTCTTGTGGCTACAAAACTAATGTTCTGAACATGAACAGTGTGGACTGTGGCAGCACTATTTTTCAAAGTCTGTAGACGGAGCATTATTCCCTTTGCTGGTGCTTATTGGGTTAGCAAGCTGAAAGAGAGTAAACACTGACTATTTTTATAGCAACTGCTGCTGGTTATAGCAACTGCTGGTTGGGAAGACTGAGCAGTATGTAGGTAACCATTATTGGTAGCTGCTGAGGGAGACCACAAAACAGGAGCTAGGAGTGTATGTGAAGTGTTGGAGGCAACTCCTCATGTCCACTAGGAAGGTGGGGATGTGGAAGCACATCTCTAGGACTAGTGGGGGCTGGCTTCCCGCTTGTGTGCCCTTGGTCACTGGAGTCTTCCTGTTTTCATATAAGTCTGTGGCTAGAAGATTTAGTTCTGTGGTACTTAGATGAAACTGACCCTGAGGACAATGCAAGAAGAGATGCCTTATAGGGCAGGAGAGAAAATGGAGTGAAGCCAGGAATTAAAAAAGAAGGTATAATAAATGCAAAAAATGTAGGGAATTACTTTATTTTAAAAAGCTATTAAATTTAATAGCATACAACTATTTTATGCCTTTAAATTGCAGTGGATGTGACAGCACAGGTATTATTCACCCTGGCTGGTAGGCTTAGTCCATGGGCTAGTATGTGTTGGACAAACTTTACAAGCCCTGGCTTGGTGTTCAGGCTCTTTCTGTCACTTCTGAGCTCGCTGAAGTCCTCCAGCAAAATGAGGAAAGTCAGGCCAGTATTTTTCTAATATAGATAACACTTTTTAAAAGTATTTTCATGTCAGCTTCATATTGTTAGAGATAAGATATTAGATGCAGACGCTGCAGTGTAACTCAATAATCTTTCATTACACTTTTGCATTGCCTGCAGTTGCTGTTTCAAGGCAGATGAAAAATAAGAGTTGAGCAAAGTATCCAGAGAACTTTGTAAAACAGTTACAAAAACATAGTGCAGACTGTCCTTTCCATAATTTGTTTATGGTGATAGAAAAGTTTTTTGATAAGTAGATTTCGAATTACTTTTTACAGAGCCTGATATAGGAATGCCTGAACCAGATGCACAGAAATTTTTCCATCAGCTTATGGCTGGCGTGGTAAGTGTTATACCTTACACATTTATTTGAAGTTCCTTTTTCCTGCTAATTTAAACAGATCATGGTATTAAAATCTTTATTTATTTTTAAGGTGTATCTCCACAGCATAGGAATAACACACAGGGATATTAAGCCTGAGAATCTACTGCTAGATGAAAGAGGTAGGTATAAAAACTCTGACTTCATCTTCTCTTAAATTTTTGGTCATTGAGGGTATAGGGGAGAAAAGAAACACTAGCACGTAGTTAGTCTGAAAACACTCCCAGAGCTTCTGTGGGTCCTGCTGCATTGAGAATAACCAAATGCAGTAAGCAGGTTCATGCTGTAAGGACTTGTATTCATGCCCTTATCTTGTGCAAATAGACTCATCAATGTATTCTAGAACAAGTTATTCTGGGTCTCTGCAGAGATGCTAGTGGCCTTTAAAGGAACACCCTTGTGAAAAACTAAAGTTTTGTTAAGCTGGTTCTTACATTTGTACTGGGTTTTTGATTTTGTTTCCATGAACCCTGAACATACTTTTGATTGGAACTTTTTTAAAACAGTGCTGTTTTGAACCAAAATATTACAGCAAGATAATAGTGCATGGGAATCTGAAACAGCTAATGAAACGGATTGATGTGTTTTTGTTAAAACTGAGAGGAAAAGCAAAACATTCAATAATCGGGACATGATGAAAAATAAACTAAAATTTTAAAACTCTGTTTAATCAAAGGTGATAGTAATAAAAACATATTTTTAAAATGATTTCTAACATGATGGTTCTTTTAAGCAGAGAATATCTCTGCACAAACTGTCTTGGACATTTTTCTGTACCCATTCATCTCTTTTAATCAAACTCGTGCTCCCTGAATAAATTCAGGTTCAAACTTTCAGATCTCTTGTTCAAATGCCTATGATCCAAAACAAGAAATAAGTCATAAGAGCCTGTTTTCACTTTTATTAAGGCCCCTTTATACTGCAGCGGCAATGTAAAGGGGATCTTAGAGTGCGCATAAATGTGCTTATCTCTGGTTTTATCTAGCTTTAATATGTTATCTTCTAGCAGAGAAGATGACACTACCTTGTTATATAATATACTTAATGACTTTTTTCCTTTTGTTTGCTTAGATAATCTCAAAATTTCTGATTTTGGCTTAGCAACTGTGTTTAAACACAACGGTCGTGAGCGACTGTTAAACAAGATGTGTGGCACTCTCCCATACGTTGCCCCAGAACTGTTAAAAAGAAGAGAATTCCATGCAGAACCAGTTGACGTTTGGTCATGTGGAATAGTACTTACTGCTATGTTGGCAGGAGGTAGGAGTTGGTCGATTTCCTCTCACTACACAAATTACCTTATAATATGCATATTTGCTGCTGTTTTACAATGATTTAGGATTGCAGTGCAAATGATCATTACCAGCATAGATTTAAAGAGTTGATCCAAATCATGGAGGTAGTCTTGGTGGGGGAAATTAAATGATGTAATTTAAATATTTTCATATTGTCATCAGCTTCTTAATAGATTTTCTTATGGGTGATCTACCAAGGATGATCTTGTTATGATATATGGTCACATGAAAAAGTGACATTATATAGTATAGATGAAAACAATACAGCTTTCATAGTCCTGCTGTGGCTTCTTGGTTATTTTCCTCACTTCTTATTTTATTTTTTATTTACTGTTTCTTGCTGTCTATATCCTCACCTTGGATGTAGGGCTGCCTATTTAATAGTATTGCATTGTAACAATTTTTCAGGTTCTGCTGTTTTGGTCTGTCCTGTTTTCTTGTGGTCTCTCCAATTTTGGAGTCACCTCCTAATTTGATTGCAGTGGTATTTATATCAAAGAAAGGCAGTGCTCTTTAAATGTCTTTCATTCTTTTCCCAGCCCTCCTAAATTTGTAATCCTTAAACTTGTGTTCAAAGGCATAAACATGATTTGGCACATGACTTTCTTACAGAATTGCCATGGGACCAACCTAGTGACAGTTGCCAAGAATATTGTGATTGGAAGGAAAAGAAAACATACCTTCCGCCATGGAAGAAGATTGATTCAACACCATTAGGTAATTTGTCAGTTGGCTGACAGACTTTTTTTATGTATTTGAATAGTGCAATGACTTTTCTTGTGGAATAAAGTGCTGATATTATGCACATCTGTATTCCAGAATCATTCAGTCTAAAAGCTGGATGCTACCATGGACTCATCATCTCATAGGATCTGGCTCTAAGGAACAAAAAAGTTCTTGTAAGACACCTTTAGGGAACTACCTGAAAATGGGGGATGGCGCAGTAGTGCCATCTTGTTTTTAAGTGAGACTGGTAGGAGACATCTGATTGACATAGCAGCCCTGGCAAAAGTTTATCTGGGCAAACTTCTAAAGATATGGGGCCTTACTCCACAGTGCCTTGTGCCCTGTGCAGTCACTTAGCTGTGCAAAGCTGATACAAAGATCTGTCATTTTGATCTGGTACTATTTCACATCTGCTTTGCACAGCTGTAATGATTTCACAAGCTAGTGAAGAATTGGGGCCTGAGATCTGTTAGACTGAAATAATTTCCCAAGGGTAGTGGCAAATGTCCTGTCAATGAAGCCATGAACAATTAAGCTATATTTTTATTATTTTTAAGTAATGAGTTTAAGGTCACTGGTAGGTCTGAGCTTATCACATTTAACCCCTCTCCACATCTCTTTGGTCACTAAATTTCTTCCTGATCCTGGAATGTCTCAGGGCTGAAGTTCTGCTAATAGCTATTGCTTTGCTGTGTGACCTGAAGTCCAAGGTACTAGATTTATTTGGTGTCATACATTCCCATCCTGTTCTTACCAAAATGATTCTTGTAAGTAAACAGGTCTGCAGGAATCTGCTAGAAAGCTTTCACAAAGGTGGGTTTGACATGAGCTATGGCAAACTTCGTATTTCAAAGGCTCTGTACACGGCCCACAGCCCATGTGGAACACAGTGGACGCTCACTCACAAATCTTGACGAAACTTGGGTCTTAGGCCTCCAGCTATGAATTTACCTTAACTTGGTGTTAATTTATGAGTGATCAGAATGTAGATTTGGATCTGGATTAGAATTCATTTATGGGGAGACCAGATGATAAACTCAAAGATTTAGGGATGGAATTGAAGTATCATTATGAAATGGAATTGCCTGAGGAAAATGTATTTTACTGATCTAGGAATCAGGGTATATGACAGTTAATACATTTTTCTTTCTCCCTGTGAATGTAATGTTTCTCTCTAGCTTTGCTCCACAAAATACTAACCGAGAGCCCTACAGCAAGGATTACTATTGCAGACATTAAAAAGGACAGATGGTACACCAAACCTATGAAAAAAGGTAAATGCCTTCAAGTGCTTTGTACAACATAGAAAAACAGTGTATGTAGTTGGAGAGTATATATTGAGGTGAAAATCCTTGGCACATTATAGTTAGCAGAAAAGACCCTAAAGGCAGGAAATTCAGAGTGTGGCAGGGCCTCAGCATTTCTCCCTTGGGTGGTTGATCTGGAGTAAACCAGTCTGACTCCTGAGGGTTTTTGTCTTCATTTGGGTTTTCTTTTCTCTTATTTACATGGTTGACCTCTGGGTAAACCCAAAAAGTTCTCTTAAGCAAAACAAAAGAGATCCTCAAATTCACAATGCAAACAAATACTTTCCCTTGCTGCCTCTTCCAGCTGTTACCCTACCACAGGGGCTCCTAGCTGCTAGTGTTTCCCCAAGCAGCTGTTATCTTAGTTTCTTTCCCCATAGGGAGTGGAGTGGAGATACCTTTCACCCAGGGGACGCCTTTCATTCCTGCTGCTGATACCCCTGCTGCAGCCTGTTTCTCATCTCTCTCCTTCCCTCTCTTACCAGAAGAGGTGTTTTTAAAGGTCACTGGCAGCCTTTAACTGGCCTCAGCTCTCTCTAGTTAACTTGAGGTCACCCTTTTTCAACTCATAGGGAACCTTCTAGGTTCATGATTTTAGAGATTGATTATATCTGCCCTCCACCACTTATTTATCATGACTGACTTCATCAACAGAGTTGACGTTTAAATTTACAAGAAACTCCAATATTGTAAAGCTTGGAAATTGAGTTGAGGTGTACAAACTACCTTAATTCATCCTCTGGATCTGTTTTTGCTTCCCAACTTCCCTGTTGTGTGAGTGGAGTATCAAATATGTACACTGCAGAGCATTGGTTTTAAACCGTTTATACAAACGTTTGATATCAAATGTGATATTTTTGTCACCTCATTAACCTTGTTCTCATATAAGTGCTCTAATGTCATCGTGGGGCCTAGGAAACTTATATATGTGGGCATGTTACCTCCGTGTCTAATGATGCTCTTATTACTGGTTGGCACACAAAATCATAGGGGAAGGTGCAAAGTGCTGTCAGCATCCCAAGGAAGGGGTCAAATTTGCGAAGCATTTTTTTTCCCCCATGCACTCCTTGACCATGAAGACAGCAGGATCAGAACAGCCATCATATGTTTAAGGCATTGTAGTTCTTACCTTTTCTAGTAAGATGAAACTGTTTTGGATGAATAAAGTAGATATAATTTCTGATTTGTCTGAGGGTATTGCTATTGGGGCGGGTTTATTCTGCCCATTAAATGGTGTTTTTGACAGCTATAATGTGCGAAGGATTTTTACCCTTGTGGGTATGCTAGTATTTCAACTATTGAGATTGCTATTCAATGATGTTTGGAATCTCAGTCTTAAATGTGTTTCAGGTACTGGAACACAAATGGAAAAAATAAACAAAGAAAATGACCTGTGTGACAATTCAAAGGCCAACCTATGCAAGAGCAGTGTATTTTTAATGGGGAGCTCATCCTAATTCCATATACTTTAAAACCCTGGTGACTCTTAGGAAAGCTCTTCTGAACCTGCTTGTGTGATTTCTCTTCTTCTGTTAGGTGTAAAGCGGGCTCGTGTCTCCTCAGGGGGCCTTTCAGACTCACCAGGTGGCTTTTCTAAGCACATTCGGTCTGATATGGACTTTTCGCCGATGAAACGTGCACACAGGTCAGAATGCTTTATGCTTGTGTTTTTTGGGGTTTTTTTTGTTTCCAGTAACTAACGCCTCACACACTACTTTACCTGAAAGCCTTTACTTGAAAACCTGTAGCTTAGTTAAACTGGCTTCAAAATTACACCCGTCCTTATGTATTTTTCCCATCTTTTCCTCTTATATGAAAACGGGGCTGTAATCTGACAAGGCTCCTCTCCCCATACCCAAACATCCAGCTCAGGGACTTGCATCCAGAAGATCCTCATCAGTTGACAGCAGCCTTATCAACAGAGCATCCTCTCTGCTCGAGCTGGTTCTGAGATTAGAATCTGCAGTGGCTTGTAAACTCTGCAAGGCAGGGCCTGTATCTTTTATGCCATTCTGAGTACCCTGTTGGCACTCAATAAAGAAACATTGTCACTGTCTCTGCTGCCCTAGCATCACCACACAGGGCCTTTCTCCACCCTTGCCTCATTCTCTTAACAGTGACTTCCTCTTTCTGATCTGTCATAAGAGGCACAATGGACTCATTTTTACAGAGCATCTGTTTCAGCCTCCAGCAGTGAGTCTAGTCATGCAGTTATGAATGAAAAACAAGAGTCCAAGAAATGTGCTTGCAAATATGACAAGGCTTTCTTTGATTATGGCTTCACCAGTGTTTTAGTCAAGAATGAAGAAAGACCAAATGCTTGCTATGTCACACGGTGTTAACAAGTGAAAGCATGACTCTAATAAACTTAAATGACACTTGGAAGCCTTTTTCAAGAAACACAGATAACCAAGGTCATGTTTCCAGTGCCAGAAAGAACCATTGCAATAAAAGAGAGCCAAATCCATATCTGGCTGAACTCAAAAGTCGTCATTTGAAATTAGTTACCACACTGCACAGGCCAAGAAACCTCACACAACTGGAGAGACTTTGATTTTGCTAGCTGCAATCAATGATGGTGAACATGATGTGTGGGAAACCGAGGCAAACAAACTCAAAGACCCTACTACTCTCCAACAACACAGTGAAGTGAAGGATTGGGACGTTAGCAGCAGATAAGGAAAACACATTGATGGAGAATCTGAAAAACACGGCTGCTTTTGCTCGGTAAGCTGATGGGAGTGCTGAGAGTTGTGATGCACATTTCTTGGCTTTTGTGAAATGCACATGGGAGGCTGTGGTTCTCAAAGACATCTCTTCTGTCTCCCTCTTCCCGAATGTGAGACAGCACAAGGAATGTTTGTGCTATGTGGCTACGTGCAAGATAAAATGTACCATGTGATCTCATGGTGAGTTTTTGCACAGATGGAGCTCTGTCTTTGGCAGGCCATAAAGCAGCTCTGTGTGCCTTGGTAAAGAAAGTTGCTCTGTCTGCTGTGTGGACTTGCTGCATGGCTCTCAGAGAACAACTGGCATCTAAAGGTCTGAGTCTAGCACTAGGTGAAATTTTGCAGCAGGTCTCGTCTATTGTGATCTACATCAAGACTCAGCCTCTCCACATGCAGCTATTTGCATAACTGTGTGAAGACAGGGATCCAATCTTTGATGTGGTGGTGTTTCACACTGAAGCTTGTTGGCTATTGAAAAGAAAAGTACTGGGACAATTCTTTTAACTGATGTGAGTAGCATGCATGTACAATGGTCTGCAAAAAGTGAATTTGTTTTTCTGTGTGGCCAAAGGAAGATGTTATCTTACCCATGTCACAGATACTTGGGAATCTAATGAACTGAAAGGCAAACTATGAATCCTTCCTGCAGCTTTGCAAGTTACTGGCTGACAGTGAGTCTATTCAGCCTCCCAGAGATGATGGCTAAGCATCTTAGAGGAACAGTCTGCATCCTTTTTCTCCAACTTGGATATGAGTCTGATTGGGTTCAAAACCACTTCTAGTACAAGCCTGATGCCATGGATTTGCCAGCAGCTGAAATCGAACAGCTCCTCAATATTTCTTGCAGTTGATTCTTGCAAGGAATGTATACTCCACCTTCTCTGCCGGAGTTCTGGTTCACTATGTAATGAATATCCTGCACTCTCAACATTTACCTTAAAATTGATGGTGCCATTTGCAAGTGCACATTTGTAACAAGCTGGATTCAGCACACTTGTGTCCATCAAGTCTCTGAAATATTGATCTACTGTTGATGTCACATTGGAGATTAGATGTGCAATTTCTACCCATCTGCCAGATTTTGAGAAGCTGTCGCAACATGCAAGCCCGTGTATCGCATGAGAGCAATAAATAACATTTAATGTAGATTCCTCGGTTGCTATGTTGCTTTGTTTGTGTCTGGAGTTACAAGAAACAGTAAATCTCAAAATCTGGGTCACCTAGATAAAAAGTTTGGGAATCCGTGATGTAGTCTGTAAAGTACTTGGGGGTTCTGTCAGGGTAAAAAGCACAAGAGAAATGCAACATTACTATGATGCATTTTATTATTAATGTAACGAATTGTGTTTTCATGTTTCAGTGAGGAGAAAGTAAGCTACTCCACTTCTCAGCCAGAACCTCGCACCGGTATTTCCTTGTGGGATAGTAGTCCAACCAATATCAACAAACTAGTGCAAGGCATCAGTTTCTCCCAGCCAGCATGCCCCGAGCATATGCTTGTTAACAGTCAGCTACTTGGCACCCCAGGGTCATCACAGGTAATGTTTGGAAATGCTATAGTCATTCATCTTTGTTCAGAGGCATGCAGCATGGCAATTTGTTCTTTGGCGTTAACGATGCAGTTTGCACCAATTCAGATACATTGACTTAATTTTAAAGCCAATTGAATTGGAGAGGAGATATGCTAAACTTTGAGCCCAGAACGGTTGTCTGAGAAATCCATGTCTCTGATCTCTAATCTGCAGAACCCATGGCAACGTTTGGTGAAGAGAATGACCCGTTTCTTTACAAAGCTGGATGCTGACCGCTCCTATAATAGTTTAAAGGAGGTTTGTGAGAAGATGGGCTATGTCTGGAAAAAAAGCTGCACAAACCAGGTATAGTCTATGGAATTAAACAAATTAACGTTTCTGATTCCATTTGGCAAATCCTGTAAAAATATCCTTTAGTGAGCTGTAGCATTTTCTGAACCAGCACAAGACCTGTAAATGAAATCCCTACACAGAAAGACTCCTTTAAATGTAGTTACTAGTGTACTGGGAAAATAATGCTCATAGCAGTGAAATCTCTCCTCCTCATAACTATGTTCTCTCCCATTTGCCTTCAAGGTCACCATATCAACTACTGACAGAAGAAATAATAAATTGATTTTCAAGGTGAACCTGGTAGAAATGGAGGACAAGATTTTGGTGGATTTTCGCCTGTCTAAGGTATGCAAAATAAACCAACAAACTTTAGCATTAGGGAAAGGGGAGGGTGTTAGAAGCAAACTGGACCAGCTCCCGTATGATAAAGCTGCATGCATAAGTGGGATAAGGTGATGACCAGCTTGGGAGGAAGAGATTTTTGCATGGGCAGCTTGTGTCTAACAGAAGAGAGAAACACAAAACGGGAGTTAAAAACAATACTTTGTCACTAGTGCATGAAACCAGGGCTGTGGTACTGAATGCCTCACGCAGTCCAAAAGCTATTAACGCTCATTGTCTGGAAATCCCTGCTTCCAGTTGAGTCTGAAGAGCTAGAGAGAGAGCAAGCCCCTTAAGTGCCCAATGCTATGAAAGAAGGCATTGTAATTGTCTAAAGAATAATGGCTTCAGGGCATTGGGAGAGCATACTGAGCTGGCCTCATCCTGCTTTCATGGAAATCGGGGGAAGTAGATTTCTGAACTCCAGTGGAAGCAGGATCAAGCCCTTAATGGGGTAGCTGCCTTCATCCCTCTCCCTAATCAGCTGTGCTGATGCCTTCTGTGATGGGGGAGAAGGCATGTCCACATTCTGACATAGCCCATCTGGGAGCGTGTCAGGCACTGGCTGGCCTGTCTGCCATCATTGCAGTTATATTATGGCTGTTGGTGCTCATGGGACTCCCTTTGTCTTGTCTCCAGCATAGTACACAGAGGATGCCATAAATTTGGCCCATGGCATCAAACTGAGAGAGATCAGAATGTATTGGATCATAATAGCTTTCCTGCCTTGAGTGTGGGGGACTGGACTAGATGACTTCTCGAGGTCCCTTCCAGAGCTACACTTTTATAATTCTATGAAACAGGCCTAACCTAATATCCAAGGGGCTCTTCATATTTAGGCAGGTAGTGCAGAAAAATCTGATGTAGCTGAGACACCTCCAGCTTCTGCCTCTGCCAATGACACTTAACAGTAATAAGTTGATTTGCTTGCTGTTTTAAAGATCCCTGATAATTTTGTTTCTATAGAAAACACTTGTCAGCACATTTGGAGAGAGTCTATTATATATGTGTGCACAAAAAAGACATCTGTGAAATGGATTAAGTCATTCAATAACATGATTGAACCAGGATGTTAAGAGCATAATAGTAGAGCTGGGAACTCTTCTTGTCATGTCATGTATTTCCCTTCTTGAAAGAGAAATAAAATTTAATATTTTTAAGACATCACTTCAGGGGAGTTTCTGCTGCACCCTAAAATGAAGAAACTCCACAATGGCTGCCTCAAAGCAGCAAGTGAAACAGACTCCTTTTATAAAAGTTTATAAAAGTAATGCTGTGAATATAACAATAGAGGAGGAGGCATTGCTTTGGTAACTAATTATAAACAATGAACTCAAAAATTGTAAAGAAAAAAATAAAATCTCTAGAGTAGGTGTTAAAGATGTGCTGGCCTTTGCCATGGCTAGGATGCCCTCTGGACATCACTGGCTCTTTCTTGCTGTTAGACCGTTATAGTAATTAATAGCGAAGAGGGATTTTGTTCACTTCTTTGGTGCAGAAAGCATTTCTTCTTTAGGATCCTGCCTTCCAGCATCCCTCAGAAAGGCAGGCATTCCAACATTCCCATTCCTTTCTTGTTTATTGGTTTGCACATTAGTGCGTACACAAATGTGGTCCCCAAAATAGTTTTGTTTTTGTTACCTAGGGTGATGGGTTGGAGTTCAAGAGGCACTTCCTGAAGATTAAAGGGAAATTGAATGATATTGTCAGCACCCAGAAAGTGTGGCTTCCTGCCACATGATCCAGCTGCCATTGGGAAGTGGAGTGAATTGGATGCTGCTGCACTGATCTCATTTTTATTCTGCATCAAGAAACATTTGTGGCTGCCACTATCTGAGAGCCACTTGCAATGGAAACCCTTGTTTAGGAGATGTATGAATAACCTGTCTTGACGCAAGACATTTCCTCAGAGGGCAGGGTTGGTAAATACGTTTCCAGGGTACCCCAGACAAATTTGGGATAGTGAAAGTGTCTGACTTTAGTAAGTTAGCTGGGGGCATGCTAACTACTGCATAATTGCTAGCTACTGCATCCATTTTTTTCTTCTGCTCAGTCAGCAAACCCTGATTCATTGGGATGCTTTGTGCTTCTATGGGAGCCAGCCTGACGGTTCCACTGGCGTATAGAGTGTATGCCTCCTGCCTCTAAGCTGCTGCAGCCACTGACTGATGCAGATTTAGGGTTGGGTGGGGTGGGGTGGGTGGGGGAGATGGTCAGGGGGTGGAAAGCCTAGACCTAATGAAGAATAGTTTCAGCACCCTTACTGCATTTCTGTATCTTCAGGTTTTAAGCAATAACGTGTCTGTTGCCCTTTCATATGAAATTAGAGGATGGGGAGCAGAGGCTTAAAAAGACAATGTGGATCTTAGTCATGTGGCTTTTGTTACATTTATAATACCTTTTTGGCCTTTCCTTTTTGTAAAGTAGAGGTTGGGCCCAAAGCACTAGTTCTAGTGTATTGTTCACCCATAGTTTTACTAATTTCCGGCTATGAGGTCTGTAGCAGAACAGATACTTATGTCCCATTTATCTTGTTTTTAACTATCTTTTTCCTTTGTTCGGTGTGTTTTCATTTTCCCTACATTGAAAGATAAAGTCAAACCTGTTGTATGCAACATGTGATGTAGGGAATTTGCAGGAGGATAGGGAAATGCCCCTTTCTCGGTACCTAAAATTCAGAGTTAGTTGGGCAGTTATTTCTTTGAATGGCACATAGTTCATTTGTTTTAGCAAGGACTACTCGCTTCTCACCAATCACAGTCAAATGCACAATGATGTGAAGATAAACGCAATCTGTATAAACTTTTGTAAATTTTTACAAAATAAAGTATAGCCGCAATTTGAAAGAAAGCTGCTCTGGTGTGTTTTGGGTGGAATTCTATTTCAGTAGCGACTTCCCCTTCTAGGGATCCCACCTTATTAATGAAGCAAAGGATCCAGAGAAAGCCAGTGTGTAATGTCGCCACCAGCTTCCAGCTGCTTTCTCTCTCAGCATCCAGGAGAGCCTCCCTCGTTGGCTGTGCTTCAGTAGGAAGGTAAGAGTCTTTCCATGGCTTCAACTTTTGGCTGTTCAGCTTCTTGCTCTGCCTCTGGGTCCCCTCCGGCAGGCCCAGCAGTATAGGAGCAGCTCAAGGCTCACTCCCCTAATGACAATAAGTCCGCTGTGACACTGCCAGTTGTTAAGCAGTAGTTTAGCAGCACGTTTTGTGAACTCTTCATGCCTAGCTTTAGCCATAGACTAGAAAGAAAAGATTTACGTATTTCTGATCCAGGGTCCCAGGGACCATCTGATTTGACCTTCCAAACCAGAGGTCAAACTGGGACTATTGTTTAAGTGAGCAGACTGTATCTGGTCAAGAGTGTTCTAGGGGTTTTTTGGCATGAGTGCTTAGGGAAGATCAGGCGGCTACCTGGCATAAAAAAAGGGGACCCCTTGAAAGAAATCAGAACTATTGGGGTGCCCATTTAGCAACAGTGGGCTTTATAAACCAGGAAACAAAGTAGAGAAATCCAAACAAAACGAAGTTCACAGTTCAGAAGCACAATATCTTAGACTAACGGATGCGTGCTCAGTACACTAGCAGTATTTCAGAGACAGCTGACACATTGCACCAGCTGGTGGTTCTCGATACAAGGAGGCTGCTTGGATGTCAGTCTTCATTGTATTGGCGCTCTTGTTTCGGTTTGAGGGCTTTTATCAACCAAACTGAAGCTGATTTCTTATCAGCTAAATCGATTCAAGATCTAAATTGATTTTAAATTGGTGTAAAATTTGTGCAAGCCCATAATGTAGATGCACTTCAACCAGTTTAACTTGCATCTTTTTAGCTCACCTCAGTAATTACTGATGCAAATTACAGTGATTTAAGCAAGAGTTTCACTGGTTTAAGTGTATCTGCATTAAGGGTTGCATTAGTTTATATAGGTTTTAAATTGATCTAGTTAAATTAGTGCAACTCTCCTACTATAAACACACAGGTGAAGGGACATGCCCTCGGATACAGATTGGAAGTTGCGAGTAGAGCTGGAAATGGCTAGGAACTCGAGTTCCTAGCCTAGGCTCTCTCCACTAGCTCAAATTACTATCTACTATACCTCCCGTAGAAACCTGTGACCAAACCAGCCCGACACGGAGTGCTTGGTGTTGAATCTCAGCAGGTAGATGGTCAGGAACTTCAGTAGAGTTTGGAGTGGAATCCATTCTGAGGGAATGGTGAGATGGGATAATCAGCGAGGCAGGGAACTGGGTGTGAATGCAGCCAAGTGGGGATCTCTGCTCTGAGAGGTATAGGTTTGTGAGTTCCCAACTGTCAGGGCCTCTTTTGTGGCTGAGTCACTGTCAGGGGAGCCTGTTAGTGCCATGTGTGGCACGAGTTTTCAGAGCTAGGATTGTGTTGGATGTTGCAAATTAGCACCATAAAGCCAGTGAGGTCCTAGGTGTTGATCTTGGATTGTGGTGCATCTTGAAGCCTAGAAAGGGGGGTGAAAGAAGGGCTTGGAGTCCTTATAGCATGGAGGAGACAGGCCCTGCAAGTCCGAGAGGGGGAGATCTAATTGCTGCAGAAGTTCAGTGTTGCAGAAGGAAATTTAGCGGTGTCCAGACTTCGTTGGCTCCACGATGTTGCCTCTGTTGCCTTGCACGGCACATGCTGCTTGTGAAGAAAACTTGATGCCTTCTGTGTAGGGGGGGAAACGTATAAGGACAATGCACCCAAGAACCAGGTCGTCTTCCAGGGTTCTCACAAGTCCCTGCTCAGTCCACCTCAGTAGCAGAGGTAGAGTGTCTAACCAGAAATAATTCATGCATTCGTTTCCCCTCACTCTGCTCTTAGGGCTAGATCTAACATTTAGGCCAACCAGACACATGGCTCAAGAAAGAGATGACCCAGTGCTGACCCTAGAAAGAACATGGCGCTAAAGAACTGCGTTTGTAGCCCCACTCTCTGGACTCTTGCAAATCATTAAAGAGCAGGGTCCAGGGGGTTATCCACATAATTCTGTGCTGGGGGGAATGGCTAATTTCTGCTGGGGCAGAATAGAACTTGGTTTAGTCTCCTCCAAAGGACTGCTCCTAATAATAGCACAGCAACCAACCAGCATTCTTCAGTCCTACATTGTGAGCTCCGTGTTTAGATGCCCACCAGAGACGGGACAAAAAGCTAAGCCAGGTACTTAGTGCCGTGATCCTCGCTGAACCCACAAAGTAGCCAAGTCAGGGCTTAGCTCTAAAGAACTCCCAGGTGCTACAAGGAGAGAAAATGATCCAGTCGGTGTCACTCTTCCCTCAGTCAGCACTGAAAATACCTGCATAGTGAAAGGACGTGCTGTGGTTTTGGATCCATTGTAAACCAAAGTCCTGACCCTTCGTGCTCACCGGAGCTCATAGGAAGAGGGGAGTAAATGCTAGTGTCCCAGCCACACACAGACTTAGGGTGGACTGTTCCTAATGTAGTTAGTTTCATTTGGCTACAGGGTTCTTTATTTCCTGCCCTAAACTGTGGTCCATGGTTAAACAGCTGCTGTGTTCCCCAAGGTGATTGCCGTTCAGCAAAGGGTGAGGTGCCCCATATAATATTCTAACCTACTTCACGGGCCTGTGGTAACTTCAGTTAGTTTCAGTGTTTGAGGTTCTTGGATGGGCAGCTCTGTCCCCTCTGCCCAGGCAGCCCCCTCTCCTTGTGTTTCTGTGCTGGAGCGGTGGCACTGACACCCTATGCCACGGTGGTGGGAAGGGCATGAGTAGCCATCGGCGATCTCTTGATAGACGAGGATGATCTTTCATGGGCTTATTTTATAGGGGTCCTTGGGTGACCAAGTCTGATCCTTGAGCTGCAGATGGTGTTGGAAAGCAGGGTTGGGCCACGATTGCTGCATGCCAGTTGTCTGTCCTTTCCTAGCATTGTGTGGCCCATAGGAATGGGGCAGCAAGGAAAATGATTTAACCTCCCTGCCAAAGAATAGCTCCCTTGCCAGCGCAGCGTGTGCGTGGTGCAGTCTGCATCCGGGATGGGAAGCATGAATAAGGCCCACCCTCAGGCCTTAGTGTCTCCACTGAGTCTCATGACTTCTGCTGGCCCTGTATGTATGAAGTTACACCACCTTTCAAAAGACAGCCCTCTTCCCCATCTTGGCCCTAGGATGGACCCTCCTTGGAGAGAGAGAAGTAGCTCTTCACGGCCATTTACTGTCAGGCCACGCTCAACCTACAGCCCTGCAAGCAGGGGCTAAGTAAAATGCTGCATAAGTATCTCTGACAGCCCTTGTGTGGACGCCCCAATGAACGTGAGCAACTCATCTCATTCCTTGGCCACAAGGGCTCACCCAAGAGTACTGCGTGTCTTTTCTCACTGTCCCTCTCTCATTTGGGGCCCAATTGAGGGACAGGCAGACTGAGCTGTTATCAACCAACCCCTTGCAAGTGCTTGTTTCAGGAGGTACAAACAGGTATAAATTCTGATGCGTTTGCAGGGTAGCCCTGGGGCGGGGTGGCAGGTGCCCCGTCCTTTGATGCAGCCGAAGACTGGTGTCTTGTTTTGGCAGCAAAGGGCTTCGGCTGCAGGAAAAAGGAGGAAAATCCCATACGGAGCTAGACGTGAAGCAGTGAGGTGAAAAGGCCCAGAATTCCCCATGCACCTCACATGGAGAGTGGGCCATGCAGACAGCTAGCCCAAAAAGAGCACCTTGGGTGCATTAGGAGCCAAAGAAGTGGCCTGTGGAGAAGCAAGCCAGGCAAAAGAGTCTGTTTGGGATAAAGGCATCCCTGGGGCTGGCAGTAGCACAGGCCAATATCTGTCCACTAGGGGCTCTCGAGCACGTTTGAGGCAGCGCTGGCAATATTTGCTTCCAAATCCCTAAGGACAGAAGCAAATAATGTCCAGGCTGGAGAGAAGCCTGTGGCGTGGAGACGGTCTCTGGCAACCAACTGCTCTCCTACTCTTCCCTAAGCAGCGACTCCAGGGCCCACAGGAAGCCAGTTGCCGGTGTTGTGACAGAATCTGTGACCCGTCAGATTTTGTTACCGGTCTCGTTTTCTGACACAGTGTCGGTTTCTGGCACGTTAGGTGTCAGAATATGTGACCCGTCAGATTTTGTTTTCTGTCCTCTCTCTGCTTCTAACAGCTATAATGCCAGATGATGAAACCTGACAAAATCTGTGACCCTCCATTGCACAGTCACAGTTCCTGTCCGGAGGATGAAACTAGAGAACACTTGTGACCCCCCCACAGTACAGTCACATTGTCTGTCCAGAGGAGGAAACCAGACAAAATCTGTAACCCCCCCATAGTACAGTCACATTTTCTGTCCCCTCTCTGTTTCTGGCAGCTATAATGCCAGATGATGAAACCTGACAAAAATCTGTGACCCTCACTGTACAGCCACAGATTCTGTCTGCAGGATGAAACCAGACAAAACCTGTGACCCCGAATTTGTTTCTGACACAGTGTCGGTTTCTGGCACGTATGGTGTCAGAATCTGTGACCTGTCAGATTTTGTTACTGGTCTCGGTTTCTGACACGGTGTCGGTTTCTGCCATGTATGGTGTCAGAATCTGTGACCCATCAGATTTTGTTTTCTGTCCCCTCTCTGTTTCTGGCAGCTATAATGCCAGATGATGAAACCAGACAAAACCTGTGACCCCCCCACAGTACAGTCACAGTTTCTGTCTGGTCACTGTTTCTGACAGGCAAGATGCCGGATAAGCAAACCTGACAAAATCTGTGACCCCCCATTGTACAGCCACAGTTTCTGGTCGGATGAGGGAACCTGGCATAACCTGTGACCCCCCCACAGTACAGCCACAGATTCTGTCCAGAGGATGAAACCAGACAAAACCTGTGAAACGCCCCCCTCCCCCCCACACACACAAAGTACAGTCACATTTTTTGTCCGAAGAATGAAACTAGAGAAAACCTGTGACCCTCTCACAGCAGAGTCACAGTTTCTGTCCGGTCTCTGTTTCTGACAGGCAAGATGCCGGATAAGCAAACCTGACAAAATCTGTGACCCTCTCACAGCAGAGTCACAGTTTCTGTCCGGTCTCTGTTTCTGATAGGTAAGATGCCAGGTGATGGAACCTGACAAAATCTGTGAGCCCCATTGTACAGCCACAGTTTCTGTCCGGAGGATGAAACTAGAGAAAACTTGTGACCCCCCACAATACAGTCACATTTTCTGTCCCCTCTCTGTTTCTGGCAGGTATAATGCCGGATGATGAAACCTGACAAAATCTGTGGCCCCCCACAGTACAGTCACAATTTCTGTCCAGAGGATGAAACCTGACAAAACCTGTGACCCCCCCCCCACTGTACAATCACAGTATATGTCCGGATGATGAAATCTGACAAAACCTGTGACCCCCCCACACACACAATACAGCCACAATTTCTGTTCCCTCTTTGTTTCTGGCACATATTTTGCTGACGGCATGTGTCTGTCACAATCTCATACCTCTCACCTTTTGCATCCTATGGTCCAGGGGTAACAAAGTTGGACAGATGTGTGTCTTCATCAAAATATGCTACCTCACTCCACTGGGCTCTCAGCAGGAACTCTTCCTGCTTCTGATATACTTTTCCAATTTTTTCCTTTGCTATTTTTTAGTTTAGCTGTTTTTCAGATTCCTATTTCTCCTTCCCAATTCTATTTTTACACCTCACTTGCCACCATTTAAACTCCTTTCGATTTTCCTCCATGTGATTTCAGTTCTTTTACTTACTTCTTTTCCTACTATGTGGCTTTTTCTGTTTATTTGTATGTATTTTAATTTGTCGTATGTATTTATCTTGATCCTCTATTCTGGTTGTTAAAAAAGTTCTCATGCACTGTTCACATATTTCACTTTCACTACTCTACCTTTCATTTTCACCTCAACTAACTTTCTAATTTTTCTGTAGCTCCCCTTTCTGCAATGAAATGGTAGCATGGTGGTCAGCTTTGCTGGTTTCATTCCCACATGGATGTTTCATTTTATGATGTTCTGGCCACTATTACCAAGCAGTTTGCCTATATTCACTTCTTGCGTCACATCCATGCTCCACTTACCATTAAAGCAAAGATTCTGTCTTTCACTGATTGCTCATATCCATTCCAATACAGGTGTGTGCACGCCACAGTGCACCGGTTCCTGGAACGTTTTTCCCCTTAGCAGATCCCGTAAGGTTGGCACAGGTGCCCCCTGGAGTACTGCGCTTATGCCGCAGTACGTAGGGCGCCACCAACCCCATTGCCCCTCAGTTCCTTCTTTCCGCCCGTGGCGGTAACTGGAACTGCTTCTGCTTCTTGCCTGGCAAGCAGATTCCCCTAGTTCCCTAGTAGTTAGGGTAAAGTTAATGTAGTTAGACTCAGTTAGAAGCCCTGAAGGGCTATCTTCGTCGGAGCCATGCCGGGCTCGCACAGCTTCAAGTCCTGTGATGCGTGCAGTAAGCCCTTCCCCATGAGTGACCCTCACGAGAGCTGCCTTCGCTGCTTGGGAGAGCAGCACCACAGGGACAAACGTAAGATCTGTAGATCTTTTAAGCCGCAGACACAGAAGGAGCGGGACGCTCTTCTTTGAGCCATTCTGATGGACTCAGTGCTCCAGCCGGACTACTAGCCATCCTGTTCCCCTGCGGCACTGAGCGTCTTCTCGGTTCGGGGTGCTCCGCTGGCACCAGAGACACAAAAGATACCTCCGGTACCGAAGAAAAAGAAGAAGTCGGTCACTGCCAAAGAGACTCCTCCTCAGCTGGTAACCGGCCAGGAGATGCCCCAGCCGGGTGCCATGGTGGGTGCTCCGGCACTGGCATCTCCCTGCAAGGAGCCTCTCCCGACCCCTGGGGATGGGAGAGTTCCCTTGCAAGGGCCATCGACACCAGAGGCATTCGTGGCGGCATGTGCCCTCATGGGCATGCCCACGCCTCCGTTCCCCCCGGGCAAAGGTACCGGGACCGGTGTCTCGGGGTAAACCCACGTTGGGTGGCCCCGGTGGGTGGTCGAGGTGGATGTCCGGGTCTTCCCCCAGAAGGTCAGGAAGGGTAGAGAGTGCGAGCTCCCCTTCCACTTTGGACTCAAGGTCCTCTCCCTCAACACCATGGCACCGAGGGCGGTCAAGAGTCCACAACAGAGGCAACGTCGTTTCAGCTCCGCCTCGCGAAGAAGTCTGTGTTTCGCTTCTCGCACACCGAGTCCCACACGGTACCGGCCTCAATCCCCAGCGCACAGCCCAGCCCAGACCATGGTGCCAGAGACCCAGACCCAACATCGGTCTCGAACCCCAGCACGCAGCCAGGAGCGAGCCCCAGCACCAGACAGGAGCCGGTCTCAATCCCCGGATGACAGTTGGGCGTGGACCCCGGTACCGATGGTTTCGGCAGCACCACACCAATGCTCACGCTTGTCAGAGCGGCGGCGACACTGCCAACGCCACTCCAGTTCCCCAAAGGGCAAGCAACACCATAAATCCTCGATGCCGAGGCGGAGCTCGGGTTCCAGGTCCTCCAGTTCCTCAAGTGCCCACCGGCACCGTAGACGCCGGCACCAGAGATCACATTCTAGCAGCGGGGCTTCAGCGCGGGGTGACCGGTACCACAAGCAGCATCAGCGTCGATCTGATGACTTGGGGCCTCAGCCATACCACAAAGGGGCTCCCCAGCTGGCACCGATGCTGGGACTGGCCTGGACCCAAGGCCCTTGGCAGTGGCCCTATTGGGGACCATGGGGGACTCAAATGGCCCAGGGTACCCTATCAGTACAGTCCTCGGGGGCTCAGCCAGCAGCACCCCCACCACACCGGCCGGACAAGGACCGCTCCTTGGAGGAGGAGTCGGACCCTGGGGAGGGTCCCTCAACAGGGCCCCTTCCACAATCCTCCTCGTCTTCCCCGGAAGATGCGGCCACCAGGGACCATAGGGCACCCTGCCAGACTTTAAGGCGCACCAAGAACTCCTTAAAAGGGTGGCGAGCAATTTACAGCTAGAGCTGAAGGAGCTATCGGAGGAGGAAGACCCCTTTTTTGGTGTGTCTGGGTCAGGGGGACCATCCAGGGTTGCCCCACCTCTTAATGAATGGGTCCTGAAGCTGGCAAAGAACCTATGGCAAACCCCTGCTTCAGTTGCCCCAACTTCTAAGGGTGCAGAAAAAAGATACTACATGTCCTTGGAAGGATTTGATTTCCTCTTTAATCACCCTGCTCCAGGAGCTCTTGTGGTTGATGCTGCCAACCAAAGAGACAGGCAGGGGGCCCAGGACAAGACTCCCAAGAGCAAGGAGCACAAGGAGCTAGACCTTTTCTGCCGCAAGCTCTATTCAACGGGGCATTGCAGCTGAGGATTGCCAACCACCAGGCGCTCCTGGGGCGATATCATTTGAATCTCTGGTCCTCGTTGCGGAGGTTTGCGCAGGGGCTCCGACAGGACCAGGCCGCGGACTTCGTCACAGTTCTGGACGAAGGCGCTGCAGTGGCAGGGGCGGCATTACAAACCGCCAGTGACGCGGCGGATACCGCCAGCAGGGCTATGGCCTCGGCCATAGTTATGAGACGCTCTTCCTGGCTGTAGTCTTCAGGGCTGTCCCAGGAAGTCCAGCCGTCCATCCAGGACTTACCCTTTGATGGCACTGGCCTATTTCCCCAGCAGACTGATGAGAAACTGCATGTCCTAAAAGACTCTAGAGCCACATTAAGATCGTTAGGGCTCTACACGCTGCAGGCCTCGAGGTGCCAGTCTTGGCCCCAGACCCAACACCAGCCCCAACCTGTCCCTAGGCTGCCTCTCAGATCCTTTCCAACCTGGAGGGGTCGGGACAGATATGGGGGACCTAGGCAACGTGACTGCTCGGGGTCCTCTACAGGCCGATGCCAAGGCAAGTCTAAGGGGCAGAACAACAAACGCCACTTTTGACGGTGCGTTTGCGGGTGGCACCCCTTCCCGTCCTCTGGATTCCATTCGACCATTTACCCACAGACTCTGGCCGTACTACACCAAGTGGAGAAACATCACCTCGGACAGCTGGGTCCTCGGTGTATTTCTCAGGACCTACTTTATTGGGGCCACCCTGGATGCCACACAGGTCAGAGCCTTCCTCCCATGGCCTCGTTTCCAGGCGATGGTGACCATAATAGAAAATCTACACAGGTCCCCCACGACGACAGCCAGGCACTGCCTCCAGCTGTTGGGACATATGGCAGCCTGCACGTACGTGGTGAGGTTGCCACGCCTCAAGCTCAGGCCTTCCACGCATGGCTAGCCTCGGTGTATGCACCAGCCAGACATTCCCTGAATATAGTGGTCCCGGTTCCCACTCAGGTTTTGCAATCACTGGACTGGTGGAGGGACCCAGGGGAAGTCCTGAGGGGAGTCTCCTTCAGGGGCTTGGCCCTGTCTGTGACACTTATTACAGATGCCTCAGATGTGGGATGGGGAGCCCACATCAGTTCCAACCTGAACACCCAGGGGCTCTGGTCATTGAATGAGCGGATTCTCCACATCAATGTGCGGGAGCTCAGGGCAGTCTGCCTGGCCTGCCAGGTTTTCCTCAACTTTCTACAGGGCAGGTAGTGCAGGTCCTCGTGGACAATACAGCGGCCATGTTTTACATGAACAGACAAGAGGGGGCGCGCTCTTCAGCACTGTGTCAGGAGGCCATGCTGTTATGGGATCTTGCAGTGAGGCACGATTTTCACGTCCCGGGGGTCAAGAACGACGAGGTGGACTATCTCAGCAGGTCATTTCTACCCCAACACGACTGGTCATTACACCTGGAGGTGACTGCTTTTATCTTCCGCATGTGGGGTGTTCCCCAGCTGGACCTGTTCGCGTCGTCTTGGAACAGGAAGTGCCTGAAGTTCTGCTAGCTCCGGGGTCGGTAGCCGGGCTCCATATCAGACGCGTTCCTTATAGCTCAGACGGGGACCCTCTTGTATGCATTTCTCCCTATTCCGCTACTGCCCAGAGTCCTCTTAAAGATCAGGACGGACAAGGCGGACATCATTCTGATCGCACCAGCCTGGCCGAGACAGCACTGCTTCAGCATGTTGCTGGACCTATCCATTGCCGCGCCGCTGCCGCTTCCGAGGTGTTATGACCTCCTCTCCCAGGACCGAGGATGCCTGCTGCACCCGGACCTGGACTCCCTCCACCTGATAGCATGGAGACTTTGTGGCTGCCGGAGGGAGAGAGAACCTGCTCGTTACAGGTCCAACAGGTTCTGCTGGATAGCAGGAAACCCTCCACTCAAGTGGTATACTGGGCCAAGTTGAAGCGGTTTACCTGCTGGGCGGAGTCCCGGGGCATCCCACCGAGCTGTTTGCCAAGTCAAACTATCTTGGAATACTTACTCCACCTACTTACTTGAATACTTACTCCAAGTAGCCCTGTTTTTCCTCTCCTCTTGAATGTTCCAGGACTAGGTGCCCCAAGAAGCTTACAGTTCAGGTCCCTAGAAATTTTATCTCTACATCCCACCCGGAGATGACATACTCACTCAACATGGGGTTAGTTGAAATCCACCATTTTTTTCCAGGTCTTGATTTTTGCAGTCTCCGTGATCTCCCAGACGATTTCACTGTCCCTGTCACCATCCTGGCCAGGTGGGTGGGAATAGATTCCCTACTGCTATATTGCTGTTAATGAAGCATGGAGTTAGCATCCAGAGACATTCCATTTTATATTTGGTTCATTTGCAAGTTTTCCTTCATTGGGTGACATGCTTTCTTTCACGAACAGCGCCAGTCCCCCCAGCAAGCCGACCTGTGTTCTTACAGTTCTTATAGTGTTCTTACAATAATTTTGTTCTCTGGTATAACTTTATCCCGTTCTTTAGCCTCATTCCACCAACTTTCAGTTATGCCTACCACAGCAAGAAAGAGAGGTATTCCTTCTAATTGTCAAAATTTTATTATTGTATACAAATATATAATCAAGAACAAAGATTTTTCAAATGAATTGAAAAACAACTTTGTAAACATATGTTATAACACAGACTTATGAACATCTTTTTTCCTGTAATGGCTTGAACAACAGTATGAAACTTTTCTGTTTTCCATTTCTATGCCAGATGTGTTACTACAAGAAGACTGAAACATTTCTCTAAATACAATTACAGAAGTTAGACTTTTTTTAAACATCTCGGCTATGCACATTTGTTGCACTTGTACTCCTTGTGCTCATTGTGTAGGTTCTCTTCATTGAGTCCTTTGGGAAGGCGGGGGATATGTGCCCACCTCTTACAAGAGTCAGACTGGACCTTTGATAACTATTAATGAGAAGATGAAATCACTGAACACATAATAACTATAATTTCCATTGACTGGTACTACTCCATAAATAATATTTATTATACGTATGTTGAGTACATTACTCAACAGCTTGCTCTCATCGGTGATGAAAATGATTACTGGACTGAAATTTTTACAAGAATCCTGATCCTTAGGTAGGTGATTGGGTGGGGTCTATGTGCAAGTGTCTAGATATTGGACCATGACTTTTGTGCTTGTGTTTCAAACAACCATATTGGACTTACATATTTGCTCCAACGGTTCCCAACCTAGGGGGCAGGAGCCCCTTCGGGGGGCACACTAAAGATTCCAGGGGGTCCACGAGGCTTCAGTAATATTGAGGTCATATAGACATTGAGCTCTGTGTCAGCCAAAGCGGAAGAGCAGCCCCCCCTGAACTCAATGCCGACCAGAGCTCAGCAGCCACCCTGAACTCAGCTCCGGCTGCCCCCCACCCCACAGTGGCTGGGCACCTGGCCTGAGAGAAGCACCCCCGCGCTGGTGGAGGCCTGCAGCATCCCCAGCCAATCCTCCTCCATCACCCTCCGTCCATGAGGGATGGGAAGAAGCGGGGCCACACAGGGCGTGAGGTGGCGGCTGTGCCAGGGGATCTTTAGCTTCTTACTCAAGTAAGAGCAATTTATTACGATGAATGTTATGATGCAATTCATTTCTGTAACATGGGCAATTTCATCTTGAACTTGTCTAGCCTCCCATTCAGTGGGTACGTTAGTGAGCGTGACGTGCATTCAGGGTCAGCTCCCTACAGCTCACACTGAGCGACAAGATCCTCCTGGTAATTCATGCTGGGAATGTACTAATCTCCCTAGAAATCAGCAGGGGTGTATTTAAGGTCTGAGCTTAAAAAATGGGGATCCCAGCGGCACCTCCAATGTAGTGCCACTCTGCAACCTGCTAGCTTCTTTAATGCCAATCTGCTTCTAGTCTTTGATGGGCGGGCCTGTGCTCTTATGGATCCAGAAACCCACCCAGCAGGGTGTATCTGCTCTTTTGGTTTTTTCTCTCATTGTCAGTGGCAGTGCAGTTATAAACTCCGGGATTGATCCTCAGGTTCACTGATGACTGTGGACTCCTCAGTCACTGTAGAGGGGCTGGTGTGTGCTGGCATGGATCCTTTTCATGCAGGCATTGGGTGGCTCAGAGTCTCAGGATTTCCCAACAACACCAATGGGTGCCGTGCTGAAGGTGCACATTACCAAAGTACACCAAAAATCCAAACTTTAGTCTCCCATCCCAGCAACCCAGGACTCACAGTAGGCCACGGACCTAGAGGCTAGCAGCCAGAGCAGAGCTTGCCATGTGGTGACTCTCACACCGGGAAAGCTAACTCAGCCTGCTGGGGGAAGTTTTCCCAACAGTGGTCTACAAACTGGAAGATACCTTGGTTCAGGAAGGGACGAAGGTGAGGGATCTTGTTTTCCAGGCCCCAGGGGCCAGTTCTCAGGGGGAACCCTGGAGGCAGACCTGGTCTCACCAGATCCTCACACATCCAGGCTAGCCCCTTTTTGCCCCCTGGCTCCAGACTACTCCCAAAAAGAGTCTCTCCCCTCACCTGAGCTCCCTGGGAGGGGCATCTCCATCCCTATTGCTTGCTGGGCAGACTCTGAGTCTGCCTTGACTCCCTCCTCCCTGAGGTAGCAGTGCACAGAGCCCCAAGGATGGAGGCAATTTCCTTGGGGGTTACACATACATATTTACAACTCATAATAGAAAGGTGACAGAGACACGTAAACATGATTATCTACCATAGCAAATCATGACTGGACAAGAGATGCCTCGCATGTCAGATTGTGTACATTCCTTGATTCTCAAATATTCCAGAAGGGAAGTACACTATTGTGACACCGTGTGGAATATGAATGACCATTTGTAATGTTACTGAACCAATATTCTTGAATTACAATAAATATCATATACAATCAACCATGTGTGAAAAAGCACTAAGGGCTGAGTAAGAGGCAAACTAAACAGTTGCAAAAGGCAATCCCCGTTGCTGGAACAATGGCAAAAGAAGTTTTGAATGAAAAATCACAGTAAGGCCCATAGGGAGTACAATGTTAAAAAGACAGATGCCTTCCTAAATAATAATACCACACATTTACCTGTACATATTCCGGGTATTTGCAATTAAAATGACTGATGTATGGCACAGCGACACGCACCTACACACTGATAGTAAAAGTAAGTGATGCCGTGGTAAGAGTACTAAGACTAATACAAAGAACATCCTCAGAGGAGGAAAACTGTACTTAAAATGGCTGTGAAAGAAGGAGCATGAGTCAGGGGAGCACAGCAGCCACTTTCTGTAGACCTACACACTGATAAGGGATTATTTTAAATACTTCCAGCGTGTGACACTCTGCCATGGAACCTGTTCCCCTGCAGCACCCAGAATGTTACAGCAGGAGCTGCTGTTTGAGGCAGTGGGATCCCTGTGCCTGTCAGAACCCAGCCGTGGGAAGCTGGAGCTGAGAGTCTCCCTGACCCAGACTCCTGGGAGAGGGGAAACAAAAAAGCCCCTCAGCCCCCCACCCCCGCTATTTTTGCAAACTGGGCAGGTCACAGGTGGCCCATCCCAGCGGGGTCACGGTCACCCCCTCTGCCCCTCCCTGGGCTGGGGTTTCGCCTCTGCCACGGACTGGCAGGGTCTCACCCTGGGCTAATCCCTGGCTTCCCCCCCGTCCCTGATTTTGCCCCACAGCCCCTCTCCTACTCGTGCCCCCCAGGCCAGTACAGTTCTGTCCCCTGCTCAGACCCAGCCCGGCCCCGCCTCCAAGTTGCCCCCTTTGCCCCGTTCTAGCCCCTTTAAAGAGAGCGGGCAACAGAATCTGACACCCAGTGAGGGCAGAGTGAGGGCAGCGGCTTCAGCAAATGTTACTGAGCATGCCCAGTTCCTTTGAGCATGCGCAGTACAGCCAGGGTAACAAAATCTGACGGGTCACAGATTCTGTCACAGCACCGGCTCCTGCTGGGGATTTGGCTACCCGGGAGACATCGTTAGTTGCCATCCAGCAGTGAAATGTGGGAACTATCGGTGCAACGCCCTGTGCGTCCAGCACGAGGATGATCACCCCTGGACCACACTTAGCTGTGCTCTGCGTCTCCTGCGACTCCCCCCAGCCCGCAACCGGCAGCTTGCTCGTGCTGCACGGAGTGAACTAGCACCGTGTGCAGGAGTGCTGCAATCTGCTGCTCGCAGACCTTAGAAAGGCCCCATTTGTAGAGTCTAGATTTTTAAAACCAAGAGAGACCATTGGATCATCTAGTCTGACCCCTGTACAGCGCAGGCCAGAGAATTTCACTGTTACCCAGGCACTTGCTGCTGTTCAAGAACAGGCTGGAGGGTCGCTCCAGGGGGCACGGGAGGGGAGCTTTGAGCCTCTGATTCCTGTGTTAATTTACAAAGAAATCGTCCCGGGGGGAGTTTGGTGTAAAACCCGAATCGGGGAGATTTTATGCCCCAGAGCAGCAGAACCCCCTTAGAAAACAGAACAGGCTGCAGGGGTGTCGTGGCCCAGCTGCATTCAGCCCGGAGAGGGCAAAACGGCCCTGTGCACTGACTCCTCCCAGCCTTGTCTCCCTGGCCCCTCCGGCTCCGTTTCGTTTCAGAGGCTCGCCCAGGGCAGAGAAGCCCAGAGCCCAGAGCTTGTTCATCCTTGGCGGTGTCTCTGTCAAGCTGAGGTCGTGCCATGTGAGTGGGGGACCCGGGAAACTTCGCTTCCTGGCTGCTGGCCAGAGCAGAGCTGGTTTTATAACCCAGGGGCAAGGGCCAGTCCTGGGAGGAACCAATGCGAACCCCCGGGTTCTTACTGGTTAGGCTCGTGCTGTCAGATCGCAGGCTGGGGGCAAGACGTTCACTGCCTGGCTGTGTGGCTTCCCCTCGGTAAATGTGTTAAATTAAATGTGGCTGGAAGGCAGAGGGATGGAGGAGGCAAACTGGCTGAAGGGCCGTGCTGCCCAGGGGAGGAATGGCTCTGACTCCTGTCAGGGTAGGCTGGTGTAAATGAGGGTGAGGAGATAATGTGGGCCCCAATCCTGAGTTACTCTGTGGGCTGGATCCCGAGCTCAAGTACACCTGAGGGAGGCTGGAGTCCCTCCCCATCGACCCCAGGGTCCAGAACTCAGGCTCTGGCCCACTGCGGTGAAGTTGGTTTATTTTAAGCATGTTTATCACACATGTCCGAGCACACTGTGTGTACTGCAAGTTCCCATTAACGGCCAGGTCTGTGTGGCAGGGATGCATGGCGTCCCTTTCTGGAGGCCCATCAGTGGGGGAGGAAAAAGTACAGAAAAGAACAAGACAGCCAAAACCCTGACTCCAAAGAGCCGTTTAGAGCCAGCCTCATTGAGGCGTGACTGGTTGTTCTGTGTGACTCACAAAAGGGGTGCTGGGGGCTCTCCTGACCAGCCACTGCCCAAATCCGGCAGAGCTTTGTGCCGTCACCCCACTGCCATCAGCAGGGCACAGAGACCTGCAGGATTGGGCTCTGTGGGACCCGCTCGTGTGGCCTCTCCACCCTTGACTTTGGCAGGACTCCGCGGGGGTGCGAGCCCACCCCAGTGCAGATGTTTGCAGGGTCTGGGTTGTTCGGAGTGAAAGGGGGGGGAGAGGGGATTAAACAGGGTCCAGCTTGACCCAGCTGCGCTTTCCCCAGGAGCTGTTTTCCTGAAGGCTCTCTGGTGCATTAGCAATAGCCGTGGGTGCATCAGTTGAGAATGAGAGACAGAGTTGAGGGTCAGGGGTCCTGTTGGCAGCTAAGCCCAGGGCATCTCACGCTGTGTGCCAGCGGGCTCAGATAGACACAGAAGAGAAGCAGGAATCGTATGGATCTCTGCAGGCCCTTCAGAGAGGCGCAGTTACCCATCCCCGTTCTTTGAATTGCTGAGGGGAGCCAATGCCATGCTGGCTCAGCTATTCGTGCAATACCTGGGGGTGGGTTAGCATCGCCTTATGGTGCCCTGTGTCAAAGGCTGCAGAGAGATCCAGGACCAGGGGCGTGGAGAGCTCACCTTGTCCATAGCCACCAGGATGTCGTTTTTTAGTGCAGCTAGAGCCGTCTCTAGAGGCAGGCACGTGTTGTTGGAGCGGCGTGATTACTACATTCTCAGTTACTACAGGAGGTTGGAGAGGGCTACAGAGGTGGGGGTTGGCAGCTGTGTGTCTCTGAAGGAGACAGTTCCTGGACTCTCCTCTCATGAAATGGGATGTACTAAGTAGTCTAAACCCGGCTAATGGGACGGTGCCCCCCCTCCCACAGAGTGAAGAGGCACATCACTCCCCCCACACACACCCCCAAAAAACATCTGGCCAGCTCAGCTCGGCTCCCATGCAGCCCCAGGGAACAGAACACCATGTCCTGGGATCCACCCACCTGAGCCATTTGTGCTGAAAGAGACACCGGGGGGCGGGGGTGTGAGCTGGGAATGTGCGTGACAGCTGTTGGGGGTATTTTAGCCCTGGGGCAGGATCCGACAGAGCCAATTGGTCTGGGGACAGAGCTGCAGTGTGGACCGTCCCAGGGTCACTCTGAGCTAGCATGATGAGCGGCCTGCATTGCGTCAGGGACTGTACAGCGCTTCAGCTTCATTTGCATGTTATCCGAATAACAAACATCACACAATCTCTTGCAGGGAATAAGGCAACAAGCCACGTCTACTGTGAATACAAAAACCTGGTAAATAGTGCCAACCGAGCAAATTCCAAGAAACCAGTATCAACAGGTAAAAATATCAATATTGTGCTTTACTTAGTGAAATAGTATCAATAATGTAAATACCAGGAAAACAGTATCAACATTGTAAAAATATTAACATTGTATTGTAACAATATTGTGCTGCACCGAGTCATTGCAAATACAGAGACTCTTGTTAATAAAGTTAATAAAAATAGCATACCTCATTGACACGTTTCAATTGGTACTTCCGTTCATACTCATACACACAGCCAGGGAGACAGACAGACATAAATGGGGTCTCACATATGTTATATTTACCAGCCTCTAGGTGCTGGTGGTAGTCACTGGCCGGGTGACTGTAGCACGAGGGTGAGCAGCAAGGTTCTGCCGATGCGCACCGGTACCCCTGGCTGGTTGGTGTTGTAGACCCGAACCTCCAGCCTTCATCTTTCTGTCCCATTTTATAGGAAAAAGACCCCATGTAACTCTATGGGTTTTTGCTCCGTCATGCTACATCTGTGTTTGGTGTGATCCTTAATCACCCACATTGTTGCAAGCCTGATCAGATTTTGTTCTTTGAAGTGGGCTGACTCCAGAAGTTATCAAGGTGGACTCCTCTTCAGCCAGTTGAGTGGTAAAAGTTATCATCTTCACTCTTTTCTTCCTCCCTCACACGTTTTAGGCGAGGCTGGTGTTTTCTTCATCGTGTTTCCACATCCCTTACTGAGACCAATTGTTCAGTCACTCTCCCTGTCTACACCCACCTCAATTGCTCAGCCGTTCACATGCCAATCCTCACCGCCAATTCCTAGCTGAAGAACTTCCATGTTTTTTAAAGCAAACATGATTTCATTTTTGACTTAAGCACATATAAAATAGGATTTTTACAAATATTCTGGAAGTGGGTAACATCAACAGATAAAATTGTCAGTGGAGTGGTTTTACTAATAATCTTAAAACAGACAGACTTGAATTATTACTAAATAATATGATTTGGAGCCATGTCCAACTGGAATGTAGGACTTACAGAGAACAGCTTAGACAAAAATCTGGGGTCTCTTGTTCCCATGATATGCAGTAAATGGATATTTTAAAAAGACTGAAGTGAACATTTCAAAGGGTAGAACACTAAGAGTCAGTTTTAGCTTTTGATGAAAGGTCCAGTGTATCAGGCTGAAGTGCATCTTGGTAGGAAGGAGGTGGGGAGGGGGAGGGTTTGTGGCTTTGTTCTTTCATGAATTTCATAAAAGCAGGATTGGGCCAACAGCATCAACCCCCTAATGTCCTGAGTGGGGCCAACAGGGGGAAATAAACCGGACCAGTGCTGTGTCTCTCCCTTGGAGGAGAAACTGATGACCGAGGTAGGTATTTCCTTGGTGCAGTCCTGTTTATTAAAAAGACTGGCACCTGTCATGTGGACTGGATTGGGGGGGGCATTTGTGTTATTTGACATTAATATGTCAAAATCATAACAATTCATGTAAGACATGCCATGTCAGGTGCTGTTAGAAAGGTTATAATATGCTGAGTAAGAAGATAATATTTGTGTTCATGTGTGATATGTGTGAAGGAAGTTATGGAGATCTTTGACATACCTGTATTTCAAGCTGTGCTATAGAAGACACACCCTGGACAGAGAGGCCACAGGCCACTAGCCCGCTTAATGGCCCATCAAGACCTTTACAGAAGCCAAAGGCCCAGGAAGAAACTAAAGGCATCCCTGAAGAGTTACCAGGATTGGCCCATGTGACTCTGGACTCCATTTTGGTTCCTGAAAAGTTCCACAAGCCGCATGGCCGGTGACAGAGGGTATATAAGATCAAACCACAGAAACCATTTTGTCTTTGTTCCTGTCCAGCTGCAGACACACCTCTGGATCAACACACTTTGCAACTGAACTGAAGGACTTGGACCCATCCAGGTACTGGATGTATACCAGAGTGACCATACAATCCTGCAACTCCACAATTGTTCTAGAAACCTGATGTATATGGACTTTTAAATCATTTGTATGTATCTGATTGCTTTAAGCCTTTAACACTTCTCTTATTGTTGGTTTTTCTTTTATTAATAAACCTTCAGTTTTAGTTACTAAAGGATTGGCTGGCAGCGTGGGATTTTGGGTAAGATCCAAAAGATTTTGGGTAAGATCCAAACTTAAGATCTGGTCCTGTGGCTGGTCCTTTGGGATGAGAGCGAATCTTTTGAGTAAACAGCACAGAGTTTAAATGACTGGTCTCTTTACTGGACCTAGTGTCAGTTTGGGAGCCAGAGACTGAAATGCAGTAAAGGGGGCTGTGTGTATTTGCACAATGGCTTCTTGATAACCAGTGTGGGGGAATCAGAAGCACTGTTTGTGGCTGGTTGGGAAGTCTGACTGCAGTGTCACCCACCAGTGCTGGGAGAATTCGCTCTCCTTTTACAGCCTGGCATTATCAGTGGGCTACCCTGGGCACAGACAGGTCACAGTGGCGTCGTTGTAGCAGGATCCACAGAACCAGAACATTTGGGTTTTGGACCAGAACGCCATGCTATTCCAAATTTTAAAATTTGATATTGAGAGTGTTAAAGATTAAAGTTAGTCAAAATGAGTGATTCAGTCAGATAAAGCAATTGAGCTGCAAGCCTGGAGAGAGAGACAGCATCTGCAGCATGAAAGAGAAATGGCTGAGATGAAAAGAAAAGATATGGAGGAACTCAGAAGGCTAAGACTAGAAGCTGAGGCAAGACTTGCCAAACTTAAACATGAACTCCTAGCAAGAGCAGAAATGGAGGAGGAGATTGCTGAAAGAGAGCATCAGGGAAATGAAGAAATTGCTGAAAAAGAGCATCAAAAGCGGATGGAAAAAGCCAGAATGGAACTCCAGAGCCTGGAAAAGAAAAAACGTCTGACCTCACCGGGAAGTCCAGCTTCTCTTAACAGTGATTGGGAAAGAATCTTTCCAGTTTATAGCAATGTTAATATGTTTGATATCGATGTGGTAAATATATGTAACCAGGTTAATGGCACCCAGTCCCAGAGCAAATATAAATATAAATCTTCTGTGCTGCCTGTAATCAACGGGGAAGTTTGCGAAGGGCGGCATGACTCCAAATTGTCTCTGTCTAGCCAGGTGTGCTGTGACAAGGAAAAGAATGGCTCTAGCCTTGGGATTGTGGAGAATAGCAGCTTGTCTGTGGGGAATGGCTCTTTGCCTGTTAAGGAAGCCTTCCCACTCTCCCAGGATTTGTCTGTGAACAGCCATAAGGGCTGGGGCAAGGGAGAAGAAAGTTTAAAGTGTTTGAATGTTAAGAATAGCAGTGTATCTGCTGGGGGAGAACTGGTCTCCAGTGTAATGTCTGTCAGGGGTAATGGCTTGCCCATGGAGAGAGCTACCCCAGACTCCAAAGGTTTGTCCAGGAACAGCCATGTGGGCTGGGACACAGGGGAGGAAATTTCAGACTGTTTGAATGTTAAGAATAGCAGTTTATCTGCTGGGGGAGAATTGGTCTCCAGTGTAATGTCTGTGGAGCAGGCAGAAAGTACCTCACCGTTTATGCTGGTGGAGGATGTGTCACTTGTGCCAGAGGTAATCCTGAAATTCAGCTAAAACCCGGGAAGGGAGTGTTCCTAAGCCTGTGTCTGGTGGGGGTAAAGACTTGCCCATGGAGAAAGTTATCCCAGTCTCCAAGAGTTTGTCCAGGAACAGCCATGTGGGCTGGGACAAAGGAGATGTTAAGGTTAGCAGTTTGTCTGCTGAGGGAGAGTTTGTCTCCAAACTTCTGTCTAAAGAGCAGACAGAGTGTGCCTCTCAGCCTGTTCTGATTGAGGATTTGTCAGTTGTGCCAGAAGTGGTTCTGGATGTAACTGAAACCCAGAAAAAGTCTGTCAGGGCTCAGGAAAATGTCTCTTTGGAGCAGCCTCTAACTGAAGAGGGAAAGAGCTTTTCTGTGGAAAGTGGATTGTTGCCTAAAACTGCTCCTGAAGGAATAAAACCTCCTGATAATATTTGCAAGCAGTTTTCTGCAACTGCAGGGTGTGAAAGTGAATTTATTAAATTAGCTCAGGATAAGTCACCGCCTGTAGCAAGCAACAGTTTACATGTTGAGAGACATGGTCCAGTTTCTAACTACCAAAGTTTTTGCAATGTGGATGGAGTCACTAACTTTGTTTTTGAAAGGTCCAGTTTGAATATCTTGGAAAAGGGTCCGAATAGAGTGGAAAGTATTAGGAAGTTTAAACAGCCCTGTGTGGCTGGACTTTGTCAGTATAAGGGGGAGACAGTGATGTTGGAACATGACCGTCTCCAGGTTGTTAGCTCTATAAGTGATTGGACAGTGTCTCAGTTTCAGAGAAAGGACTGGACAGCTAGAGCTACACAGCAGAGCAGATGTGATGTTGATCTCTTGAGAATGCAGGGGGTGGTAGGCAAACTCTCACCTCTGAATGCTTTGGATATATCTTGTAGTCTCTTAGTGGACTCATGGGCATCTGATGCTATGTGGAGTCAGAGATTAGCAATGAAAGAAAAACAGAACCCTGTGTATGAGATGCTAGTGAGAATGGTTGATGTCTCTGTAAAACCTAGTCCAGACTGGAAAGGGGTAACAGTTAAGAATTTGGAAACTAGTGAACTAGCTAGTGGGGGTGTATATGCAAATTACCTGCCTGACAAGGGGGGGAAAGATCCACCCATAGCTGTTAGCAAGGAGAATTCCTCTCGGGTGTGGCCAACTAAACCTGAGTTGGGCGTGCCTGGAACAGTTCTAAATTGGAGCCACATGCAGAATGAGTTTGTTAGGGCTCAACAAAAAAATGTTTCTTTGGGGGGGGACCAGAGTGGAGGCCCAAAGCCTAGTCCCAGCAGGAGGGTAATGTAAAGGTAACAGAACAACCAGTGGTGAAGCATGTGCCACGAGTGAACTAACTAAACCCTTACAACTCATAGACTCATAGACTCATAGGTCAGAAGGGACCAATATGATCATCTAGTCTGACCTCCCGCACAAGGCAGGCCACAAAACCCTACCCTGTTTGTAAGAAATTGGATAACATTGTCACCTCCATAGTAACCCTTACAAAGATAAAGCCTGTTTTAGTTAAACATGATTTTGCTAATATGTGTGCCATTGTAAGTTAATTTGTTGTTAGTGCAAGAACTGTAGAAATGTACCATGTGCCTGATAATTTGTAAAACCCTTGAACCATGTTAAAAACTGTTAACAAAAAAACTGAAAAGGGAAAGTTCCTGTGATGCATTCCGCAGTGTCTAGGGACACTCCTTTCTGCATCAATTTTTCATGGGGGGTGTCATGCTTACCCAATTGGGGGGGCCCTTGAGGTGTATTCGGGAGCTCCAATTACTCCCTTCTACACCAGTCTCGCGTTGGGGATGTCATGCGGACTGGATTGGGGGGGCATTTGTGTTATTTGACATTAATATGTCAAAATCATAGTGATTCATGTGAGACATGCCATGTCAGGTGCGGTTAGAAAGGTTATGATATGCTGAATAAGATGATAATATTTGTGTTCATGTGTGATATGTGTGAGAAAAGTTATGGAGATCTTTGATATCCTGTATTTCAAACTGTGCTGTAAAAGACACACCCCAGACAGAGAGGCCACAGGACAATAGCCCGCTTAATGGCCCATCAAGACCTTTACAGACGCCAAAGGCCCAGGAAGAAACTAAAGGCATCCCTGAAGAGTTACCAGGATTGGCCCATGTGACTCTGGACTCCATTTGGGTTCCTGTAAAGTTCCACAAGCCACATGGCCAGAGGCAGAGGGTATATAAGATCAAACCACAGAAACCATTTGGTCTTTGTTCCTGTCCAGCTGCGGACACACCTCTGGATCAACACACTTTGCAACTGAACTGAAGGACTTGGACCCATCCAGGTACTGGATGTATACCAGAGTGACCATACAATCCTGCAACTCCACAATTGTTCTAGAAACCTGATGTATATGGACTTTTAAATCATTTGTATGTATCTGATTGCTTTAATCCTTTAACACTTCTCTTATTGTTTGTTTTCTTTTATTAATAAACCTTTAGTTTTAATTACTAAAGGATTGGCTGGCAGCGTGGTATTTTGGGTAAGATCCAAACTTATAGTGAACTGGTACTGTGGCTGATCCTTTGGGATCAGAGGGAATCTTTTAGTAAAGAGCATAGAGTTAAAGCAACTGGTCTCTTTACTGGACCTAGTGTCAGTTTGGGAGCCAGAGACTGAATTGCAGTAAAGGGGGCTGTGTGTATTTGCACAGTGGCTTCTTGATAACCAGTGTGGGGGAATCAGAAGCACTGTCTGTGGCTGGTTGGGAAGTCTGACTGCAGTGTCACCCACCAGTGCTGGGAGAATTCGCTCTCCTTTTACAGCCTGACCTGACCCTGGCATTATCAGTGGGCTACCCTGGGCACGGACGGGTCACAGCCCCAACGTCCTATTTCCCTAAACATAGCAGAAACCCAAGTCTGCCTTTCCAGCCAGCACTGCTCCCAAAAAGAAGCCCTGTCCCTCAGCTTCCTGCCATGGCCATGTTCACCCGATTCGCTTGCTTGCTGATGCTGGTGCACACCCAGCTGCAACCAATCAATTCCTTAGCCCCTGTGTTTTACCGTCAGTGTCAGGGAAACTCCTCAGCCCTCTATAGAACCATAGAGGATTCCTCAGGCTGGGAGGAAATGAGAGGTCCCCAAGTCTAGCCCCCTGTACTGAGGCAGGACCAAGGCAGCCTAGACCGTCCCTGACAGGTGTTAGACCAACATGTTTTTAAAAATCTCCGACGATGGGGATTCCTCATCCACCCTTGGAAGCCTCCTCCAGAGCTTACCCTTCTGTCTAGCTTTCCCTCCCCTTGTTCTCAGACCCAGCTGAACCGGTTTGGCTGAAACTTTCCAAGCAAATTCAGCCAGAGAGAGATGCCCAGCCTAGAACCTTTCAGTCTCAGTAGCTGGAGTTTGGCACAGGCATACACTGAAAACGGGGCCTTATAATGGCACGGCTTGGGCAACCATAATAACAGGTGGGGCGGCCAGCTCCTGTCCCCTCTGTTGTTCGCAGTGCTCGGCCCGGGGTCTGTCCCTGGTGTCGGGGGGCACAGCTGAGCAGTGCTCGGTGCAGTTTGCACCCTTCCCAGCACGTGAGCTGAGGCCACAGGCCCGGGGGGCCCTGAGTGAAGAGACAAACCCCGGGCACTGGCAGTCGGTTCTGCAGGTTTGTTTCTCAGCTTCCTGTTTTAGCGACTGTCCCACCATAGCCTTGATCCCCCGCACCTCAGCTCCTGCTGGCAGCTGGGGAGACCGCACACGCCGGCTCTTTCTCCGTAACAGCTGGGGGGTCCGGCTGAGCTGCCCTCCACGTACCAGCAACTGGCTTGTCAAAGGGGCGCCAACTCTGTCACGGCCTCCTCTGCCTGCAGCCGGCTTCCCGCTCGCCCTGGGGCTCTCAGCCACGCCCTGGGGCCGGCTGGAAGGGTTTGTTCACAATAATGGGGCAAGAAGCTTCGTCTGCAGGCATTAGAAGGGACCCCCTGGGGGCCCTGGGTGACTCTCACCAGCCTGGTCCAGCCCTGCCTTTGGGGAGGACAGGGAGCTGTGTGTACAGAGCTGGTCACCTGAGTAGGAATCGCTCTTTTCCTGGGCTGACCTCATTTCGACTCCATCCAATCTGGGGATTTGGCTGTTAGTCAGCAAAAATACTGGGTGTTTCCCACTGTCTGGGCCTGATTGGCTGCTGCCCTGACTCCAAGGAGGGGAATATAAACCTGGCCCGTGTGTGAGGTATGCACTACTCCTCGCACTCCCCTGGGCCTCTCATTTGGCTTGAAGGAGAGAGAACAAAGGATGAACAAGATCCTGATTCCTGTTTTCCTAGCCCTGCTCTACTTCGCAATGGGTAAGTCCCCCTACGAAACTGAACAATCCTCTCCTAAAGGGACCAGATACTCCGCTTCGTTGGGAGCTGGCCCATCAGCGTCAGTGGAACTTGGATGATGTACGCCCGCAGGGGAACTGGCCTCTATTCAGGAAGGGGGGAGATTCACACACTATCTGTAAGAGTAGCCTGTTCTCTGCCTTAGAGACAGATGCCTTGGAAAAGCCAGGCTGGCCTAGGGAGTCACCTGTGTGGGGACGAGTAAAATCAACAGTGTCATGAAGTCAATACTGGGAAATGGACAGTTTCGCAAGACTGTGACAGGGCTGCTGAACTGTGCAAAGCATCCGCCCGCTTCCCAAACGTAGCCAAACAGAGCTGGGCCACGAGCTTGTTAGAAGTGTCTCTGGCAGTCCCAAAACCCAGGCCTGCTGGATCCCTGCATTTGGAAGGGGAAGAGTAACTAGAAAGGTGTATTTTGAGTTGGCCTGAGGCATGACAGTATTTTGCTCCAGGATAAAGAGCTGTGCTACGTGTATTGCAAAGTGGTGAGTGGTGGTGCCAGCCGCTTACGCAGCTCACTGTGATTTTCACATTATTTTAAATTCTCAATAAAATGACAGGAGCAGGAAACGTTATACCCTGACACAGGGATGGTGGAATAGAGAGGCCTCCCTGTTGGTGACCTCCTTTAGGTGGTTCAAGCTCTTTGGTGTTTTTCCCTCACACACTTAAACATAGACACTGACTTTCATAAGCAGGACAGAAAAAAGTGGAATGGGTCTTCACAGATTGATTTGATTTACCCACCCACCCTTCATTGGTTGATTTGATTCACCCTCCACTCTGTCTGAAATATTTTTAACTACTAGATTAATAGATTAACAAATCATTGTAACTGAAAGGATCAGAGAAAGGTATTTTTCCTATCCCCCCCAATTTACTTCCTTTGCATTTCCCCATGCTCTGTCTAGTCAGTTTCAGTATTTCCTGGCAAAATCAATTTTTATATCTGTTTGGGTCCTCTGGAACAGCAAAAGGGGAAAGAAAAATCTTTACCAACTCAGTGATCTACCTTTAAAAATCTGAAAAGCGCCTAGAAAAATGGTTATGAATTTCTAAATCAGCTATTTAGAGTCAGAGGCGGTGCTAGTGTGTGTCCCCGTGAGTTTCTCTTTCATGGATTTGGCCGGGCCAGTTTGCCAGGCCAGTTCACACTCAGCCTTTCTATAACATAGGGAAGTGAGAGTTCCTGTCAGCCAGCCACCCTCATGCTCTGACAGGCGACTGCCATTTCCCCGTCCACCTCCAGTGGCCCACCTGTGTCCATCCTCCCCTCTCTCTCCTGTCGCGCAGCGGGAGCTCTCCTGTGCCACGTGTGTGTCAGACAGCAGCCGAACAAAACGTGCATTGCCGGGGAAAGGATGTGCAAGGCGGCTCCGGGGGAATCTTGCTACAACCAGAAACTCCTGCTCGGTAGGTGCAGGGGGTAGAGGGCACGCACACGCCCCGCTCACATTCCTGCTGTTTTAATTTCAGTGAGCACGAGATGCCGCAGCTCACGGTGCTGCCTCTGGGCGGGTGGGGCCTCGGAGCATCTCTGCTGGGTCTGAGTGATCCCTGGTTGCCAAGCTGGCAGGAGCACTGGGGCGCTGCCAAGGGAGCAGTGCTAATGATGGCAGTGATGGGCGCAGGGAAGGGCAGCGGTGGGGGAGTCCCTTGATGACAGAGAGCGGGTCCAGCAGGTGTCTGCCTCCGGCGCAGCGGGGAGCACAGACGAGCCCTGGTTCCTGGGCGTCGCTGGGCGGGGGGGGGGACAGCTCAGCCGGTGCTGCTCCGGCTGTGCACGGTCCAGAGAGGTGTCTGTCCGCCGGCCAGCCCGGGGCTCTCATTGCTCTCTGTCTCCAGGGAACACCCCCCTCTATGCACAGCTGGGATGCGTCAGCAATTGCCAGGACCAAGAGGGAGGCACATTCGTCCGCCAGGTCTTCCACTGCTGCACCGAAGACTTCTGCAACGCCTAGGCCCGGGGCTGGGGACGCCCCTCCCCTCCCACTCGCCTGGGGGAAGCTGGACATCCAGAGGCTGCAGGAACCCCACTTCTCCCCTCCCCTGTCCCTTCTCCTGGTTTCTCTCCTGTTTTCCCCAGTCTGATTAAAATCCCAGCAGCCTCCAAGAGCTGGCCTCGTCTGCTCTTTGCAATCTCTTTGGAAATGAGATGTTTAGGAAAAGCAGCTGGCCCTTTAACTCCCGCCTGCCCGGCTGCCCCCTCCGTGTCTCGCTGGCTCAGGCCCAGCACCGCGCTGGCCTTGGATAGAGGTTTGCTGTGGTGCCGTGGGTTAAGGCGGCACACGCTCCCTCCGCCCCCCGCGAGAACATTCAGGGGCCCCTCTGCGCCATCGCCAGTTTGCCCACTAGGCAGGCCGCCGTGCCCCGCTCAACCCCCTCCTCTGCCCGCTAGGTCCCCCGAATGCTGGGGCCAGCGCTGACCCTGTGTGAGCCCCAGCCTCTCGGGGCAGAGCTCTGTCCCCGGGGTGGGGGGTGGTTGAGCTTCAGACGGAGACGGATGAGCCGCCCTCACTCTTGGCTAGCCGAGCGGCTGGCTCTGTTCTCCGAGGCCGTCCCGGCTCCTGCTTTAAGGTCCAGCTGTCCCAGTTCAGTCCCCACTCCCAAGGACTCATCTGGCGCCGCAGATCCCCCTGCTCGCGCAGAGCCCCAGACGGAGCAAGTCCCCCACAGGACCTGCTGACCCCTGAGAACCAGCCAGAGCCAGGCTGAGCGAAGACCCCTCTGCTCCAGACAGGCTGTAAGTGGAGCCCTGGCAGTGGGGAGCTCAAGAGATTTCCCTGTTCAGCGGCGGCGTTGCCCAATCCCTGCCTGGCTGATCTCGGCATCTGCCCTCTGACGGGAGCCGTGCCTTTCTCCCCACGGTGACAGTCACAGGGAGCAGCGCTCTGGCCCTGTGGGCTTTCGCCAGCACTTCGGGTGCTCTGCCCACGGCCACCAGGAAAGCAGGCGGTGCTGCTGGGACAAGCCCTTCTGCAGCGCCCATGCTCCCTGGCCCCAAAGCCCTCCATCTGATCTGGGGGAGGGTGGGTCCTGGGGGGACAGGAGCTCCACATTCTCCCTTCCTCCCAGCTTCTGCTCTGGGCTACACTGCCCCCCTGCTCCTCTCAGAAGAGCCCAAGCCCCTTCCCTGACGTCCCCCTGAATCGCATGGGAATGGAGGTCCCTCTTGAGCTGTGTTGCGCTCGGAGCCCTGCCTCACTGGGTCCCGTAGCTCCCCCTGCCCTGTGAAGTGATTTCTGCCCATCTTGCTGTGACCTGACCGCCCGTCTCTGCCTGGGCCACAGAGCGGGCACTGGTTGTGTCAGTGATCTCACTGTATGGCCCATGTTGCTACCCCCTTCAGCCCACACATGCGGTGCCAGGTAACCGCGCTGGCTCTCTCTGAAACGCTGACTCCCCACCATGCTGCTGCCGTCACCCCGGCTCTGCCGTTTCTCAGAGGACATTTTGCTGTCGGGATGACGTGTCCACACGGCACGGCACGGCTCTGCTACCAGTGCTTGTATGTCTTTGCTGTCCTGGTTCCTTGTCTAATAAACTGTCCGACTGTTCAGTGGCATCAATGACCCTCCAGGACATCTGTTTCTTCTCAGAAAGTGAGGTGTTTACAGGCAGAATTTTCAAACCTTCCCACAAGCGACGAGGGCCTCAAACCCTCATTCTGCCCAGACGTCTATACCCAGTTCGAGCCCTTACAATCCCCCCTTTCACGCTCTCAGCAGACAGCCTGGCTGCAAAGCATCTAATGCTCCTCCAGACTGTGAATGGCCATCTCAGATGTGCCCGTGATGCGGTAAGGCAGCTCCCACTTACACCAGTGTCGGCTGCTGGGTCTCCACGAGCACAGCTGTGTCTGAAAGCTCTGTGCAGCTCGAAAGCACGTCTTTCTCACCAACTGAAGTTGGTCCAATCAAAGCTGCTCCCTCCCCTGCCTTGTCTTGTAATATCCTGGGACCGGCACAACTACAACAAGACGACATAGAGGAAATCGTCTCCCGATCACTGAGATTGGAGACTTTCCCCTTCTTTCCAGGATTTTATGGTTTCAGGTGGAAGAGTGGATCTGAGGTGCTCTCAATGGGTAGATGAAGTTTTCATTTGTGTTAATAGCCTAAAATGCCAGCCCAGTGATGGACTTTTCAATGTGGCTTATGTCATCTATTCATTAATTTATGACAATAGTCTGTGCACCCTGCGCTATCCTTTAAAAATACACAGATCCATCAAATGCTCTGGGTCAGATCGATTTGATGCTGATGGGTTGAGACAGAAGAGAGAGAGAGAGCAGCTGGCTGGGAAACTCCAGCGTTTCCAGAAATAAGGGATGCTGTTATTTAACAGCACCATGAGCTTGCTCTGGACTCAGATGGGCCCGGCTCATATTAAAGCTCAGGGCATTGATTTGGGACTGGGAAATTATACGGACTCATCATATCACTTGGCTTAACCTGGAGGCATCCAAACAGGGACCTTTGTCCGCATGCAGTTGAGGGTGACGCCAGGGGATGTCTTGCAGCAGAGGGGAGAGTAACTCATAACAGAGGCTGGAGTGACGGGAGAACACGTATTTCCTGCCACGTCCAGACGGCGTCATTGGCTTAACCTAGAGACATCCAATTGCATCATGGGCCTTCCTTATGCAGGCATCTTGGAAAGCAAAGGGAATTACCCACCCTCCTCCCTCCAGCCGCTGCCAGTCCACAGCCCCCCAACAGCCAGCGGGGCACGCAGCCTGGCCCACGGCCCCTTGCGCAGGGACCATCGCACAAAGCACATCTGGGCCACCTGCTCTGCAGCCAGGGCAAGCTGCACTGGCGAGTGGTGGGTGGGGAAGGGTCTCGGAGGAGGGGGCCAAACGGGTGGGGCGGAGAGGTGGAGGGGAGCTACCGTCCAGCAGTGTGGGGAGGCTAACCCTCTAATATCCACCGCCCACGTGGTTACACAGCTCAGACCTGCCAGCGACCCGGGCCCCCTGCTGCTGAGGAAGGCAAAACCCCCCAGGGTCTCTGCCAGGCTGATCCGGGGGGAGGGGGAAATTCCTTCCCAATCCCGAACATGGTGATCAGGCAGACCCTGAGCATGTGGGCAAGACCCACCCGCCGGACACCTGGGGAAGGCCTTTTTAATGCTTCAATTTTCTGCTGGTTTGGGGCGTTGTGGTTTTGATTGAAGCCCAGTTACGCCGTGGGCACTAGAACGCAACTGAGCTGGCCGGCAAATACGAGAGCCAGACCCGCGTCACCCTGGGCTGTAGTGCTGCGTGCGTGTGTGGTGAATAAAGTTTGCAGCAGGGCTCGGATGCTGGGTCAGGGACGTGTCTGCGGCTGCTGCAGATCACAGTGCCCCGGGAACAGGCAGGGCCGCGCAGCAGCTCTGGGGCAAGGGGCAGCACTGGTAACAGCCTTGAACTGTAGATCCACAGAGTGGCAGCTGCGTCTTGGAGGCCGTGGAGGGCAGAGCAGCAGCAGAGCCAGGTAGCTTGGGCTGAAACCCCGAAGAAAGTAGCAGCTAGCCTACGGTCCTCTGGCATCAGCCTCCCTCGGATGCAGTTAGAGCTGCAATCGCTCCCGCTAGGCTAGCTAGCCGACCTGCCACAGTGCTTGGACTTCTCCAACCCAGGACACTGAACCGTGAGTGGGGAAGGACCCAGAACACGTTGGCCATCCACAACGGCCAGAGCTCTGAGGCTGGGACGGCTGTTAAGATACTTTGTGGGGCGGGAGTCTTACCTCTCCGAATTCATGAATTACTGATTGTCCTAAATCCAGCCCTTTGTTTTAACCCCCTGGACCCAGTCTGTGTGAGTGGGGATGAATTGCCCATCCAGAGGGCTCCGGGTGGGGTGTACACAGGTTCCCAGGTTTCAGAGCAGGGGATCAAGTTGGTGTCAGTTAAAGAAGGAACCCCGAAAACACTGAACCCGGCCCTTTTGCTCCCCACACTGGGAGAAGGTTCACACGTAGACCTGCCCTCACAGTGTGAAGGAACTGGATTTAATGTCACAGCACCAGGCACTGCGCTCAAATCACTGGAGGAAGATGTCCCAGGAGACCCTCTGGGTGGTGACAGAAGCTACTGTCCCACACGTGGGTCTGAAAACTCATTGTCCCCTGACCATGGATGAAGAACCAAATGCCCTGAGAGCTCAGTGACAATCAGAGGGTTTATTACCCAGGAAAGGACAAAATATGACAATGAGGGATGTAATTGCAGTGCAGACAGGTCGTTTCAGCAGCAAAAGCTCAGCTGAGAATACAGCAAGCCGGGATCACACCGTGGGCACAGTGGCGGGTCAGCGTTTCAGACAGCTGTGACCGTTACACTGACGCCGAGCGTGTGGGGCTGAATGGAACGGCAAGAGGTGATCTGGATGGTGAGAGAGTGGCCCCGTTCTAGGATCACTCAGAGCCCAGCAACTGCCCCTCGCTTGGGCACAGAGTGCGGGGTCGTCTCACAGCGGGGAGATGGGCAGGAGGAGACATGGGGGATCAGCCAGGCAGGGATCTGGGCTCGCTGCAGCTGAACAGGGACCTCTGCTCTGAGAGGAGAAAAATCTCTGAGCTCCCGCATATCCAGGCTCCTGTCTCAGGCGTGGCTCTGCCAGCCAGTCGCCTGGGGGAGACCCTGTTAACGACCCTTGCGTCCTGCTGGTTTTCACATGAGCCGAGGGGCGTGAGAGAATAACCCAGGCCTGGGGTGAAGGGAGAACATGGAGTTTCTGCCACCCCACAGCCCCCTGGCTACGCATAATCGGAGAATTTGGGGAAGAGGTTGTGCTTGTTGCAGAAGTCGCTGTCTGTGCAGCACTGGGTGGTGTCCTTGTAGTGGTAGGCAGCGACCTCCATGTCCCCGCAGAGCGCCGTGCAGCCCCGCTCCACGCGATGGATATAGCCCACTGCAGAGCGAAAGAGACCTGAGCGCCCAGAGCCGGGTGACGGGCAGACCCCTCCTCCCAGTGACTGTGCCAGGGTTGAGCTGCCCTCCCCTCCGTCCATGCCAGGGCTCCTCTGCCACTGCTTGCCATCCCTGTCCCCCCCTCTCTCCTCAGACGACTCCTCTCCTTCTCCCCTGCCCTGCGTCGCCCTGGCCGTTCCTGCGGCCCCGTGTCTCAGTGCTGTGACTGACGCACTGTGGACAGGCCAGAGCTAGCGGTGATCAAGCTGGCTCCAAAACCAACCGCAGCGGCAGCGAGGGCAGCAGCGATGGTGCGAGCTCACGCAGGTCTCTGGGCGTGTACGCCAGGGGCTGCCCGTGCTCTCGCCCCGGTGCCATGGCCTCCCTGCTGTTGTTAGGCAAGCTAGCTGGATCCGGGCTGGTGTGGGTCTCACTCCATGGGCTGGGCCACACCTCTGATTGTCTGCCACCCTTCCCACAGGCACCGGCCTGGGCCGAGGGCCGAATGTGGCTCCCGCGGGCTGCAGCCACCTCGCGAGAGGCAGCAAGTCTCAGAGCCCAGGTTGACAGACTCGGGCTTGCGGGGCTTGTGCTATGGCACTAAAACTGGCGGTGAAGATACTCCAGCTGGACGTGCGAGACACTCCCCCTCTCTCCTGACGTCCCTCCCCAGCGCTGCTGGCAGCTAGGCCACAAGGGGTGACACTGTGGTCTGGTGCTCTCTTCTCCCCTTGCACCCTGACAGCTCCTCAATTGCATTCCTAGGAGCCCTGGGCCGCCCAGACTCACCAAAGGTGATTTTGCGGGTGAAGCAGGATTCCCCCGGCGCTGCCGTGCACGTGTGCTTGCCTAATATGCAGCTGCCGTCCTGTAACAGCTTGAAGCAGCCATTGCACTGGAGAGATCCAGCTGGGTGAGAGGCGAGAGAAGGGATAGCAAGAAACACAGTCAGACGCAGACTGGTTACAGGAACCGCTGCCCAGCCTCGTGGAACCAGCCATTCCATCCCACCCCCAGGGCTGTCGTGCTCTGATCATTTCATCCCTCTGTGGTCAGGTCACCGCGGGGCCAGCCTGGCTTTTCGGGGGCTGGTCTGTCCCTCGGCCAGCGCACAGGCTGCCCTCCGCTCCAACATTTGCTGTGACTTGAATTGCCCTCGCTAAAGGCAGGCCAGGCCTCAGCTGGCTGGACTCGCCCCACTGGGGGTCTGCCCCATTGTGGGTGAAATCTCCCCTCGCCCGGTTTTGTTTCGGGACTTACCCATTGCTAAGCAGAGCAGGGCCGGGAAACCCAGAGCCAGGATCTTGTTCATGGTTAGTTCGCTCTCTGCCGAGCCGAGGGGGAGGCTGCGAGGTCGTGCCAGGCGGGTGCGCAGTGGAGCAGGGTCTGCAGATCTCGTGCACTGGCTCCCGGGGGAGGACAGAGCCGGATTTATACCGCGGGGGCTGGGGTAGTTACTAATTACCCTCGGCTCGTCACCGCACAGCCCGGAGCAGAACGTTCCCTGCCCAGCTGAGCGGCTGTGGCAGGCCACAGGGGGTTTTGCCACAGGCACAAGCGGGAGGAAAGAGACAAAATGCCTCAGCTGGTGGGAATGAGGGGAGGGACCAGTTCCCGGGTCACTGCAGAGCTCTCTGTTGGTCTGTTTGGTTCCTTTTTATGAAGAAAAGAAAATGAGCGAGATCGGTTATTACAATTGTAACATTATGTCTTGGGGTGAAGCAAGTGCTGGTCACAAATTGGTTCTTTTTCAGGCAGCTGCTTAGTGTTAATTGGGGAGATTAAACTGGGGAAGGACACGGAAATATTATGCGCTTTAGTTGGTACAGACAAATATCCCGGAAGTAGTAGAGAAATCTATCTATATAATTATCAGAACACGGTAAGTAGAGTAAAGTGGTTTCCTGCATTGTTCATACTCACAACATCACATCGTGCCTACTTACAACCTCATGGACTGTTAGAGACAAAGGTGGAAGGAAAAGGAAGTGGAGCTCAGCCCGAGATGACCGGGACAGGGCCAGGCTTCCTATTTCGTTGTGTCAGGTAGACTCCTGAGCGGCCACAAAATTTGTATCTGCACCTCTGCAGTTATCCAGGAGTCTCTACCCATAGGTTTAGAACCCAGGCCTCCAACTGCTCCCAGCAGTGGTTGTAGTCCCCCTTGTCCTCCATTTCCCATGATCCACCATGGACCCAACCCATGGGAAGTTCCGCCTCAAGGGTTTGACAGACAGCAGCCTCATGGCTCCTGATTGGCTTCCTGCCCCATATAAACCCAAGGGACCTCCCTGCAGCTGCCCTGATTGTTCCTTCTCCTTGCTTGTGAGTTTTAGGCTTTGACCTCGGTTCCATTTGGATTTTGACCCTGGCCTGGAACTTAGCTATGAATTCCTCCACTGCGCCCCTGCTCTAACGCCTGGCCATGTGCCCTTGTCGGGATCCTAATGGGCTGTCCCATATCATCCCTTGGTGTCTCCACACCAGGCTTGATGACACATTTTCCTGTTGTACCCCCTCCATGTCCATATTGGATCAGATTTCAGCTCTGCTCAGGTATGGTGTTCCAGCTCACCGTAGTTAAACTTCCGACCACTGATACGAGTGCTTGCAGTAATTCATGTCCCAGCAGTTTTGATACGTCAATGCAGATAGCTCCATTGTTACTATTTTGGGATGCATGGTTAGGAAGCAGATTACGTTCTCCTCAAAACCGAGGTCAGGTCAGAGTCAATAGGCAACATGTAATTCTGCGAAGCAAATCCATATCTTCCCGAAAGTGCTGCCCTCCCCGCCCCAGCCAGCCAGCCATGCCCAATAGAAAAGAGACCTTTATGGGGGTTAGGTGGAAAGAAATTGCAGCACAGAAACATTACAGATGGAAGCAGAGAAGAGCCAGAGAGGGGAATCCTAAGGTGCCAGGTTAGCCCTGCCCAGCGCAGGCATTTATGAGGGAGCTGAGTGAAGCGATGAGCTGGCCAGAGGCTGGGTGAAGGAGTGCAGCGAGCAGCTAGAGATGGAGAACAAGGGCCTGGCCTTGCAGACTCCCGTCGGTACCTGGTGACGGACGAGGGAAGGGGGTAGCTGCTGCAGGTGGTACCTGAGGCACTGGGGAGTTTGCAATAGAGTTGTCCACGGGCTCCAAGGCCGGGGATGGGCTGGAAGGCACGAGCCCTTGTCCCAGTAGCTTACATGGAGGCAGAGAGGTATTCCTGGCCTACTAAGTAAAGAGGCCTGGACTGGGGAAGGGCCTCCCCAAGAGGGAGCCCATGACCCCAAGCCGAAGGGGAGCAGGGTGAGCCCAGAGGCACCCCAGGGCTGACAGAGAGCCTAGGGGATGTCCCTTGAACTGATGGTCTCGGCAGGACTGAGGGTGGCCTAGCTCCTGAGGCTGTACTGCTCTGATGGGATAATGTGCTGTGAGATGGAGGGGCGGTGGGGGAACTGGTGCTGCAGAAAGCCACACCCGGGGGCAGGTATAATCCAGCGGGCGTGCGGCAGAGTCCAGCGGCGCACTGGCCGGGGACGACAGAGTGGAGAAAGTGGCCGCCCCGCCCCACAGAGCTGTGGTGGGGCAGAGAGATGGCAGGTGGATGTGGGGGTTGTGGTGGATAATCAGCCGAACATGAGCTCCCAGTGTGAGGCTGTGGCCAACTGGGCTAATGCCATCCCGTGGCAGGCGGTCAGGGTAGATGAGCGCAGTGGTCCCTTCTGGCCTGGGACTCTATGAACTCCTGCCCTCGTTGCTTGTGGCCAGCTCGCCAGGGAAGGAGAAGAGGTGGCGGGGGCGGTGTGGGTGGCTGAGAGCCATCTCAGAGCTGGGAAACAGCCCCAGAGCTCCCATTGAGCTGCGAATGAGGGGCAGCCAGAGGGAAGGAGGCTCCTGGGCGGCGAGCGAGGGGCTGGATGCGCAGCACCCTTTGTATTGCACGGGGGTGCCTGCTAGAGAGAACAGCCCGAATTCATGGCTGAGAGGTCGACCCAGGGACCAGACCAGGGGCCGACGAGGCCCGGCAGAAAAGTCTGGGCTGACACATGGACCGCAGCTGGGAACGCCAAACATAGCTCAGACCCGGCACCAGAAATCTGAGCTTGCACTGTACAGCGACTGGGGCTGGATTTGGACTCTGAGTCCCTCTGTCGCTGATCACGGGGCCTGGTCATACGGATATCATGCTGGAGCGGTTCCGGTGAATTCCCGCCCCCCAAAAGGCAGTAGGAGGGGTCTGCACCCCGAGGCAAGTTTTGTGTGGGGGAGAGTGGGGAACCGACTGCTGCAGTATTCGTGATTGGTCTAGCTGCGCGATCTCTCGCCTGCGGCCGGACCAGCTCGCACTGAGACGGTGCTAGCTCTCACAGGCCAGGCAGGATGGGGCTGGATGGTCCAAGGGACATTTAGCTTCTCCGAGGGGGGTGAGGCAGAAAGTGCTTCTGTTTCTGCTGAACCCGTCCCCGGCACAAGGCTGGAAGAGGACACGAAGTCCCCTCGTAACAGCACCGCACTGAGATATTTCTAGTGGAAACGACCAGGCGTTTATTATCAAAGCTCAGATTTAAGCGACGGTGAGTAAAGATAACAAGGGGAGACGGACGTGATTACTGGCAAACAAACCGACAACACGCTGCCTAGAGATTTGAACTGAACCCTCTAAACTCTTGGTCTACAGTCGTTTCTCTCACCTACAGCAATCTCCCAGGGTCCCCAATCGCTGTGGCCAGGCCCCCTTTGCATGAATGCCAAAAGCTCTGTCCTTTTTGCTCCCTCAGTGACGGATGACATAAGGCTATCTCGTTACGCCCCAAAGTCCACTGGCTTGTCCCAGAGTCAGGCTGCCCCTGGGATGTACTCCCTGGTATGCGGCCGCATGTCGCCTTCACATCCTCACGTCGATGTTGGCTCACTCTGCTTGTTTTCCAGGGGACCCGAGCCAGACGGGTGAAGCTACGTCCCTTTGTCCACCGACACCTGCTTGTCCATCTGATCTGGGACATGGGCTTTGGGTGCTGGGCCTGGGACTGTGAGATGGGAGGACGGCAGCCAGGCAGAGGAGGGGCTGGGGGGAGCAGCGGGGGAGGCCAGAGGGCACGGCGCGTTTCCCAATTTAATTCTAGTGAATGGATGACAGGAGCGTGCGACAGAGGCTGACGCCAGGGGACGGGTTTGGAAAGGAGAGCCGGGGGAATATCCCAGAGCCAGGCTTGGGGGCAAACGGAGAATGTGGAGTTTCTGCCATCCCAGGACCCCTCCCCTTAACCCTGCTTGGGGATTTGGGTCCAGGGGTTGTGGCTGTTGCAAAAGTGTCTGTCCGCGCAGCACCAGGTGGTCTCCTGGTAGTCGTAAGCGTTGAGCACTAGGTCGTTGCAGAGGTGAGTGCAGCCCTGCTCCACACGCAGGATCTGGCTCCCTGCAGAAAGAAAGAGACCTGAGCCCCTGGGCAGGGAGACAGGGACGGACCCCTCCTCCCAGCAACTGTGCCGGGGAATGGCCTCCCCTCTGTCGACACCCAGGAACCAGGGCTCCTCGCTCACCCCGCCATTCCCTGCCAGCTGCTGGGACCCTCTCGCTGCCCCTCCAAGACGCTAGGCCCGTCTACTCGAGGCAGCTCCCCTCTCACGTCTGCACTGCTCCGGCTACGCTAGGTGAGATCAGTCCGAGCTAGCGTGGGGACGTACCCCCCGCCCCGCCCAGCTGCAAGGGCAGGTGTACCGCAAAGGACGGTCACGGCTCCCCATGGCCAGGGTGGCCACGCCAGGGCAAGGTGATCTCTTCTCCCCTGCCCGGAGAGGGGGCAGCTTTTGCTCAGTGAAAACAACAGACACGGGTGTCTGGCGCCTTGGACAGGGCCATACGCGGGCAGGTGTTGTTCCGGCTACACGCCTGCTTTCAGCGTGCTGCCCAGAGCAGAGCTAGCTGGGCCATGTCTCGCTGAGCTGGAAATTTCAGCGCCAGTTCCGGCGTAGATGTGCCCTCAGTGGGGCCTCTGGGGGCCCCCAGTCCCCCTCACTCACCAGCAGTGATTTTGCGAGTGAAGCAGGATTCCTCCGGCGCGGCCGTGCAGGTGTGTTGGCCCTGCTTACAGCTGCCGTCCTGTAACAGCTTGAAGCAGCCCTGGCATTGGAGAGGATCAGCTGTGAAGAGGCGAGAAAAGGGGGAGCAGGCGACAAACGGCCGGCCGGTGACAGGACAGAGGCACAAAAACGGCCACGCTCAGGGCACATCCCCTTCCCCAGTCTCCTGGCCCCACCCCCAGGGCTGTCGTGCTCTGATCATTTCATCCCTCCGTGGTCAGGTCACCGCGGGGCCAGCCTGGCTTTTCAGGGGCTGGTCTGTCCCTCGGCCAGCGCACAGGCTGCCCTCCGCTCCAACATTTGCTGTGACTTGAATTGCCCTCGCTAAAGGCAGGCCAGGCCTCAGCTGGCTGGACTCGCCCCGCTGGGGGTCTACCCCATTGTGAGTGAAATCTCCCCTCGCCCGGTTTTGTTTCGGGACTTACCCATTGCTAAGCAGAGCAGGGCCGGGAAACCCAGAGCCAGGATCTTGTTCATGGTTAGTTCGCTCTCTGCTGAGCCGAGGGGGAGGCTGCGAGGTCGTGCCAGGCGGGTGCGCAGTGGAGCAGGGTCTGCAGATCTCGTGCACTGGCTCCCGGGGGAGGACAGAGCCGGATTTATACCGCGGGGGCTGGGGTAGTTACTAATTACCCTCGGCTCATCACCGCACAGCCCGGAGCAGAACGTTCCCTGCCCAGCTGAGCGGCTGTGGTAGGCCACAGGGGGTTTTGCCACAGGCAAAAGTGGGAGGAAAGAGTCAAAACGCCCCGGATGGTGGGAATGGGGGAGAGATCGGTTCCCGGGTCACTGCAGAGCTCTCTGTTGGCCTGTTTGGTTCCGTGTGTGTGTAATTCCGTGAAGCTAATGCCTGTGTTCCCAGTGCTGCGTGCCCACACACACGTCCGCTTGATGTCACCAGCCCCATCGCTCACATGCAAGCACTGAGCCGTATCCTGTACAAAGGGGGCTTTTTGGGGAGTTAGGAGGAAAGAAACTGGAACCCGCAACATTACAGACTGAAGCAGAGACGAGCCAATGAGTGGCCCCCCTAACTTGACACCCCAAAGACCCTTCTGCCAGGAGGGTGCCAGATAACCCAGCCCGGTGTAGTATTTGTAGGCCCACAAAACATGGCTCTAAGAGCAGTGCCTAACCTGCATGACTCCCCTTCCCTGGGTAGCTCTCCTCTGGGCGCACGTCCCCCCGACCGGCCTATATGTCCATATCTCATGTGACACTCTTGCCGTTGGCAAGGGTGCTGTGCAGCTGGCGGAAATGGCCTAGGGCTTTGCACAGGCTTTTCACTTTCCTCTGGAGTGCGAGGGCTTGGCCCCAAATCCTACTTACCTGGCCCCCTTCTGGAGTATCTGAGCACCTGCTGATTTGTAACATATTTCTCCTCCCTGTCCCCCTGGGAGCTGGGGCAGGGCCACTAGCCCCATTTTATGGGACAGGGAGCTAAGCACAAAGAGCCTAAATGACTTGCCCAGGATCACCCAGGACATCCGTGACAGAGCAGCAAATCAAACTCTGCTCTTCTAGGTCCCCGGTAGTGCCCGGCTCGTCCTTCTGAACTAGCATTCGCCCATCGGACAGGCTACGGAACGGGGACGCCGCACAAGGTCACAGCTGCAAAGCGCGGCTGGGAATCCAGATGTCTAACGCAGCAGTCCTCGCCGCACTGGCTGTGCGTTTATATGGCAGGCTGCACCTAGCGCCTGTGACAAGTGTGGGCATTTTCTGGCATGAACTGGCTGTAGGGCTCGGCACCCATCACCTTGGCATGTCCGCCGGGTGCGGAAGGGTTAAAATGCCGCACCTGAGCTGAACAGAGAGTTGGCTGAACCCTTGGCACCTAGCAAGGGAAACTCTGGCAGGCAGGCAGAACGTGGGAACCCGGCACGGCTTTGCTGGAGCGGGGCAATGGACGAGAGCTGTCAGGTATGTGACACCTGGAACTGAGAGAGCCACGATGGGTTCTCCAGCAGCTGGGCTGGGCCGAGCCCTGGTTTGGCTGCTCTGGGCTAGCCTGAGGATTTCCTGGGGCTGTATGCCAGCTGACTGTTAACCTTGCTGTGTTTTGGAAAGGCCGCAGACACTTGCGGAGATGTGCTGATCCCTGAAGAGGCTGCTTGTCTCCAAACAGGAGTCTACCTCCGTTGGGCTTGCCGGGCGGAGCTCACAGTGAGAAGCTAGGGGTTGGTGCTCAGATAAGCTCAGACTTGGAAGGTGCTGAGGCCGCGTGGCCTGCCCTGGATGAAGAGCGGACCACTGGGGAGTCTGGCAGGCTGAAGGGGACTGGTGAAAAGCTGGGGCAAAGCACAGATCTGGTGGATCTGTGACAGAGCCATGCAAAAATCGTCAGATCTGGTTTCTGCAGATCTGGTGCAATAAACAGAGGCCATATCCTACACAGACGTCAGTGGGGATCCGGCACTCCTGTGCTGAACGGACGGAGCTCTGCAGTGAGACTGTAGCTGGCTCTCATCAAACCTAGAAAGCCGAGCCGGTATAAGCAGGAGGGTCTCTAGTTAGACAGAGATGCTGGCGTGGGACTTGTGAGCGCCGTGCAGAGAACTGACCCGATGGCCCTAGGCTGCATGAAGCTTACAACTCCATGTCATTCGGTGCTGGCCTTGCCGCAGGGCTTAAAATCACTCACTGGAACAGGCACCTGCGTTCCCCGCAATGCCCGGCCCTTTGCAGCGGGTCGTGACGGACTCCCGCCCTCGGATTCCGGTGCTCGTTATTCTGGTCTCGGAGGCTGATGTTGTTGTTCCCCTGTGCACCTTTTGCTACACCCACCCCTAGCCCGGGCACATGCCCCTGGCGAACACAGTGCCGTTGCTGAGGTTGGCACTGAGGGTTCGTGTTAGCACAGGCTGTAGGCACAGGACAATCCTGTCTGTGCTGGCAGGGGTGGGATGCTGCGTGGGGAATAAGGTGTACTGGCTCAGCGAGTGATGTGCTGGGTGCACCCCAAAGGCTTTTAGACATGCTCCCTTAGCTGGAAGTTTCTTTTACAAGGTCGTGTGGATGGGTCTGGCACTTCAGCAACACAGATGGGAACGGTCAAATTAATTTCCCTTGCAGGCGCCGCACCGCGCTTTGGAACATCAATGCCTCTGCGTGATTTGCACGTACAGCGCCTGACACAACATGCGCTTCCCTCCACGCTGGGGTCAGAGCGACTCTGGGCCATGCCAAGCTGCAATCTCTGTCCCCAAACCAATTGGCTCCGTCTGATCCGGTGCCGTCCCTGCTCCAGGGCTAAACATGCTCCCCACCAGTGTCACCCACGCTCCTGGCACATCCCTCGGCTGTGATGCTTCCAGCCGAGCAGGACGGGCTAAGGTGGGTGGATCCAGAGTGCGGTGTTCTGGGTCCTGCTGGAGGGGCTGTGTGTGCTCTGGGCAGAGGGCATGGGGTACGGTTTGTGGCTTTTTGCTCTGTGTGACAGGCTGAGTCCCATTAGCGGGTTTCAGGGCTCGTAATACATGGGCATCGTCCATCCCTAGAGGCGATTTATCAGGTTTATTTTGGAACCTTGGCTGCAGGGATCTGCTCGGCGAGCCTCTGCTCTGACTCTTGTGATGGATCCACAAAGCAGGGGCCTACAGCTCTCATCAGCCCCCTCCCCACGGGACAGCTCCTTCCTCATGGCCAGGCAGGGGGCACGGCTCTGAACCAGGCTCTGCCTCCTTTGGGAAGTTGCAGCCGCATGGCCAGGCAGGAGCTGCAGAGAGAACAGATGCAGGGAGGACAGGCAGGAACGGTGTGGGCCGGTCATTACAGCGGGGTGCAGGTCCGTGTGGGGCTTACGGGGAACAGGTAGCCAGTGCAGAGGGGCTCCAACAAGAGAGACTCGCTGAGCTCAGACTGGAACCTGCAAGCCCCTGTTCGCTTGACCAGAGCTTCGGCTGGAGAGGCACCGCCAGCACGGGGCTGAAGAGCCGTGACTCTAGACGGGGCTGCCCCAGGAGCCTCTGGAGGAACTGTCATTGCTGCTCACGTTGAACCGGAACAGTTTCCGCCTCTTTGTGCCCCCGCATCTGCTGCCTTCCCCTTTCCTGCCAGCTCTAGTGAAACCTGTCCCCTTAGCCGGGTGTCCAAGTGTTTGCGGACGGCTAGCCGCTGAGGCATCTCTCGGTGTACCAGGCAGGCTACTGGCACCTCAGGGGTGCGGTGCTCTCTGGCTATGATCGACCCACTAATTATACCCTGCCGGCCTCCAAGCATAGCAGCTGGAGCCCAGCCGGGAGGGGCCGTGTATTGCCCATGTGGATAAGACCTGTCTGAAGCCTTCTCCTGCCTTGGCTTTTGCAAACACGAGCTCTAGGGAGCGTTTGAAAAGGCCAAAAGTGTGTGGCATTTAATAATCAGGCCACAGACCTGATTTCAGTGAAATCCCCTGGAAATCCTGCCTTCCTGCTGCTAGGAACAGTTAAAACTAGAGTGGACAAAGCCCCTATGGACTGTAGGGGATGACCTTGCACTGGGAAATGGTCTGGGAGGACTTTGCTCTGGGTCCATGGGAAAGTGAGTGCACAAATGAGGTGAGAATTTGATGTGTGAAGGAGGGTGAGGAATCTCTGTCCAGAATCCCCAGTGGGAGCATAAAGAGAGAGCTGAGTTTTAAAACATCTGCGTTTTTAAAAATCCGTTCGAAAGCTCCAGTGTCAGGCAATCCACGGCTATGTTCACGGAGCCTTCTGCAGTGCATCCCACGCTGTGTGTTCTTGAGATCACTCCCCAGAGAAACGGGAGCCACAAACAGATGAGCTCAGGGCTGGGATGAAATCGGAAAGCGATTTCATTCTTTCCAAGTCCTCTCTTGATGAGTGGAATCGTGGCCAATCCCCGAGACAAGTAACAGCACGCTGCAAGGCTCGACTGTCTCCATCCAAACCAGAACCCTAAGGTCTCTTAATATCCAATAACGAAGTTTAGTTCTTCTAGCTGCTGCTTTAGACGTCAAAATCCTGGTCGATCCAATGCCCAGATTTCCAGCTGCAAGCTTTGTGGAAGACTTCTTGCTGGAGAGCGTATCAATGAGGTTTTCATTATCTCCTGTGAAAGGGGAACCCAGCTGAACTTGATGTTATGGCCCAGGGGCAGGACTGTGGTCACAATCTTAAATATTATCTTTAGAGCTTTCATGTGGGCTTTAGTCATTACCCGGTTTCAAGCCTCAAGGAAAAAGATACAGTAGTTAGCCAGGAACCGTTCCAAAGAACTGGCTTTTGGTCACCAGCAGATGGTGCACTTGATCCAAGATTACGACCTTGGAGGCATCCAGTCATCTAGCGCAGAATCCAGTGTTTTCCCATCCAAGCCTCCATGGAGACACCGGAGGAGGATTGCTCACTAACGAAGAGACGTGGCCCATCTTCAATCCTGCTTTCTCAGGACTAAGGTCATTTTGAGGCAAACTGCACAAGTAGGATAAATCGTGGGGAAGGGACCATGGTCCGAACATCCTGTTTCTTTGGTGGATTTTGCTTCAAGTCACCTAAGGGTCTGACTGTTGCAATTAAACCCCTGTGGACGGTCCCCAGGCCCCATCTGGAGTTAGTGGGGTTTGACACAGGTCTGATTGCAGGAATGAGGCCCAGGATTGTGAGATTATCTTTGAAAATGATGCCATGGAGGCCTTTTCCTGTGGGAGGGAAACTCCTTCCCCGCTGTACCAGTCTGGCTGGAGAGTGCAAACCCCCCTCGCTTTGCATTCTGCGAAGATAAACTTCTGGAGTAGCAGGCTCTAGAGAGAAAGGCTGGATAGGACATATCATGAGAAGCACTGGGCTGGAATGCTGTGCCCAGGTCTGGTGCCCACAATTTGAGAAGGATATAGTTGACGTGGAGAGTGGGCCAGAGAAGAGCCACAAGAATAATTAAAGGGTTAGAAAACCCGCTTTAGAGCGATAGACGCAAAGAGCTCAGTTTATTTAGCTTAAAAAGGAGGCAGTGAAGTGGTGAGTTGGTCACAGTCTATAAGCACCTACCTGGGGGCAAATACTTAAAGATGTGCTCTTCCAACTAGCAGAGAAAGGCATGTACACAACATGCATATGCGGGAAAGGCCTAACATGAACAGTGGGTGGAAGATGAAGCTAGACTAATTCAGACTGGAAATGAGATGCACGTTTTTAACGATGAGAGTAATTAGCCATCGGAACAATTAACCCAGGCTCATGGAGGATTCTCCGTCATTGACAATTTTTAAATCAGGATTGGATGTTTTTCTGAAGCCCGGCTCTAGTCGTTATTTGGGGGACGGTCTCTGGCCTGTGCTATACAGGGGGTCAGACAAGAGGATCACACCGGTCCCTTCTGGCCTGGGGATCTCTGAACGCTAGAGATGAACTCTGGGGGGCTATCAGCTGTCCGTACCGGGACTGAGAGAAGAGGCTGTGTGAGATGACGCTGGCATAGGCTGTGTTAGTCTGGAGCACACACCACAGGATCTGCCTGTATTCAGCAGCATTACAAATAATTCCTTTTCTATTCACTACAGCCCCGTCCCTTCACCACGAGGGGAACGGGAAACCCGAGTCCATCGCTCCTGCATTTGAGTGGTTTCTTTGAAATCCAAACGCGGATCTTGATCCAGCTCTGAATGTTATTACCAACTCCCTTCTCTCATGAATGTCCGTCTCTTGACAGTGCCATTAATTGACGTAAATGGCATCCCCAAATCCCAAAGCCAAATGCCCCGACCTCATTTGATGCTTTAGTTTTATTTGTGACAAAGAGAAGGAACCATGGAAAAGGAAATCAAGGCTCATGCATGCTGTGTGCCAGGAGCTCCTTAAATCAAAGCATGGTGCTTGCTAGTCAGGTACACACGAAGGTCATGGGGACGTCCTCTGGAAAGCTTCAGTGATTATTTCATTGCCATACCAAGCTCATGTTTACATGGTATTGGCAAGCTTCATTTGGAACCACTTCAGTGTTCCAGTCCAGTCCCAAACCACACCTTTTTTAAGGGAAAGGCCTGTAGAATTTAACAGCCTTGAAACTAATGGCCTGCATAAAAAGAGCCCATAGAATTAGAAGCAAGGTGATTTTCCTATATCTGGGTTCAGTTCTCTTTAGCACAACAGGAATTCAACCTCTTCGTTTGGTACAAAGAATATTGCGGGTCTTCCCCAAACTTGCAGCACATGATCTGTGAGTTAAGCCTGAATTTTATGGGGGATTTTCTCGTAAATCTATTAATTAACATAGGAATGAAAAATTACTAAAAACGGGGGCCGTTAAGAAAACATTCCTCAGTGTCCCAGCTTCTGTTGGTTTCCTTGGCTGACTGACGGCTGGCTTGTTTTCGTTACGCCTTCCAGTTGAAGCTCAGTGCAGCTAGTGATCAATGCACATCGACTGTGAACCGTGACTTAGTTCTTACACTTGGTGCACGCTCGGTTTCCCAGGTTTTGGGTCGTCCTGTGCAGTGGCTTGGTTTGTAGCAGTTCTGTCTGACGTGACAAGGCGCGATATGCTGCTCTCTGTTGAAACAAGCCACGTGGGCGTTAGGGAATGTGCTAAGAGGCATCCCATCTCTTGCCATTTCCTTGCTTGGTAGGGTGCGTGTCAGTGGATGTCACACTGGGCCAACCTCACAACCCTTTCGAATGAAGTTTTTGCTGATTATGGGGTTTGGCGGAGAATGAGATCCCTGCGGTACAACCTGAGAGGTTGGCTTCGAAAGCCTGTGGAGGCCATCAAGGCAAACCACAGCGGGAAGTCCTAGAAGGAGCTTAAGTGGCTTAAACAATTATTTTACAGCTTCGCTCCTGACTGAGTCTCCCAAAGATGTCCTGGAGCCTGCCTCACGCTGCGGAGGAACGGGATTTCACTGCACCTTTAACACTTGATTTAAATCAACGCTGCTCCTTTAGCTCTGGGGGCGAGGACCAGAGCCTTTCCAGCTGGTCTTTAGGTACAGATGAGGCTGCTCAGAGAGGGCTCGCCGCACTGGGTGCTCTCCCTATCCCACCCCCCTCTCTCTTCTTGTGAGTTTTGAGGATTCTTTGCGTGGGGCTCGCTAATAGGGCAACCAGACAGCAAGTGCGTGGTGGGGGTGGGTAACAGGTTCCTAGAGAAGACAAAGCCCCAAATATCGGGAGTGTCCCTAGGGTGCCACTTGCTAGCATCCCTACCACGTCCCCTCCCCAAGGCACTGGCTGGGAAGCGCGTGCCCTAGGCAGACCCTGAGAGTGGAAGCTTTTGCTTCCTGGAGGCAGCTTTACACCAAATGGAATCCGAGTGGCTGGTTCGACCAGGCAGCGCGTTGGGATCTGAGGGGCCGTGCGGCCGTCCCCAGCAGCTCCACAGTCGCCCAGCTGGGGGCTGTTTTAAATGAAACTATTCAGGCCCCGATCGCCAAGCAGGCTGTAATAGCCAGGGAATTAAAAACCACCCTATAAAGCTAAACCGAGGTATTTCATTTACAGAGCCACCTGCCCGCTAACGACCCTGGGTCTGAGCCGAAGTGTGCCAAAGCGGAGAGCGGAGGGGGCTCATGGGGCAGCTCTGCCGAGCCAGCAGCTCGTAAACTCACGCCAGTGCCAGCGAGAGGCCCTGGGAGAGGCCGGGACTGGCTTAGTGCAAGATCCGCTGGGCTGTTTTACAGGGTCCCCGAGCCCTCGTCTCAGCCTCTCCATCTCTAGACTGCAGTAGCCATTGCCCCCTCTCACTGCGGTGTACGAGGCTCTGCCTTTAGGGGCTGAGCTCCCCAGACGGACAATTTGCGTGGGACACTGCCGCTCTGTCCGTTAGGATGCACAGCCCAGCCTGCTGGAATCAGACGCTGAATAAAGCAGAGCTCCCTCGATACCAGGTGATCCCTGGACACTTCACCCCCTCCTCCGTCCCCCTGCTCGGAAATCTCCACTGGCAAACTGCAGCAAATTCACCTTCCAGGCCCTCCAGCGCCCCAGCCCTGATTCTGCATCCCTGGCGGCCTGTGAGTTGAGTTGCTCTCTAGTATTTCCCTCCCTTTGCTTCTGAAGAGCTGTAGCAACGAACGGGACCTGCCCAGCCCGGCTCTTAGAAGCACTGAGAGGTGTTTCTCGGCTGGCAAACAGTCCTGTCCATGCCTGATCTTCAACACCAGTGAAATGTGGAGCCTGCCCGAAGAGCCTGACCCACGCGTGAAGGCGGCGCACCTTAGAGCCTCCGTCTTTGCACCTACCCCTTCCAGGGGTTTGCACTCGCCCCCCACCCCCAGTTTTGGTGCTTTTCCATAAAGATTCCCCACCACAGGGCCTTTTATTCTGCAAAGAGGGAGGGTGTTGTCAGAAAGAATGGCCTGGGAGCAGCAACGTTTGGAAACAAGAATCCCTCCCTCCCCCCCATGCCTTCTTACCACCAGCCCCCCCTCCCTGCTCTGGAAATGCTCTGGCCTGGCTATTCGACAGGGAGTCATCCCCCTGTCACTCGCCCATTGCTTCGCCACCATGGCGCCAGGGGTGGGGAGTGGGGGGGGCTGCACGGCGAGTGGAAAGATTTGTATGTTGGTGACCTGGGAAACCGCGTCTGTTTTTGGATGGGTTTGGATGCTCAGAGCCACGCTCTGGTCCCTGGCAGCCAGATTCCCGGACAGCATCCAGGCAGTGTCCGCGGTTCAGTGCTCCTGGGTCTGTTTCCTATTACATCAGCACTGAGCCTGGTGAAGATCCAGTTTGTTTACTGGCGAGCTGTCCGCTGTGGCAGCCTCCAAACCTGAGCCACTCCCAGGCAATGTGAACGCAGCCTTTGCGCGGGGCCCGATCTTATAGACTCATAGACTCATAGGTCAGAAGGGACCAATATGATCATCTAGTCTGACCTCCTGCACAAGGCAGGCCACAAAACCCTACCCATACACATTTATAACAACCCCGAACCCATGACTGAGTTATTGAAATCCTCAAAAGTGAGATTTGAAGACCTCAAGCTGCAGGGAATCGATCAGCAAGTGACCCATGCCCCACGCTGCGGAGGAAGGCGAAAAACCTCCGGGGCCTCTGCCAATCCGCCCCGGAGGAAAATTCCTTCCCGACCCCAAATATGGCGATCAGCTAAACCCCGAGCATGTGGGCAAGACTCACCAGCCAGCACCCAAAAAGGAATTCTCTGCAGTAACTCAGTTCCCATCCCATCAACATTCCCACAGACCATTGAGCAGACTTATCTGCCGATAATCCAAATCAATTGCTCAAATTAAACTATCCCATCATAACATCCCCTCCATATACTTATCAAGCTTAGTCTTAAAGCCAGATAAGTCATTTGCCCCCACTACTTCCCTCGGAAGACTGTTCCAGAACTTCACTCCCCTAATGGTTAAAACCTTCGTCTAATTTCAAGTCTTGTGTGTGTGGGGGGGTGCTGTGCCCCCCACGGACCCACAGCCCGGTCCTGCACGAGGGATGTAACTGGCAAACCCCCCGTGTCGAATGACCTGCGTCGATGTGCTCAGCACCGTGCGAGATTCTCTGTCGTGGCTGGGCGTGCCACGGAGACGTGTCTACCAAGGCCAGGATGCGATGGACATGAGACAAGGCTGCCCCTGTTGATGTATATGGCAGATCCAGTGGTATGATTGCCCTTAGGGAAATGGGCCTCTTGGGGATGGTGTCCTTCTTCCCTGAATTCCAGCGTCAGCTGGACACCGAGTTCCTCTTTGTTTCCTGCCTGGTGCTGTGTTGCTCTCTCTGACGTCCTGTGATGGGCAAGGTGAGGGGATGCACTGCTGCGTAAGCCCTGTTCTGCGCTCAGCTGTGCCCGTGAGCAGTGGAGGAAATGATCCCTTCAGAAAGGCCGGCAGGGGGACGTCAGACAACACAGCGAGCCTTTCCCTCTCCCCTCCCAGGGAAGTGGACTTTGAAAGGCCCTGCAGATGGGACATGGGGCCAGAACCACACAGCCAGCCACGACCCCATGATACGGGAGGGCAGGGGCCAGCTGCTCTGTGTGGAGCCCATGTCCTGTCCCTGCCCAAAGCAGCAAAGAGGGTGGAAGGGCCCTGCCGTGTGAGCAGCCGACTCCCTAAACACGGTCCCAGAGGATGGCATCGCGTGAGCTCTTCTGCCACTGGAGGACCCGGGGTGTCCACCGGGCGCTGGGTGGGGACGGGGAGAACCTGGCCTCTGTGGCATGGCCCAGTCATGGCCTGGGATCCACAGGGACTGGGTTATCGTCCCCTAGGGTGTTTTGCCTTCTGTGCTCTTTGCCCCAGTATAATGATCCCCTTATGAGACTCCTCTCCTCCCCGCCAGGCCATTCCGAGGCCGGGCGAAAGGTGCCGTGTAAACAGAAGAGCAGTGTTGCTACCGATCCCCAGAGAGGCAGCAGAGCCTTTGCTTCACGTCCTGTGCAACCAGGAGTGGTCATGCCACGAAGGTCTGGGGCGAGAGGGGAGATTCAGAACATGTTCCAGTCCTGCCTGGGGCTGGCTGTGTGATCTTCTCCTGTGACTCTGCTGCCCAATCTGTAAAATGGAGCTAATATTTCCCCCTCTTGCGACCGAGGGGGGGGGCGGGGGTGTTAATTCAGGGAGGTGCTTGGATCCAAGGGGAAAGTCGTCTCATTGCACCTGTTTTCGTTTAGGATACCCGGGACCTGGACAGCTCAGAAATGATCGCCCTCATCTCCCCCCATTCGCTAATGTGGCTTTGGGAAGGGGGAGAATTGAGCCTGGGCGCTCAGGAGCTCTCTCTGTGGCTGGCCGTGCTCTCTGAGCGGTGCGAGTGCAGGTTTCAGGTCTGCCCACGGCTTCCGGGCTCAGAAACAGCTAGCCCCGCCGGGCAAATCTGGACCCCGTGGCTCTGCGTGATTTCCAGCCGGAAGTGTGCTGGAACCCGGCTCGTCATCAGCACCGACGAGCCTGAACCAGCTTCTCCACTCGGAGCAGCCCTGAACCTGGGAGTTCCCAGGCGTCAGCAGCCCGCAGAAGGCCAGGGCCCCAGTCTCCGCAGTGCAGTGTACTATTGACCCACTGGCGCTGTGTGACGGGGACACACATCCCAGCAGGCGCGTGCTGGGCATGGCTGCCATCCCGGGGATTGGTCTGCGGCCCTCCACAGCTAAACACAGGAGCTCCTAATGCTCCTTGTCTGGGATGGCACTTCCCTCGCATCCTCCGGTGACAGGCGCAGCGTGGGCCCTGTACCACATGCTCCCGTTTCAAGGGACCCTGCCTCCTCTCCTCTCCCTACCCCTGCAGGACGGTTAGCCCCTCGGCGTGGGATCCTGCAGAGACAGCAACCACCATATGCTGAGGGAAGCTCCTGGGGCCCTCCCCGGCTCCTACAGATAACAGGCCCCAGGCCCAAGCCGTGGGAATCGTAGCAAATGTCTTGCTCTGGCTTGAGAGCAGCTTCTCTGCCCTTCAGGGGGCTCCGGGGCCGAGTGGAGGGAGGCCCAGGAATGGTGCAAGCCAGTGGAAGGGAGTAAATCATCCCCATGGCAGGTCAGGAGCTAGCGAGCTCCTCTGAAGGTGGGGCGTGAGCTAGCAGGGCTCTCCTCGCCTCAGCTCGCGGGGAGGGGGGGTTCCTCCCCCAGCCCAAATGTCTGTGTCCCGTTTCATCACTTGGGGATTTGGCCTCATTTGTCAGTCAGCGGCCCCGGAGCGCTGTGAGCGACGGTCCCCGGGACAGCTTCGGGGCGGGGATGGAGTCTCCTCTTTGATCTAAATCACTAAGGTCAGGCGAGCAGCAGAACAAAAGGGGGGCGGAGGGGATGATGGCAGGCTAATCTCTGCTCTCTCTCATGCTCTAAATGAAGGGGATGTAGGTTCTTCCTGGGCCCCTTTATCTCCTTCCTTCTCCCACTGTAGTCCAGCCAAAGCTGGCCTCCTTCCAGCAGGGCTTTGTAAGGCCAAGAGGGTGGCCAGGGCCCAGCCACCAGACGCTGGCCATGCTGTCTCCATGCTCATCTTCCTATCAGCCCCAGGCCCGTGTCTCTCATGCCAATGGCGTTCCTTGGTGTCCGGCTGCATAGTCAGCCTTGTGGAGCCGCCACCCTGCTCCCGCGTTCCTCTTCCGCCTGCCCCAAGGCAAACTCTCACTGGCTTTCAAAAGACGTCGGGTCTGTCCCAACCCCTGCCCGGTGGGATAGCGCCTGACAGGGTCAGTCTCTCATGCAAGGCTGGTCCACAAAGCATTCTGCAAATCGAGAGACAATCAAACATGCCTCAAGGGTGATTGCCAGGACCCTCATGGCACGTCCTCTTGCTTAAATATTGCCCGCTTCGCTGGGCCATGGGCTGTAACGGCGCCCGCCCTGCTGACTCACGTGGCACGGGAGTGCCCAGGTGGGGCTGGGTCGGGTGCCTGGCAGAGGCAGAATGGCCCAGCCGCCTGAGGAGGGATTGGGCATTTCCAAGGTCTAAGCCGGGCTCAGACATGATCCACAACGTGACCCGGGCTCGCTCGCTTTGGTGCTTGATCCCGCACGCCTCGTGCTGGCAGAGGTACAGCTGTTCACGCCACGAGTCCTCGTGACCTCCCGGGAACTAGCCGCTGTGAGCCCACGTGCAGGAGGGGGCCCTCGGCGAGCAAGCCTTGCGCGGGAAAGTGCAGCCGGCACCGTCGGGGTGCGCCCCTGCCGGGAGCTGGGCGAGGGCTGCAAGCTGCTCCTTAGCATTGCTATTCCTCGGCGTTACCCTGTGTCTGATGAGAGCAGCGCCCAGCCCTTCCCTGGCGTAGGTGGAGGCCTGGCGCTCGTGCGCCTACCGCATTCTGCTGTTCCCACTGCACGGTGCAAAGCCCGGGCCACTGCATTCGCTTCAGCGGGCTGGGGGGGTCCTTCCCCAGCCATCCCCATGGCTCACCGCAAGACCCACACACCATGCTCCCGTCCCACCCTCTGCGGGGGGCACACTGCGCCACGTTGGCACAGAGGAGGCAGGGCCAGGTCCCATTGTGTCAGCCTGCGGAGTAGGACTGGTGCAGTGGGATCTGTTCCCCCCGGTCCCTGCAAATGGGTGTGGCAGCAGGTGGTTAAAGGCTGCACTGTGGGGAGTTCAGAGAGGACGCCCGCCTCCCCGTGGGGCAGCGGGGGACTCTGCGTTCCCCCTCAGCCGAGGGTGTGGCCTCCTGCCTACAAATCACACCAGTGGAGCGAGAGATGGCGAGTGATGACAAGAAGGCAGGAATTGCGGCTTTTCCTCACCAGTGCCCAGGGTACCAGGTTGGAGCAAGTGGACGCAAGATGACATGCTGTCTGTCAGGGCCCAGGGCCGACTGGCACAGTGCACCTGTTTCCCGGATTTCCCCTTGCAGTCGAGCGCGCTTCCCGCAGGGTTACGGTCCCTTGGGCAGAAGGGATGCTTGCTCAGCTGCCGTTAGCGCGCCGATCAGAGCTGGACGAGCCAGGTCTGAGCTCCGACGGGGCCAGGCTGAGAAGCGCCAGTTCAGATCTGGATTGAACGCCACCGCCATCCATGGCTAAGTGCTCAGGGGCTGATCAAGAACTGACCTGAACAGAATCCAGAACCAAAGCCCAAACCTTGGAGCAGATTAGGGAACACAGAGCTCACTTGGGTCAGGGTTTTCCTTTCTCTCCGAACCTGGGTCCCGGCAGGAATTAGGAGCCAAAGTGTTGGATTACCATGCAAGTGGCTTTTCTCAGGCATGGCTGAAGCACACAATAGCAGCAGTCTCACCGGAAAGGTTTTCCCAGGAGATTTCCAACCACGGGCTGATTCTTGGCTGTGCTACACCAGTTCTGTGTCAATGTCTCTCCGGGAGTCAATGGGGTTAAACCTGGTCTAACCCACTGGAGTGACCAGGGATGTAATTTTCCAAACCAAAGTTTGGAAAAGTCTCCTGACCAAGCCGTGAATCAGCCATTGGTGATGCTGTCATTCACCAAGGCCAGCTGTTACACTGTCGTTTCAGTCTTGGTGACCCTGATGTAAAACCAGGGTATCTTCACTGGAACTCTTCTGGATTTACACTGCTGGAGCTGAGAGTGCCAAACCTGGCTCACGTAGCCACAATTTCTGCTGCAGTGTAAACGTCTGAATTCAGAACAATGTTGATATTGACACAGGCTTCTCATTCTGCACTGGCAGGGCTGAGAGAGGTGGGGCAATGGAAACTGGAGCTGGGTATGTCTACACTGTGCCTTCTAACCAGCGAGTCTCAGAGCTGGGTCTACAGACATGGGAGTTGCCAGGCTTGCGCTATGGTACCAAAAAGGAAGGCACGGAGAGGTGATGTGATTTGCCCAAGGTTGTGTCAGTAGCTTATGGCTAAGTAAGGAACAGTATCCAGATGTGTGCCTTAGCCAAAAGGCAATCCTTTCCCTCCTGGGTAACGTCAGCTACAGCTTTATCTGGAGTCTGGCACAGGAACCGGGTCTCTCAAAGATTCATAGAGTTAATTAATACAGAGAAATCAGAGAAAGAAACTAAAAGCCACAGACAAGAGGGAAGGATGTGTTTTCAGATGAGATCTGAAAGTCCCACAAGGGCTGGAGCTAAAAGGAATGACTCATGGCTCGAGAAAGAGACATGTTTGACAGAGAAAAATTGGTGATTGCCGTGCATTGCTTATTCCAGATCTGACGGGGAAAAATTAAAACCACACTTCTCAGCAATGCCCTGCTGAGGACAGGAGCCTGCAGAGGAAATTCATGACTGTGTGGGTCTCAGAGGTCAGATTGCCTCTTAGTGATGGTGGATGCCCAGAATTTGCTATTACCAGCATCAGCAAGAGACGCAGGGCACTACACAAAGGCTAGCAGTTAACTTGAATTCTCCACTCTGTTTACACTGCCTTGCAGAGAGGAAAATCCAAGCCAAGGGCCTCAAGTACATTGGAATGGGGAAATATCACCACAGTCAGCGTGCTCTTGGGTGGATTTCAACTCTGGGTCGTTAGCTGTGGGCTATTTGCTAACCTCTGGATGTGCAGAGCACGATGCTTTGACCATTGTTCCCATGCCCTTTTATTGACTTCCAAGGGCGGGGCATGACATCCAGGAAAACCAGAGCCCTGTATCCAAGGGGAGAGCAGTGTGTTCTTGGAAACGCGCTCCATCGTGGGGAGCCCAGCTCATCAGCTGCCAGAACTCCGTCCACCCAGAGTTGATCTGGTGACGTCCAAGCTTGTCCTTGCTGTTCCTGGCCCTCAGATGTGGGGCAGGGGACTTGTCCAAAGGCTGAGCACAGCTGGGGAGATCCGGAGCTGAGCTGGGCCTTGTTTGTCTGACAGGGTCAAGTTTTCCATAACCTCACGCTCCTGACTCAACATTTCTGAGGCCCACAACGTACAACCGCAGGGCCAGCTCCTCTGGGAGGGTAAATGGGAGCAACTCCATTGACTTCAGTGGACTTCTATCCATCGACGCTACATCCCCATGGCGCAGGGTGGGGCAGGGGAATTTGGGACCTCCCTGGGAGGCAGGAGCAGAGCAGAGCTGTCCTGTGCAGGGCTCAGCAGGGCGGAGATAACGGCAGAGGAAGAGCATCTGGTGTGATTCTGGTTTGTTTTCAGTCTTAATTCCTTTGTAATGTGTGACGCTTGGGAGGAGGCCATGGGGAAAGACAGTCCCGCTCCAATGGAAGCGGATGAACTCAGGGAGCAAGGCCTCACCCGCTCTAGGGCATCTGGATATAAAGAGATGGAACACAGCTAGCGTCCAGAGGAACTCGTCCGGCGTCTGTCTGCAAACCGGCCCCAGGTCAGAATGCATTTTCTGGGAACAGTTGCTAGTGGCCGGAATGCAAAGTGAGGGCGAAGGGGCAGGAACCTGGCAGAAGCTGATGCTGGGTTTTATTCAAGTGAGCCTTTGTGCAGAGCGACCTGCCTGAGCGGGACCTGGTGCGCAGTGCAGCCAGGTGCGACTCCAGTTCGGTGCTGCTGTGGCACTGTTGGCGCTTCCCTGGTCTAAATCCGGGATCTTCATCCGGGGAGCTCCCGGTGCGTCAGTGGGGTGTGTGCAGGTTCGCCTCGTTTCACAGAGCATGGCTCCAGCCCGGCCTGCTGCTGTGGCCCCCGGATGCCGCTTTGAAGGGTTAAGGGGCCACAAAAACAGTAGACTGCCAGTGGCAGGTGGCACAGCGGCAGCAGACCGGCCCTCGGTGGATCCTCTTCACAGTGCAGCGAGACCCTTGGAAGGATAACCCAAGCCCATGGCTGCCCCCAGCCCCCAGGAGCTGCCCCAATGCTGCATGCCCAGCTCTGTTCTTCCTGGGGTAGCCTTTGAGGTTTTCATGTCAGGAGCCCTCACAAAATAATAACAAACCCTATTTCTAAGAACAGCTAACGTGGTCGTTCGAGATGCCAACATCTGCCTGACCCGCAGCTCTCGCGCGCGGGCGTGGGGAAGGCTGGCTCTGTCGCACCTTTCAATCCGCAGCTGGAGATTATGTCACGTGTAACTGCCCCATAACTAGCTCTCGTGAGCCAACAACAAAACAATAAACGGGTGAGATTTCCCCCTTTCCCCCCACTCTCTGGCATGGGCCGGAGAATTGCATACTTCCCACTCAAGCACCAGGGCCCCTCTGAACTCGCTGCTGAACTCATGCCAAGTCACTGCAGCTCAGAAGAGTCTGCTCTTTTTCCTGTCGAAAACGATGGAATTTTCCAGAAGGTTTTTCTCCCCCTTTCCTCCCCCCATAACCCAGATCCCCCTCCGAGTAACGAAAAAGCAGAGCAAGCGTCTCTACTGCATGCATCGGGGAGGGGTGTGTGTGTGGAATTTCCTTTCACGGACAATGAGCATTTTCCCCTGTGGTAGCCCCTGCCTTATCTTAGCCGATTTACTGTCTAGCAAAGAAGCGTGTGTGTGTGTGAACTCACAACACACCATTTCATGCAGCCAGGGGTGGCTGTTAATCCCGAACAACTGCTCGCAATGGGCAGGAAGTGGAGACGGGGGCGGAAGGGCCTCTGACGAAAGGGACCCCAGAGGATTTCTCGGGGCTCCTTGGTCGGGGTGAGGTCATTAGAAAAGGATGGCGGAGAAAATGGACGTGGCAGGGCCCTGCGGTCGGTGCCAAAGAAGGCAGCGATTGTCCTGCCCAGAGAAAGGGTGGGCTCCGGGGCGGACACGGCATTACCTTAGCAGCCAGCACATCAGATGCTGCGTCAGCCATGCCCCGGACTCCACGGCGGAAAATAGAAAGGGGCAATTCTGGGGTTCTTGCCCCGCTCTCCTGCGAGCCCATCAAACGACTCATTTAGAGCTGATGAGCAGAGGTCGGTGTAGCGGCTTCTGGAGAACATGGGTTAGTTTTTGCTAGGCGTCCTTGTTACAGAAGGCCCTGATTCAGCCACCCATCCTGAACAGGGCCTTCTATAACAGGGGAGCCTAGCAAGACCCATTGAAGCCAGTTGGATTTAAGCATAGGTGCTGGATGGCATCTCCCACTTGCCCAGCAGCCCATGGGCATGCACCATCGAAGATGCTGTGTGCTTTATGTCCCTGATGGGGGCAGGTCACACCCTCCCTGGTAGGTCGGATGGCAGGCACTGCTCCCCTGGCAGCACGCAGCAGGTCTGTTACTGTTACCCAGTCACATTGACCGACCTGGGGCGATTCACTCCGGGCTGAGCTCAGGCCAGGAACTGAGGGGAGTGGGGGCAAAGGAGCCTGTCCCATGTTTCTGCCTCCCCTGTCCTTGTCGCCCACAGCCCTGTAGGCTTCCTCAGCAGCTGGGAACATCCTGGCCTTGCTCTCATCCCCTGACACGCTCCCAGCATCCCCCCTTTGCACTGGAGGCTTCAGGGAGTGACGAGGAAGAGCCAGCTATGGCCACCAACCATCTGCTGCAGACCCCCCCACGGCGGAGGAATTCCCTGCGAGGCACTGTCGCTGTGCACTTGTGTAGCGTGGCCACGAGGCAAACCGGAATCGGGCATATAATAGCTCTGTGCCTCAGTTTCCCCATCTCTGAAAGGGGGGCTGATGACACATGCCCGCCGCTCAGGGGCTGTGAGGCTGCGTTTATTTTTCGGATCATGGAATTCAGGGGTTTTCAGGGGCAATAGCAACAAACTGGATGCAAACGACCTTCCCCGAGCCACTTTCCTGCTAGCATGGGGGTGTTTGCCCCACGCTTCCGTGAATCACGGGGCCCTTCCATGCTAAGCAGCTGCCTGGGAGGGAATCCTCTGAGGTGTTCAAAGGTAGGAAAGAATGTCACAGTCCTCTGCATGTCACCCAGCTGCCGTGTGCTACAGCTTGGGGCGGACGTGCCTGGTCGAACCAACGCGCGCTGGTTGGGCAAGCGGAGACTTTGCTCCTCTGTGCGTGTCCAGTAGCCAGAGTTCAGAGGTTTGTGACTCCAGATGTAGCGACCACACAGGGAAAGGGACCGAGAGGGGTTGTGACAGGATCACGCTGTCAGGCTTTCTGCAGGCCGAGAGCTATAGAGTGCCTTGCAGTGGCTCCCTGATCTTCCCTGCCCAGCGCTCTCCGCCCCCCATGCCTGGCTGGACCCCAGGGACGGGCCCATCTCTCCCACTACCTGGCACCGAGTTTTCCCAGCTTCCCCACCCATCCTGAGGCTTCTGTCCGCTGTATCTCACCGGCTGCCACAGCGCACGGCACGCAGCCAGCGCCGGACACTGGTCTGGGGATGGGGCCCTGCTGGCTGAACCAGGATCGCCACCAGAGCCGGCCTGGGGTGGATGCTGCACTCACGGACTGGTTGGGGGAGCGATCCGGCTCCACGCACTGCGGCCTCGCCCCACCACCAACCTTGCTCACCCACCCCCATTTGCCATCGGACCCCCCCACACACACCACTGGTGGGCAAACAGCTGGTGAGCAGGAATTCAGCCAGTAGGACCTGCCACAGTGCTGCATCTCCCTAGGGACTCTCTGAGTGGACCCAGTGCTTTGGTGCCTTTGCAAAACCGGTACTGATCCGGAGGCAGAAAACATGGGACCATTTGCCAATTTTTAAGAAAAGGTCGGGACACCTGTGAGAGGGCTTAAATCCATGAGCGTGCCGTTAAAAACGGGGCATGTGGTCACCCTACCTACGCGTCCAACCTCAGCCAGGACCGAGCTGACTTGTTGCTCAGCAATTTCAGCTCGGTAGTTACAGCGCGGGCTTGGAACAGATGGCGTGAAGAAGGCAGAATGGAAAGATCTGGTGGAAAAATTAGGATGGAAAAAAAAAAGCAGGTCAAGAAACAAGTAGAGAGAACAAGTGTAAAAGAGGAGGGGAGAGAAGAAATAAATACCGGGGCAGAGAGTTCTCTTGGTCTCCTCTATCCTGGACCCCGGACCAGGCGCTTGGAGAGCATGGGTTTTTTTTAAATTGAATCATGCTTGGAAAAAACCCAAGGGTTTAAATTACAGGACCAAAGATTCACAGACTCCTGTTCGCTATGTAAAGCCCTCGATATTTCAAGAGCTTTATTAGCCCTATGGCTCTATAAAAGCTGCTCATCCTGCCTGATTTCTACGCATCATATTCTGAACATCTGCCGGCACTTTCAGCTCAGTATCTACCCACCTAGGAGCCCTGGTGCCCAGTGACGCCGCTGCGGGGCCCAGTTGTGTCAGTCTCGGGGGGTCTCAAAGTGCATGACAGACATTGATGGTGATTATTGATGTGTATTACCATAGCGCCTAAGCCCTGCAGGCAGGGACTGTCTTTTTGTTCCATGTTTGTACAGCGCCTAGCACCGTGACTGGGACTCCTAGGTGCTATGCTAATAATAATAGTAACTGATAGGCGTCCTTGTCGTGGACCAATTAATTCAGCCTCTCAACCGCCTCTGCTCTGTGCTGGGTCAGTATCCCCACCGTCGTACAGATAGGGAAACAGGGGCCCGGAGAGCTCCCGTGTCTTGCCCAAGTTCATGCAGGAATTCTGGGCACAGCAAGAGAAACACCCCAGATGGCCAGGCCTTATCCAGCCCCCAGTGAGATCCCATAGAGCACCTTCCCATTGACTTCAATATGCTGCAATCAACCCTGGGTGCTTCTCTGAGCCACAAGACCAGCGTTCCCCTAATTCGTTTGCTCCAGTTAAAAAGAAACCAGGGGGGGTGAGATCCGCAGCTGGCATAAATCAGTGCCATGGACGTCAATTGTCCATCGTCCCCAGCTTGTTCTCTGTTCTTTTTCACACACAAATCCTCGTTGGTCAGCTCACAATCTCCTTACAGAGCTGCAGCCTGCTTCCGGACAACAGGCACGCAGGGCGATGTCTGCCTCTGGCCCCCTGCAGCCGGAAATCCAGGCCCCCGCTAGCTGCATTTGACAGAGAAGGTTTGTTAGGAGGCATGATGGGGGGGGGCATGGGAGGGGTGACCAGGCGTCTGAACGCAGCTGTTAACCGTTCTCATTCCTGATGGGCTAGCCCAGCTGCAGGGAGAGGGGGTGGCGTGGGTTTGTGCGAAATCAGCTCCCCCCTCGCCCCACGGCCCGGCCTGCGGGCTGCAGAGTGAAGCCTGATCCTTTCCAAGAGGAAGGAGAGGGCCCGGGGTTGCATTCCGGAGCTGGAGCCAGAGGTGACAGGTGGGCAGCTGCTCCGAGCTCTCACAGGCGGCCGGCCTCCTGTCGCGTTGTCAGAGCGGGTTACCTGCAGTTTGCCATTGTCTCTGCCTTGGGGGAGACCCCAGATGGTGTAAAGAGAGGGCAGGGGAACTGCTAACTGGCCCAAAGCTTCACCACAGACCTACAGGGAAGCCAGAAGCAGTAATCCCCCGTATCCACCCCTGCGCTGGTATCTCGTCATCGCCGGGCTGCCGATGGGACCAGAAGCAGGCTCATGGGGAGGGTGTTGATACCGGTGGCCTTTGCCGGCCAGCGCTAAGGATCTCGCAGGAGAGCCTGGTGCTGCTAGAGCTCCTGGTGGGAGGTTCTGTCCTGGAGCCTGGGCCCATGGGGTGGCTGAGGTCTCCACGCCGTTACCTGGCTGCCTCACTCAGGCTGCAGGCATTGCCACATAGGGCCCGTGGAGATAAGAAGTCAGGAGACCCATGGGAGGGCAAAGCCCCTGTGCCCACTGCCCCTGGAGGAAGAGCACAGCCTGGTAAGTGAGCGAACGGGATCCCCACAAGGGACTCCCCAACGTGGGCACGCTGTGCACCTCAGACTGAGCCCACGGCTGACCCTACGCCTGAACCTGCAGAGGGAGCCAGTTACTGTCTGACCGAGCGACTGCCCTGTTCAAACCCATTGTATAGAGGGGAAACTGAGGCAGAGAGCGGTGACACACCTTACACAGTGACCCCGAGACACAGCGATACTGCCAAGGACAGGTGCTTTCCAGTGGCAAACTGGGGGAGGCGAACGCCCAAGATGTAACGTGAGGCAGGACCTGGCTTCCCTTCTAGAGGTCGCTGCATCCTCTAATTAGCTCACTCCTGTGCTTTGGGTCTGAAATGGATTCATTAAGGGCAAGCCAGCCTGCGGCAGCCAGAAAAAACGACACGGCTTGTGAAAGCTCCCTTGGCTGGCGTGGGGTGTAGCAACCAGCACTGCAGACAGTCCCGCGCCTGGTGGGAGGAGGATGGGGCAGCTGGGAAGGGCCCTTTGTTTTGTCACCCAGTGAATGGCTGATGCGAGGCCAGAGATGTGGGCTGCGGTGAAAGCTGGTGCAGAGCTCGCCACCGAGTCCCTCAGAGCCTCCGGCGGCGCTTTGCGGCCTTGCTCTGTTGGTTCCGTGCCCCGCCGTGGTTTCAAAGTCTTCCAGTGCCACGCTTGGCTCGGCTCGCCTGCTCCTGACCTTTTATTTTGCCTCTCCTGTCAGAGGGCGTTTGCCCTGCGTGCGCCTGGAGTTTATCATCCTAACTGAGCTGCAGTGACACCTGCTAGTGGGCCAGCGCCGCGCGGCGACGAGCTCCCGAAGTCAAGACGCTGATGATTTTTGAGGCATGGTGGGAGGGTTTTTTGGGTATGTAACTGCCAGATCTCGCCTACTCCTGACTGAACCAGAGGCACAGGACAGCACTGAAATGGGGCCCTTTTGGATGGAAAGGGCTACGACGCTCCTGTTTCCTGTGGTGTCCCCGTAATTCCCCACCTGGGCCCTAAAGGCTGTATCTGCTCCCACTTGAGTCCCTGGGAGTTTTGCTGTTGTGTGAGGCCCGTGCTGCTGCCGGGCACAGAACTGGCTGCCCGGCGCCGTCCCAGCAAAGCCAGCCCATAGCAAGCCATTAGTGACAAAGTGTTTTCGGGATCAAGCCTTCAAAAGGTGATGGAACGCCTGCACTCCCCCTGCATTCCCCCAGCCTAAATACGGGCTAAAAGCTGCGCTCCACTCTGCTGTCACTCAGCCCTTTCCCCTCTGGCGATTCCCATTCACTGTTTGCCTGGCTTTATGATTTGTGGGACAGTAGCAGATACCTGTCAGCAAAGCCTCCCAGTGCTAGGCGCTGTGCATCCACATAGCAAGGGCTGGCCCCTGCCCCAAAGACCGTACAGTCTAAATAGCCAGGCCAAGAGCAGGATGGTTTATTAACCCCACTCTCTCCCCCCCGCACCGATCCTATTGTGCTAAACCACAGCCAAGTATGCACCGCAATCAGCCACGGACTTGTCCCACCAGAACTGTAGAGCACTACCTCCTGGGCGAAAGAGCTGGTAGCAGCTTCTGGGTCCAGCCGCTGGAGGAGCCTGCTAGCACACTGAATTCGGCTTTCCCCAGCTCCTCCTGCCACCGGGCGCTAGCCTACAGCCTCTGTGCTGGGACAACTGCCCCCCCCCAGGGCAGCAGGGGCAGGAATGGGGAGTTACCTTCCAGCCCAGGGTATGGTGGGCCAGGCTCCGCTCGCAGGGGCGGGGTGCCAATCCAGAGGAGCCCCACTGCCATCTGTGGTGCGTTCTTCTGGATTCACTGGTGGAGCTGGGCCCAGAATCCAGCCTCTTGCATGCCTTCCCCCTCTGCCCGCCTGGGTGGGTCTGTGAAAGCCGAGCCCAGCACCCAGGCTGGAATAGCTGACCCACCCAGCCACCATGGCGGAGCAGGGCCTGGCAATTGTGTGTCATCACTCAGTGGGGAAGGCTCTTCCCAGCTTTGCATCACTCATCCCAGAGCAATTTAGCTGCCATCATGTCCTGCTAGTCAGTCAAAGAAGAGGTCAGGGCTTGACGCAGAAGAAAGGCGAGCGTCATGTGTCTGGGACAATACACAGGCGGCTTTGTTCTCGGCTCCTGCCCTGGCCTCAGCGGGGAGATCACAGCCCCCCAGCAGTCACCCCAAGTGTCCAGGGTCTCTCTAGCCCGTGTCCCAGGATCATTGCCACACGTGGCCCTGGCACCGTCTCCGGCTGAGTAAACAAGTCCCGTCTGCCCCTCTGAAATTAACTCCTTTGGCCGGCGAGTTAACTAGTCCGCTGCTCCCTCCCATCACGGAGAAGCTAATAAGGCTGTTGGGAACTGTCGGCCGTGACAAGAGCTGTCAGCACGGCCTTATCGACGGCATCGCAGCTGGCCTCTCGAAGTCGCTTCCCTGGCCAGAGACACCTGGGCGCAGAGATAGAGCCGAGATTAGGAACAGGTCTGGGGATGGGCTGTGTCTGTGTGGCTGAGCGAACAGGCCTCGGCCGGGCTCTGCCTCCCAGCGATGACACCAGCAGAGCCCTTGGGCTCCCTTCAGCTGGCGTCCCCGGCCTCAGCCTGACACTGCCCTCAGACAGGAGTAGGGAGCTCTGTGCCCTGAGGGGACTCACGGGTTTGGCCACCCTCTTGCAGGGGTGGCCACTCCTAGCCCTTCCCTCCCCTGGGCTGGATGAGCGGGGTAACGCGTGCCTGAGCTCCCCACAGCCAGCGGGGCAAGTGACCCTCTCCCATGGCAGTGGGCCACTGAGGGAGACAGCTTGCGGCTCAGTCCTGCGGCGACGCTGGTGTGCCGCTCAGGGAATTTCAGGGGCAGGGAAGCAAGGTTGCCCTTGTGGGCCCTGATACGCTCCATCTCTCCTTCCTCTTGTCCTCCCCAGAGCTCCTGGGGCACGTATGAGGAGCCCTGGTTCCACGCAAGGCCGGCAGGGCGACACCTCGCTGGAGGTGGCAGGCGCTGGCATGCAAGGAGGAGCCGTGGTGTGGTTTCTGCCTGCCGCTCATCTACACCTCTGTGCCAGCCAGGCAGCCGTTCTGCGGGCAGCTCAGTGCAGGTGGCTGCAGACGAGACGCACTCCTGGACCTCTCCTGCCGTCTCCTGGACCTCTCCCTTTGCTTTTTCGCCTTGTCTCGTTCTCCTCCAATACCATGCTTGGTGGCCCTTGGTCCAGGGAGCCCTAGATGAGCTGAGGAAGCAGGCTGTCTTGCATCGCTGGGCGGGAGGAGACTCCAGTTTGCTCCCGCGCTGTTGCGGGAAGTGTAAACACCTAGCTCCAGGGGTTCAGAAGTCCCAGCCAAGGAGGCTTCTTTATTGCCCTTAATATCTCAAAACATTGCTCTGGCTGCCTTTCCACGAGCAGGTGCCAATAGGGGTGTGGTGGGGAGGCGAGATGATGATGGGAGCCAGCACTCTGCCTCGGGGGCTATTAGCAGGAGCTCATATTACAGACGGGCTGCAAACAGCATCATTATTTAAAGGGAAACTTTGCAGGCCTTATTCCCTCTTGATGGGCTTTGAAAGGCCGTTGTGCGGGCGAAACACCAGGCGTGACACCTGCACAATTCCTTATTAGGCAGTGCTTTGCCAAGGGGCGTTAAGCAGCTCCTAGCAGACAGGCCTGTATATACTGCAAAGGGACACTGGGAGGTATTGAAAACTGTGTTCAAATTGCAATTGACCACTCCAGGGGCTCCCTAGTCCTGCAGGGGCCTCTGTAGAAAAGTGTATGATCTGGGCTTAGCAGTGTCAGTTTGCAGACAGTCAGCCTAGAGTAAGGTGACTTGTGCCTCTCTGTTTTTAGGGAGCAGCCTACGTTCCCTCTCTCTCTGGGCATAGGATTTTGGGTGTTAGCGTTCTGAATTCTAAGCAATAAAGCTGCGGTACACGTCTGCCTTTCAGCAAGTGTGTTTTCTGTTTTGCTCTAACGTCTCAGTTTGTATGCCATGCAACAAAACAGACACCATGTAGGTTAGTTGGCACAGGAAATGGCCAGCCACCCCATTCTATAGGGAGAATGGCCTATAGTAAGGTAAAGACACTAGAGTGCCTCTTGAAAGATCTGGTTTTGATCCCTTGCTCTGCCACCAACTTCCTGAGTGACCGTAGCAAGTCACTTAATCTCTCTGCCTTGATTCTTCATGTACAACATGGACATGATAGTGCTCCTTTTCTATTTAGACTTTATGCTCTTTGGGGCAGGGACTGGCTCTCACAATGTGTTTGTACAGCCCCTAGCACAATGGAGCCTGATCTGGGCTGGGGCCAAGAAGTGCTATCATAATAGCAATCAGATACCAAGGTGATAGGCATCTTAGAAATACCATCAGACCCTCAATAGGCATGCAGGTTAGAACAGGGAGGCAGGCCTCTTAGGTTCTATTGCTGACTTGTACTGTGAGCTGAGATCAGGCCCTTAACCGTGCTGGGTTTCAGTTTCCTCACCTGTGGATAATAATATTGATCTTAGACGGGGGGCGAGTTTGGGCTATTTCCTGTATCTATGAGATCATCTTTAGAGGACAGGGACAATGCAGAGGTCAGATGAAAAATTAAGCCATGACAATAGCAAAATGAGCTGGTCCTTGCAATAGGCCATGCAGCTCTTCAGCCATTCCGCTTCTTTCTCGCATGCAGCAATGAAAGAGTTAACAATGCTGGCATTTAAATGGCCGTCATTATGGCCCATTTAGAAAATTAAAGCAGAGATCCTGGGGCACCAGTTGGTAGCCAGCAGGTTCACAGAGCCCCTGCTACCAAGCCCCGTTGGCCCATGGCACTAGGGAAGTGTGTGGCGATAGTGGGAAAAAGCCAGCTAGTCGCTTCACTCTTTACTTGAGGGAATCAGTATCGCTCAGCTGGGTATCATAAGCCCTATACTGCTAACAACTAATGGGGATTCTCGTTTCGTTCAAGCCTTAGGGGCCTATGCTTCAGCACAGTGACGGCCGTGCTATCGTGAGATGGCCGTTGGTTGGTTTGTTGATTTTTTTACAAAAATAATGATTTGAGCTAGATACTGAATAGCGCACATCTTAGAATTCAGTCATTCAGGAAGGTAAGAGACCCACATCGCCAGTGTCTGAAGGGCGAGTCGTGTAATTTAGCACCCAACTTACCACTCTCCCACTGGCCAGCATGTGCTACAGAGACACAGAGCAATCTGCCATCCAGCCCTTCCCGTTCCCTGTTCCCAGAGATGAGGAGCACCGTGCCAGCAGAGAAGTGCTGGACAGATTGCAAGCTGCACTGAGAATGGCAGGGGTAAGCCCTCAGTGGTGTATCATGGGTCTCTGATGCCCAGGGGCCATACTTACAGTGCCCCACGGAGGGTGGTCTGTGGGCCCATTTCCTGCTTTCCCCCCTCTGTGGGGTTGGTAGGGGCTGCCTGGTGGTTGGTGGGGGAGGCCTGAGGGGCTCTGGTCCCCATGGCTCCCTCCTTGCACCCAGTGCAGAGGCGGAGGGGCTGGGACTACGCCCTGGCTGCCTGTGATGGGGGCGGCTCCTCTGAGGAGGAGTTTCCTCTGGGTCTGAGTTTCCTGGGAGATGGTGCCCTGAAAATGAAAAGGTGACTAAGTAGTTATCTCATGCTTCCAGAATTGCCATGTGAATGACATGGCTCTGGCTTAAAGGCCTCTCGATGATCCCTGCCCTGGTGACTGGCTGGGGAAAAAATCTACTTGCCCCAGAAAAAGAAAATGATTTGCCCTGGGCAAGGAGAATTTTTCAAGCTCTTTGGGGCAGAGCCTGTCTTTATGTTCTGTGTTTGTACAGCACCTACCGCGATGGGGTGCAGCTCCATAGCTGGGGCCCCTAGATGCTATGAAAAATAATAATAGGTGTTCAATGAAACCTCCAGCCTTTGCAGCCACAGGGGGTCTCTTCTTCCGCTCAGCGTTGGGGTGACCTTGGCTCTCAGCACCGAGGCAGTTCTCTGCTTCTCCCCCAGCCCAACCCATCAGCCCAGATGTGTTCATAGGAAAGTTACCCTTGAGCTCTAAAGCCCAGACTAGGACCAGATCAGGAGTCCTGTGAGCCTCCATTTCTGAGGCCCCCTTGAAACCCTCCTGGTTCACCTGAGAACTGCTCTGTCTGCTTGCTTTCGAGCTCAAATAATTACGGCGTGTAACAGCAGAAGCCTGACAAGGTCCCAGTGAAAGCCTCTGACAGCTGCAGGAGCCGGCTTCCTGCTTTCCCACTGAAGGGCTTGTTTATTAGCATTATATGGGCATTATCTCAGCAGGAAAATTGCACATCTGGAACCGTTCTTCGGCCGCTCTAATTGCCTCATTATTTCCCCCTGCAAAGCGGAGCCCTGCTCAGGCTGCGGCGTGAAGGAATCCAATTGCTTTCCATTATTCCTGATGTCCAGCACCTCCTCCGAACGCTGCCTGGCACAGCTCGAGGAAGGGAGGAAAAAACCGGTTGATTTCATGACGGCATGAACCACTGGAAAGGGCCCGTGGCCTGTGTGTGCTGCTTTCTAGGGGATGGGAGTGAGCTCACAGCCGCGGCCAGACAGCAGCCCAAAGTCCCAGGCCATTGAGCTGATCATAGGGTGCTGTTTAAAGGGACAGCATCACAGCCTTCGGTTCCCCTGTGTAATCAGGGTGGTCCTAAATCTGCTTCTTCCTTCAAGTGCTAGGGCTGAATGACCAGTTCAGCTAGGGACAAGCTTAATATGTAGTGAGAGGCAGCGTGGCCCAAGGATCGGGTCCTGCACTTGGACGCTGGGCTCTAGTTTTGATTCTGTGACTGACGGCTGCGAGACCCTAGCCGAGCCACTTCACCTTTGTTTCCCCTCATTCCCACCCAACTTAGTATGTGAGCAGGGATTGTCTGTACGGCACCTGCCCAGTGGTTAGGGACGCCTATAATAATATAGGTTAGAACTAATAAACAAACCTGTATAGTTGTGCTATCCCAAAGCAGCACATGTGGGGAGCTGTTTACAAGCAGGGCCCACAACACTTTTATTAATAAAATGTTTGATTTTTATGTAATGCGGGCATGTCCGCCAGGTCCTCCGTTTTCTGCTGTCAATAACCCCGACAACCAGAGTAAATCCTGGATAAAGGGCTTCCAGCTGGTGTCGAGGCAGTGTGCGCGACATTCACGAAGCACATTTATAAAGATAGGTACCCATTGGAAGAACCGGCATGTTAAGAATGGCTGGAGTATAAGAGCAATGGTTTCACGGGCGCTTTGGCCCCACGTAGGAAAATTGCAGACCTTCTGAATGACACGTAGGCAGAGCCTTCAATTGTTGACTCTTCAGGAGGGCGTCAAGGCCAACTGCTATGGTTACAGATCCAATCCAAGGCATCATAATCAAGTATTATTCCAGATCTAAGCAAAGTTACCTTTCCAGTGCTATGCAGGTTGGCTTTCACCCCTTAAGACTCCAGCAGAAGTTTGCATTCCCCCCTTCCATAGCATCATGTACAGGTTACAATGTAATGGACTGTTAGCCAGGATGGTCACAGACGCAACCCCATGCTGAGTGTCCCTAAACCACTGACTGCCAGAAGCTGGCCTGGATGATGGGATGGATGGATGGGTGGCCTGGACGATGGGATGGATGGATGG
>ML675696.1:2148081-2216028 GCA_007922155.1 Mesoclemmys tuberculata | reverse complement strand
GGGTGGCCTGGACGATGGGATGGATGGATGGATGGGTGGCCTGGACGGTGGGCTGGATCAGTAATAGCCCTGATCTGTTCGTTCCCTCTGAAGCATCTGGCATTGGCCGCTGTCGGAAGAAAGGATACTGGGCTAGATGGACCATTGGTCTGACCCAGTAGGGCTGTTCTTAAGTTTCTATGACTGGCTAATGTTTATGCTACACCACAGCTCTCTATTAGATAGATTAGAACTCCTCAGCTGTGTCTCCTACGCCCCTTACCACTAACCTTCAGCTCATATATTACAGGCTTACGGTTTAGGAGCAGTAGCTGTTTTTGTCCCCAGTCTTGCTGTGGGTCCTGTGTTGGGCAGCGTAGTGATACCAGGGAAGTGCTACCTGGCCACAGTATGACGAACTAGGTTCCCATTGGGAAGCCTGCCAGCCTCCCAGTTTGCAAGCACCTCTACAAGGCCATGCATCGGGCAGGCAGCTTTTCCGGTGTCCATGCCAACTGCAGCTAATGTTGCTTCTTGTGTGGCTTGTGAATGTTCCTTGACTTTCAGACAAACTCTTCTCTGTGCAATTATTTACCATTAACGTAACTGTTCTCAAAGGATGTTCTGATGTAGGCATGTTTCCTCCTGGGAGGTCAATGATCTAGCAACACCCATTAATTTCTGGGCTGCCTGGTTGCCCCACCCCATGGTCAAACATGGCTTGGAAGGAACTTAGCAAGGAGATCCACACAAGTTTTCTCTCCCTGGGATCCCCCCTTGCCATGGGCTTTGCTGACAAACAGCAGCTTGGCCATGGGACTGTAAGGCCAGCCTGTAGCTAGTGGCGAACCCTTGACTCTCAGCTCTTTGAATGGATGGGCAGCTTTTAATTCTTTACCGCTGCCCTCAAAAGGATCTCATGAACTTCTAGATCTGGATTCTCTGCAGCAGCACTGTGCAGTGGGGAATCCCTCTACTCGGGGAGTTCCCAGCAGGAGCCATGCGGGTGGTTTTAGCAGTGCAAACAGGAAAGGGAAACTGTCCCGTTAACCCTACTGCATTCTCCCTCATTAAATCTTGACCGCCTCATTCCATGCTATGGAGCGACTTTGCAGAGTCCAATGGCCTGTTCTCCTCTGGCTCAACTCCAGACCAGGACATCGTCAAGCGAAGTGGTAGCCCCAGCTGTTCCTCCTAATGGCACCGCTTCCTTCCTGGGGAACAACCCTGGGGTGCTGGACTTCCACAAAGTGACCCTAGGAAGCAATGCCTGCCAAATGGAGCAGGAAAGATGTGTATCTGAGGTGGGGGACAGGCCAGAAATGAGTGATGAGGCCAAAAAGCTGGTGGCTTTAGCTAGCCCCAGCTGGGCACTTATTCCTTCCACATTAGACAGCTGCTTCCTGAGTGGAGGGGGAGGATGGTCTAGCAGTTGGAGTGCTCATCTGGCCCTTAGGAGATCATGGTTCAGTTCTACACTCTGCAAGGTCCTGTGTGACCTTGGGCAAGTCCCTTAGTCTCTCTCCACCTCAGTTCTCCAGCTGTCCTATGGAGAGGGCAGCACTCCTCTGTCCCACAGGGGTATGTGGGGATTAAAGCTTGTGTGGTGCTATGCACATGGAAGTACATTAAATAATGGAGTTTAATGTCAGCTTCAGATCTGTGTTGTTCCCAGCACATATTGGTGCTAGCGTTGCCACAAATCACCCATCAGAAAATGGTCTTCAAACTCACTGATTTTCCTTTGATTGTCAGCTCCCCAGGGTGGGGACCATCCATTGCCTCTGTGTTTGTACAGCGCCTGTCTGTGAATGCCACCTGTGGGTGCTACCACAATGCAAAGAAACATTATGAATGAATAACACCAAATTTCACATGCAGCGGGAGGTGCTGGTCCGTGTGGGTCTGTTGTTTCACCTGGTGCGGGAGAGACGGGCAGGCTCATCTGCCTTTTAGACATTGAGTAGGGTCCGGTGTTTGCCACATTTCTTTAAAACCCCACCTCAATGAGGTCTCACTGCCTCATGTTCCTAATGTTGTTCCCCCACCACGTGAAGATGTAAAGAAATCTCAAATTCTGTGCCTTTTCCTCGGTCTCTGCCATCCCCAGCTACATTTGAAAGCCGTGTCTGTATTTCCCCAATAGCATGGCAGTTTTTCCTGTGGGGTTTAACTACGTAGGAACACTAATTTCTCCTATTTTGTCTATTTTAACCTTATCCTGGGATCTTTTGCCTTCGTGAGGCAGCCAGGCAGAGGTGGACCTTTTATACAGCAGCTGAGTTCCACAACAACATTGCTGCCATTAGAAGGCGCTCTTGTACCAAAAGAATAGACCATGGTTCACATTGCTTCTCTGATGCAGGAGATCAAGCTACAGTCTCAGAATAAGCGCCCATTGGCTAGGCAGATGCTGAGGGCAGGACGCTCCTGGGTTATTTTTCTGAGAGCTGCTGTCATTGACAAAGTAACCTTTTCATAGCTGTCCTAGTCTCGGCCGCCCCATATCACTCAACCTGTCACTGATTGCAATGTGTCACTGAGAGATGGCCGTTTCCTGTGATAGCCTGAAAAAAACCTTACTGAATAAAATTCAGTAAATCTCTGGGGTTTGTCACATTAAAGATGCAATTGTTTATGTGTTATGGTGAGAGTGCTTGAAGCCTCGGTAGAAGGATCTCGTATACAAAGGGTAATTCCTCTGGTTATCAATCCTTTGAAGTTTCACCTTGGGAGGGGAGCCATTACCTAGTCATGGTCTCGTCAAAGGTTCAATCTAGAGTCTCTAGAATCTAACAGAGAAAGGACTTCTGAACCCATAGCTTCATTCAGCAAACAGACAGGACCTCTGTCCATGGAGCGCCCCAGTCCTTAAGGAAGGTTTGGAAGGCCTGACCCTCACCAGATCCTTGTGGAGATTGGGGGGGAGGTGATCTGTGGTAAACTTATTTGCATGCATGTCAGTTCTTTCATTGCTTATGTTTTCTTTGGAGTGCTTTTACCTTCAGAATAAAAGATGCTTGCTTAGAAAAGCCATGTGTCCCATCCCCTGGGACAATTACACTGTGTACTGTCTCTGCGAGGAGAAGCAAAGCAGGCCTGCTTAGGCAGACTGTTTTTGGCTGGGAATAACCCAATGAAGGCAGGGAACTGCTCACCCTGGGAAAAACCTGGTCAGGAGGGAGTGAGACGTCAGGGTCTCCACCCAAGAAAGGCAATAACCAGTAGTCCAGATTCCTGACAGCAGGTGTTCTTCCTGAATCACTAAGGGGACATATGGCCCATATGTCATGCAGTTGCCATGAACTGTGACCCAAAACAAGAGGGAAAGAGAGAGACATAAAACACAGACACACAAATATTAGCAAAGGACACTTTAAATAATGTGGGACCAATTCCTTTAGTGTAAATTGAGTTTTCTTAGAACCTCAATGTCCTTGATGCTTCATTTCTGCTGGAAATAAATTTCTACTATAAAAGTGGGGAGACACCAGTTTTGTGTGGTGCAGAAGTAACTTTCCAGCTAACACGGGTGATGCCCCATGCCACGAAGGAAAGTTGAGGGGGAGGGTTCTTTGGCATGGCACCTCTCCTGGGAATGGAAAGAGAGCCAGCAATCATCACTTTTTGCACCAAGATTAAGGGTGACTTGATCACAGCATATAAGTACCTACAGGGGGAACAAATATTTAATAATGGGCTCTTCAGCAGAGAAAGGTAGAACACGATCCAGGGGCTGGAAGTTGAAGCTAGACAAATTCAGATCGGAAATAAAGCGTCGATTTTTCACTGTGAGAGTAAATAACCTTTGGAACAATTTACCAAGGGTCGTGGTGGAGTCTCTATCACAGACAATTTTCAAATCAAGATTGGATGTTCTTCTGGAAGTTCTGCTCTAGGAATTATTGTGGGGGCAGTTCTCTGGCTTTGGATACAGAGAAGGTCAGACTGGGTGATCACACTGGCCCCTTCTGACCTTGGAATCCATGAATCTATGAATCAACACTTCTGTGGCGTGAGCCAGGGTCTGGGTTCTGGCTGGTGCTAGGTCCAGCGCTGTATTATATTGCACTGCCAAAATTGTATTGTGTCGCCAGCACTGTACTGTACTCCAGGCACTGCCCAAGAACGTGAATTGGCTCCTGGTCTTCGTTCATCCAGACAGGAGTGAGAGAAAATCGATCCCTAGCTGGGCACACATTTGTTTCATCATGCCAGGCTAACATTTAAGTGACGATGCTGTCGGCTCTGAAGATACCGACCAGCCCACTCCTGCTGTACTTCTTTCTACCGTTTCATTATGGGTAGGCTGAATTACACTATACAACCACTCGCTGAGCCCATGGTACCAAGAAAAGGGGAGAAAAGGTGTCTGGCCTCCCATCAACTGCAATTCCTCTTTGAAAAGACCCTCCTATTTCAAGGACATGTTACTGCATCTGAAAATGCTTCTGCGCACCTTGTCTGTTACGGCCGTGCAGCGCCACGGTGACAAAAGAACATGGGCAAAGCTGGGATGGTAACACGCAGCTGACAAGGATTGCTCAGAGCTTTCCTTTCGGTTGGCTCTGCCGCTGCTAATATTCAGGAAAGGGCACGTGCTCGGTTTAAAAGCTGGCAGGGGAGAAATATTCTTTCTTGTGCATTTCACTTTTATGAATTTATGAATGACCATGCATACAAGAAACAGAAATAGCTTTGGAAGTGGTAAAATATATTACAATCTATCTGTCTTTCTGTCTGTCTGTCTAGCTCCATGCATACTCTTTCCCTCTCTCTCTCTGGCATTTCTACTTTGCTTTTTCCCCCTGGCATCCTCGAAATACACACAAACACTGGAGGGTAGCTAGGAAGGGTAAATATGACCTGCTTGAAGGACATCACAGTATAAATTAAGGCACAAGAACAAGCTAAGAGAGAGCAAGAGGAGAACAGAAGAGGGAAGACACTAAGGCAGAAAAGTGATCCTGAACTGAAGAATAAGTCACGCCTTTGTGCAAGCTGGGAGCGTTTCCTGCCCTGCGGGGGGTGGGAATGGCACCTGTTATTGAACAGCGCTGGCTGTGCACTTTGTCTAAGGCAGGGGCAGTTGCGATTTTAGCTGCAGGCTCGTCTGTTCCTGAAGGGCCAGTCTGTGCCATTGAGGCAGAGGCCTTCCTCAGAGCCACTGGGGCTCTGCCTTCAGCCTGTCCCTGTTGGGCTGGGGAGGGTTAGCACACCAGGAGTGCTAGCCAGGAGTGCCCTGCTCGCTCTGCCCTTCCCCTGCGCAGAGGCTGGGTAACGACTGCGTGTGGAGAGTTCCCTGCACGGGGGCAGAGCAGCCCAGCCGGGTTTCAGGCCTGGCCCCAGCCCCTCACGCTGACCCAAGGGAGCCCCCGCCATCCCCTTAAAGCGGCTGCGTCTCTGCCTGCCCCCGTTTCACGGTGCGCGGCTCATCAGTAAACAAGTGGCTCTTCGTTGTGGTGCACGTGGTGTGCGCCTCCCCGAACGAGGCCCGGTGGCGCGGCTAGGGGTGGGCTCAAGAGGAGGGAGACGTGTTTATCTTGAAACCATTACAAGCCCTGTGGCCTGCCCACATGAATAATGCTCTTGTTTGTGTCTGGAGTGCAGTGGGCTGGGGGGACGGGGGGAAGAGAAGGGAGGTGCTCTCTCTTCAGTTTTTTGCCAGGCGATGTGTGTGTGTGTCTGTGTACGTGCTGTTTCAGGCTGGAAACGACAACCCCAGCAGCCGACTATGCCTGTGTGTGTTTGGTTGTGCGAGTGTGTGCGAGCGAGCCGTGAATCTGCATGAAAAAAGAAATTCTTCACCACAACCTCGGCCTTTCAGAGGGCCGACCCCTGAAGGTGGCGCCTTTTGTGGGGTGTTTATGGAGTTGGTACAAGTGCAGCCAGCCGGCTTTGCCAGCTATTGTGCGACCCACTTCATCCTTTAGGGATTAGACACAGGGCTGACAATCCCCAGGGGACTCCAAAGTTGCAATATACTCCCCCACCCCCTCCACCCCCTCTTGAAACATAATAAACCCTGTTTAGCTGCCTAAGTGAGAACAATATTAGCACTTGCTCACAGGAAAACGGGGCTGTTTCGGCTCTGCATTTAAGGTTGGTATTTCACTGAACCTGGGAGCAATTCATGGGTTTTTTTTTATTGTTAAGTCCAGCCTCAAACCAGCTTTGCTTTGGATTTCCTCCATTCCCTGCAGCATCTCCAGGGAAACCAATCCTGAGAACTTGAAGGTGAAACTGACCAGAAATAAAACGGAAACTGACCGGGCTATTTTCCTTGTCCACAGCTAGTCCAGTGCAAAATAAGCCAGCGGGCTCTGTTATCTCAGTGAAGACGAGCTAAACATTCCTGCAGTGGCGCTGGCCATGAAAGGCACCGTGGCCTGGGTGGCTGGGACACGGGTTCTAGTCCTGCGTCGGTCACGGACTTGTTACAGAGCGTGTCACTTTACCCAGCTAAGAAATGGGGGATCATGAGGTCCGCAGCTGAAAAGCGAGAGGGATGTTTACAAAGAGCTGTGTAAAACAGACGGAGGGATGCTGGATTCTTATAAATAATAACTTATTAAAGCAGCCTCTGGTGCCAGGAATCAGCCACAACCTATCCTGGAGAGCACAGCCAGCCAGTGCTAAGCCCCCAACTGGGGGGCCCTGGCTAGGAGATATGGGGAGGGCAGTGGGCATGGTGCTGAGTCAGCATATCACTGTGGCAGTAAAGGGGCAAGGCACAGGAGATCTGCTGAGACTGGCCTTTATTTCCTAGCCCCCGGCGCAGGAGATGGGGTGGGGTCAGCAGCACATGGCAGGGGTCAGCACCTAGTCGCTCCAGTGGTTACTGGGACAGCGCCGGCCCAGCTACGCCTGCCTGTGTGTGGGCAGCAGCTGGAACATCTCCCCACCCCCCTCTGGGGCACCGGGGTCAGGCTGGGCCAGGGAAGTGTAATTTGGGCCATGATGTTTAATCCTTTAATTTTTAAACCGTTCTCAGTTCAGCAGAGTAGGACCAGTCGGGCTAGGGGAGTAGGTGCTGCTGCTGTCGGTTGGCCAAGTCAGAACTAAAACCAAATTCCCGTGCTCAATAGGCAGAATCATTGCCGGCATGAATAGCGCCCTGCGAAGGGGAACGTGGTGGTCGGAAGCAGTGTGTCTGCCTTTCTTGGTGATCTCCCTTGGGGATGGGGAGCGGAGAACTGGAGGTAACACTTCCGCAGCCCTTCCCTGAAGGGTTAGGAGTGTTGCCTTGATAATTGGTGTATTTATTTCAGTAAAGACATCTTTCCTCCCAACTGCTTATCAGGCATTTGAGTTAAATGGCTGAGACCAAAACCATGTGCCATTCTAAAGCACTCGCTAAACTTGGGTGCCTCCATTTTTGGGGTAACCTAGTTGTCTCAAGCTGGCCCAGATTTGGTGTGAGCATCATAGCTGTGTGAACGTTTCCCTGGTGTGCATGACAGTTACACTGAATTCATACACATATTCCTGCACTTGTGGCTGGAGTTTCCCGTGTTTCTGCTCCTACGACATCCCTGAGCGGTGTCGCTGTGTTAAAGCCCCTTATGACCTTCTCACTCTTCTCACAACAAGGCTCCACTCCGCATATCTCTTGACGGGCTCACATATTTTGCTTGGCTTCATCATCCTTGGCTGTGCCTGGAGAAGAGGAGAGGGAGCTGGACACTATCAAGCTCCCTCGTCGTTGTCATGCTGAATCTCGCCATTTGCTGCAAAGTCGTGACACCAGTTCCATGGGCAGGGCCCCGCCATGCTGGTCCCCTAGCTGAGCGCCCCCCTGGTTTTCTCAGCCCAAACACGCCTTAACGTGACGTGGGACAAAAGGTTTGGTTTGTTCACGTGGTGTGGGTGCTTGGGAGCTCTGGCTGGGACCTGACATAGACATGTCCCAAGGGAGGCTTCCAGCTTTATATTTGCCACCCTGGCCCCGTGAGAGCTCCGGGACAGAGGATTTGGACGTCTGGCTGGATGTCAGCCATCACTGGTCCTGTGAACTTGTGAGGTTTTAAAGCATGAGGCGAGAATCCCTCCACTTGGGTATGTTGGCCTAGTCCTTGCTTAGCCTCCCTGCTATAAATGGGGTACTAATCTGAGCTCACTCCACCTGAGCCGTCTCTCCTCACAGCATTCACACAGCACTGGAGCCCTGTGTCCGGCCTGCAGTGCTGAGCTAGTCTGTGTGTGGGAGAGTCAAGGGAAGGGCTGGCAGATGATACATTTGTAAGTTCCTACGTGGGGAACAAATACTTGAGCCAGGGTTCTCAGGCCGCCCCACCAGCCACTGGCTTCTGGGTAAGCAAGAAGCCCCCTCCACTCCCCCAGCCTAGCCTGCAGGGGCTTGAGAGAAGACGTGGGGATTGCAAACCAGGCTGACGTGTGCAGCTCCAGAGCCCAGGGCAGGGCAGGGCCCTGCCTTTACTTAAAGGGCCCCTCCCAGCTCCGTGACTGGGCACAGGGGGCATTGAGTCGCATGGGGGAAGGCTGTAGGAAGGGAGGCCTCTGTGTCAGAGACCCTTTGTGTGGGAGGAGCAGGGACACTAGGGAGCAATTGGGGTGAAATGAGCTAACGGGTGGGGTGCATCTGTGGAAAGCTGCCAAAAGCCAGCTGGGAAATCTAGAGCTTCTTAACGCCGACGAAGAGGGCAACGAGGTGCGGTGGCTGGGAGAGGAGACGTAGCTTTTGTTCCTGACTCGCTGCGTGATTGCAGGCTGGGGCTATGTCTACATGGCACCTGTGAGCGAGCTGGAGTGGACAGGCTTGTGGTAGTGGGGCTTTTACTAGGGCAGTAAAATAGCTGTGTGGATGTGGCGGCCCTGGCGGGGACTCGTTTCTCGGGTCCCAATGGAGCTGACGTCACATCTCTTCTCCCCGGAACTCGCCTGCTTTGCGCAGGGTGCCCCGCTCCCCAGTTGCTCCCAGAATCTGGCAGCGGGAGCAGGTAGGGTCTATGCTTTGAGCTGCACCTGCTGTGAGACAGGCATCCACAGCACCAAGTTACTGCCGGGGCCAGGCACGAGTTGGATGCAATGTGATACACAGGGGAAGGAGCAAATATCAAGAACACGAGGGAAGGAACAGAATCCGGAACTGGGAAAGAACAGGTTAAAGAAGAACCTGGTTAAAGGTTTAAGAAGGTTTAAGTCTTCAGCCAGACTTCTTTAACCTTCTTAAACCAGATTTAACCTTAACCCAGCCTACTATCCGGGCCACCCTCAGTCTTCTTCTGCCTGTTCGTCTTCTCTAAGGCTATGTCTACATTGATGGCAACAAATTCGCCGCCGTCAGATTGACCTATCTGGATTGACTGAGCGGTCAGTGTAGACCTGCTCAATCGATCCAGAAGTCGACACAGTAAAACCACCCCCTCAAGTGGTGTAGCGCTGCGGCGAGGGAAACGTGGCTCCCTTCGGTGCAGTGCAGTGAAGATGCTGCTCCGAAGGGAAGCACAGCAGTCGATGGGAGTTACGCAAGCTACTCTGCGTAGTATGTGTAACTCCTGTCGACTGCTGCCGAATCTCCTGGTAAGTGTAGACCAGGGCTAAGTCCTCTTTCCTCAAGACTAAACAAGCCAGAATTGGGAAAGAACAGGTTAAAGAGTCCCTACCTTGGGAGCACAGAGGACCTGAGAATTATAGGCCAGTCATCCCCATTTCAATACCTGGAAAGATAAAGAATCAATTTGTGATCACTTACAGCACAATAGAGTCATAAGTAATAGCCACAGATTTGTCGGGAACAAATCATGCCAAACTAACAAATTTCCTTCTGTGACACTGTTTCTGGCTTAGTGGGTGGGGGAAAGCTGTAGCTGCGATATGTCTCCATTTTAGTAAGGCTTTTGACACAGTCCCACATGACAGTGGGACAAAATAAATTAGAGACTTGGTCTGAAATCAACAAGATGAAAGTCAGTGAAAACAAGTGCAAAGTACTTCACTGAGGAAGGAGAAATCAAATACAACATGGAGAATAACTGGCCAGGCAGCAGTACTGCTGAAAAGGATTTGGGGGTTATAACTGATCACCAATGGAATATGAACCAACAATGTGATGCGGTTGCATGAAAGGGTACTATCATTCTGGGGTGTATTAACAGGAGAGTTGTACATGAGACCCGTTCATTGTCTCACTTTATTCCTCACTGTGGAGGCCTCCGGTGGAGTGCTGGGTTCACGTCCGGGTGACGCACTTTAGGAAAGATGTGCATAAATTCGAACGAGTCCAGAGGAAAGCAACAAAAATGATCAAATGGTTAGAAAATCTGACCTCTGAAGAAAGGTAAAGGTTAAAAAACTGGGCATGTTTAGTCTTGAAAGAAGAAGATTGAGGGCAGCCTGGATAATAGTCTTTAACTACATTAAGGGCCGTTACAAAGAGGACGCTGACCAATTGTTCTCCATGGCCACTGGAGGTAGGACAAGAAGTAGTAGGCTTAATCTGTAGCAAGGGAGATTTAGGTGAAATGTTAGGAAAAACTTTCTAACTCTAAGGGCAGTTAAGCTCTGAAATAGTCTTCCGGGGAGGCTGTGGGATCCCTGTCACTAGATGTTTTAATGATCAGGTTGGACAAACACCTGTCAGGGCTGGTCTAGGTTGACGTGGCCCTGCCTCAATGGAGGGGGCTGGACTCAATGACCCCTTCCAGCCTGAGCGGTTTATGATTCCTTTTACGGACAGCTTAGGATTCTGGAACCGGCCGTGGCTGGGGAAAACCATGTTCAAGGGTCATGCAGTGTTGCAAAGCTGTGCACTGGGGAAGCTTGCTTTTACCTGTGCTCTGCTTATTGACTAGAGACGTTTCAACTTGAACAGGAATGATCATTGTGGATCAGATCAGAGCTCCATCTAATTCAGTGTCCCATCTCCACCAGGGGCTAGCACCAGTACAATGGGGGTTTCCTAGGAGCCACGGTAATACAGATAACCAATTACAATCATTCCAGCATAACCAGTCTGCTGGGGATGTCTTTTCCCTAGCACCAGGCCTGGATTTGGACTAACTTTCTCACACCCCTTTGAACTGCCCTGTCGGGTTTGGCTTTGTTTGACCCCACTACAGTGATGGTGAATTTCAGAAGGGATTTGGCCAGGTTGGTTAAACTGGGAACTGTGTCATTTGGGAGTGTTTGTTTTATGTGTTTAATTATGCAGCCAGAGCCGTGGCTTGCCCATGGGAGCCCCACAAGCAGAACATGAGCTTTTCTCTGGTACCTGGTTCACATAAAGGGCTAATGGAGTTTCTGCTTGGTACAGAAGCTACTCTTTCAGACAGAGGTTTGTGCTGGTGATGCGGATTATCCTGCGTTTCTATCCTTGCGGATGGCTCATGAGGGGTCGCGCACACACATAATGGGTTTAATCATTTATTTATTTACTGAGGAAGGATCTGGACTGGAGACACTGCTAACAAGCCACTGTGCTGCCTTATCGGTCCACTGTCCAACACAAACACATCCAGCTTCCTGGTAAGGGCTTTGGGTGGCCAAGAACCAGAGGTATTCCCCAGGCAAAGGGGTGATTTAATCACAACCACCACTAGAGGGCATTGGAAGCCCTGCGTGGCCACAAAACTCAGTTTGTGTCTCTCCAGAGATGAGTGAGTTTCACGTCAGGCTTGGGCAGAAGTTTCATGGCGCCCAATAAAATCTGACAAAAGCGCCTCTGGTTTTGTCACTATCAGCGTCACATGGGTTTGCATTTTGACGCAAACCCTCAGCATGACACTTCGCCCTGCGAAGTACTTCGCAAACGTCAGGCCTCCTAGCGCCCAGCAGGGGCCAGGGCCGTATTCATATCTCCGTTCTACAGACGGGGAGCGTGAAGCACAGGACCCAAGGCTACACAACAACTCAGAGGCCGAGCAGGGAACAGAACCCAGGAGTCCTGTGTTTTAACCACAAGTCCCTGCCCCCTTTAAGAGGTGCCGATTTCCACCAGGGCAGGGACTGGCCCTGGATTTGCTTCTCTTGTGCGTAGAACATTCAAAAGCTGCCACCAAATCCCCAGAGCCATTGGCAGCCGGAGATGTGGGATCCAGAGAAAATCAGCCTTGACTGTGTCTAACAGGGACATGCAGCTGCTGAGGCTGGCAGTAGCTCCCAGTTCAGAGCATCCTGGTCCTGTGACGCTGTTTTTTACCGGGGCTAAAGGAAAAGCCCCAGAGAAGGAGAGAGCAGCCCCCAATCCATGCTGCACCGGGTTGTGAGTCATCACGAACACACAGGGCCAGTGGGTAGCACTCGGCGTAGGCCCACTGAAATCCCTGTGCAGCAGCTCAGTGGAGCTGTGTTGCTCTGGCTGTGTGGGTTTGGATAAAGCCGGCTCTGTCTCGGCCTGTGGGAGGATATGTCTCAATAATCTCCCTGGTAGCCAATTGACGGCGGGGCTGGCAGGGAAGATCATTCGGATGAGAACAAAATATTGCAAGAAACTTATTAGGTTCTTTGCGTGCATGAGCCCACAAGTTTGCAGCCGTGGCTGAAATTTCCCGGGCATTAAGCAGGTTGGTTCGGGGGAGAAATCGCATTCAAATGCCATTACGACATGTAAAGGGCCTTAGCCTCCAACCTTTTCACTTCTGGCTGCCAGGAGCCAGGCAGGGCCCAAAAGGGCACTGAGGACACTTCACAACACCCCAGGGAGCCTGTCTGAGTGTGATTCACAGGCTCCGGAGTGACATTAAAAGGGCTGGCAGAGCAAGCACAGTCTATTGGCAGGGAGCAGGGCTCCCTAACGAAGGGGCTGATGGCTCAAAGGCACCTGTAGGCCTTGGAAACTGGTGACTGACAACTGGGATTGACTCCGACGGCTGCTCGCTGTGGATGCGGCAGAGGGGAGACAGGGTCAGCGAAGCTGGGTGGGAGAAGGGGATATTGGTGTTTTAAGGGAATTTTGCAGCTGACTCCCAGTGTGCAAGGAATCATGTTACCCAGAACACCCCTCCGCTTCCAAGAGAACGATAAAAAAGTGCCTGCTTGCAGCTCCTCACTGTCTGGGCCACACCAGGGCTGGAAGCTGTGTGGTTTGCCAGTTAACCCTGCCATGGGAGACCTAGGCTTTGGGCTCAGAAAGTGTGGGGGGGGGCGATCGAGAGGGGCGCCAGGGCTGGCCCGCCATCTACTCGAGCTATCGGATCAATCGCTACAAAGACCTTGTTTAAGCCAGTGAACTGAAGCTGGTGGTAGAGAAAGTGGAAATGCCAAGAGGCCACGTTTGCAGAGACATTTTCTGTCCGCGATTGCTGCCATGAGCTTCGAAATGTACAGCCATCCAATCAAGTGCTTGAAGCCACTGCAGCATCATTTCTGCTCGTACCTTTCCAACCTACCGACTTGGCATCAGCCGCGTGGGACGTGTTTGGGGGCTTGTTTAGGGTTATGGAGTTCCTTTCAGCTCAATGGTTCCAATGTGTGTAAGAAACATGGGCTCTCTCAGAAGCACATCACTCAGCATGGACATGCAGCTTCTTTCGGGGGTGAAGCAGGGCAGCTGTCGAAGATGCTGAGCCAGCAATGATCTGAGCCCACACGGCGTCCACTGAAGTAAAAGACGAGGTCCTTAAAAAGCAGAGCAGCACGGCTCGGGGAGGCGGTGAAGGAAGGTATTGTGTTCAAACGCTGCTGCAGGGAGATTGCGGAGAGGCAGGCTGGTCATATGCGCCTTTTTATTTAAGGTCATCTGAAAGATGCCCACCCCAGCACTAGGTGGCCGTCCCCATCCCTGCTTCCTGTGACAGCGGGGTTTGCAGGGAGGGACTGGCCCTGGTTTGTCTGTAAGCTGCCACCTCTTCGGTGGAGCTCTGCGTTGGCACGGAACAGGTGCATTTCAGAAGGAGTCCGTGGGAAATTCCAACGCTTTGTCTGCGATTGTGCAGAGCCCTAACTGTGAATTGGAGGAAAGGGCAGCTTCTCAGTCCCCCCCTCCTGCCCTTTCATTTCCTCCTTTCCTGCAAATTGCTCCAGGCTTCCAGAGCAGGGCCGCCGGCCTAGTGCTCTGCAAGCCCCACTGACGGCCGAGCAGCGTTTGTTAACTGTTTAACATGGCCTGGTTCTTAGAACTGTTTAATTCACCCACGTCTGGCTTTTTAAGCTCCCCGGGCAGGGCGATTTTGTAAGGCCAAGCTACAGGATCCAATGGAGACCTCACGGGGATGAAAGACGCCTGCAAGTTGGCTATTCTTCAGTCTCCAGCGATGCTGGCAATGAAGAATAGCTGAATTAGGGACCTCTGACATCCGCCTGACGTGCAGCAGGGTTGTCGGTGGCAGGAAAAGAGCAGCTACTTTCAGAGCAAACAAAAGCTGTTCTCCCAGCAGAGGAGAGATCCAGGGCCGTGGCCCTAGGCACTGCAAACAGAAGCTACTTCTGCAGCGACTTCTAATGAGAGGAGCCAGCAGCTGGAACGGCACATTCAGGGCCCAGGAACAGCCAGCCTGGGAGGGCTGACATGACCGGCTGCAACATTCCTGAGAGAGCAAGTGACAGGGCTGAAGAGCAAGCGGCCGAGGCCAGGGTTAGCCCAGCCCATTGTAAACTCTGCCTTCCAAGAGCGGGCGCTCACACAGGCTCCTTCAAGAGCAAATCACGGGGGGAGACATACCTGATTTGTAAATCCCTGGAGCACCCTCCCTCCTGAACATGTGCGGCTTGGGGCATTGTCCCTTCTTATCCAAACAGCTTCTCTAAGAAATCCGTTTGTCCGGCTGTTAATCGGCTGGGGAAATAGTAAATGTCAGAGTCGCTTGGAATAGGGGAATTGGCTAAGCAGCCCATAAACTCTCTTACAAACTCAAGCCATCCAGCTGTAGTTTGTACAGCGCCTTGCACACAAACAGCACCCCCAAAGCATGTCATAATAGTCCCTTGGGGGCACTGTTTCTGTGCCACTTTACCTGTGTTGCTTTGGAAGGGTCCAACCTCCTAGTATGGATAGTTATGCAGGTATCAAGGTGCTTATAAAGGTATAGCCTTTATGCCCAGTGCTGTCTAGGGGACAGAGCACAGCACTGGAACTCAGCAGAACTCTGCCACTGGCCTGCTGGGTGACCTTGGGCATGTCACTTTCTCGCTCTGGGCCTCAGTTTCCCCATTTGTACAATGGGGACCATGATACTGCCCCTCCTTTGTAAAGCGCTTTGAGATCTACTGGTGAAGAGCGCTATGTAACAGCCAAGTGTGAATGGTACAGATTTAACTATTGCGGTTACAAAAATAAAATCACTCACCAAAATAATTCCACTGGTTCAAAAGCTGTGGGTAGAGCAGAGAGACACAGTAGCAGCAGGAGAAGAATTAAGAGGCAAAGAGAAGGGGGAAAAGCTAGGTTCTGAAATCTGACTGGGAGTCAGAGACAGGAGGAAACACAAGCGCAGCGCGTGCTCTCTCACTTGTAGCGGGGCAACTGTGTGGAGGGATGGAGAGACAGCGAATGTTAGGAACACGGCCGAGTGCTAGGAATAAGCTTGTGTCTCCTTTGGCAACGACTGTTTGGTACCGGGAAGGCTGGTGAGTTTGTTCCCATAAGCATCCAAACGCTCAGGCGCTGGCAATAAACACTCAGCTCCATTTTCTGAGGACCTGACCCTCCACCGCCGTTGGGCCCCCATTTATCTGCGCTGGGAACCTCAGGAGCACAGAGCCATCAGGGACCTTGCTAGCTGGAAACCCTGCAAACCCCAGATCTAAGCACCGACATGCTGCCGGGTTCTGACGGCCTGTTTCTGAATTTTGCAGCTGTCAGCCCTGCTCCCTGCGGCTGCGGCCCCCACGAGCGAGCCATCTGTGGTGGGGTTTGCAGACCACGGGTGGATCAGGAAGTTCAATCAAGGTAGATGCAGTTCAGAGACGCAGGGAAGTTTCTCTGGGCCTGTCTGGGCCTTTTGAAACTCGCTCACCATTAGTGAAAAGGTTCTAACTGTTCCCTTTATTGCTAAGGCCACAGTAGGGCTTTTCTGGGCAGAAACATCCCTGGTCCTATGCAATAGCCTCATTTCAAAGTATCTTGAGCTTTAAAAAATTCTCATCTGCAGGGAAGGGAGCCAGCAGGCCCTGCCAGCCTGGGTGAGAGATGATCACTCTGCCACATGGGTGCCTCGGGCCACATTTATCTTTAGTGTAACTGTGCTCAGTTCAAGGGGGTCACATCTGGGGTGAATTCGGTCCCGTACTACATCACTGAAGTCAGGGGAGTTCTCTGGATATCAGGGAGGGCAGAATCCGGTCCTGCCGAGGAAAGGTGCTGGCTTGTTGTGGTGGTTGAAACACTGTGAGTTAATTTCAGTGGCTAGAAAAAAGGCCCAAGAATCACGAGGGGCTGGGGTGGCGGGTATGTGCGCCAACGTCCTATAGAAAAGAGGATTGCTGTGTGAGTTGATCGGTTCTCCTCCGACCGGAGCGGTTGCTGCTTTGCGTCTCCCCGGTTGGAGATTTAAGACCCAAGTGTCCGCTCCGAGGGAGTATGAGCCATGGCCCTAGAGGGACTGCACGGAGGGACTTTGAGCGCTGCAAAGCTGACCCAGGGCCCGATTTACGGTGTTCCAATGCAGCCCTTTGAGACAGGCGCGAGTTCCAGCAGGTAGCAAAGCTGCACCGAGCGCTTTGGAAACAGACAACCTCGCCAAGAGGGCGTGAGAGTGATGGAGTGCGGGACCATCAAGCCATGGTCCGTTTTACAATGAGCCGGCAGAGTCAGAATCCAGACGTGCACCGTGGCGCTTTGACTTCAGCTCTGACCCCACCAGAGCAGTGCCAGGAAGCGGCTTTTCCAGCTAGCCTGGCGAGCAGCAGCTATGGAGTGTGGAACTGCCTCTCAAAGTAGGAGGGGAGAGGCCAGATCGGGTAGGAGGCTGCTGGACTGAGACGGGCCTGTGGCCACTGTGTGCATTGCGCCCACAGACTTCACTGGGAGTCATGGGCATGCTCAAGCCCAGAGCAAATCTAGAGGCCGCTGCTCCTTGGGCAAGTCACTTCACCTTGTTTTCTCCATATGTAACGTAAGAACATAGCCGTTCCCCACCGCCCAGAGGAATCGTGCGGCCCAAGCAGCCAGAACTGGGATTCAAGAGCCCTGCTCTATACAGCACTGCCGCTGAGCTGCAGGGCGACAGTCACAGCACCACCCCGTGCCTCAGTTTCCCCCATCTGTAAAATGGTGGTAATGCTACTGGCCGCCACTGGCAAGTGCTTTGAGATCTACGGATGAAAAACGCTGTATAAGAGCCGGCTTGTATGACTGACCCTTTCGTGTCTGTGAAGCACCGTGGGACCCTAGGGACGGGTTTCGAAGTTCCAGGCTGGCCAGGCCGTGGGTTGGGTTGGGATTTGACAGCGCGGGAACCTTGTGCAACATTCTGGTGAGATTTCCACCAGCCCAATACCCAGAGCCCTGGGGAGCTTGGATCTGACACAAGAAGCAAAATCAAGGGGCCAGGCTTGGTTCTCGGGGTTCATATTGGAGGGTCTTGTTTGGGACCATCTCCAGTGCGAAGAGTATGTAGGGGAACCGCTCTGAGGCGTCTGCCATAGAAACAGCAGGGGAAAGGCCAGCAGCAAAATCCGGACGGACTGCTCTCCCCAACAGCTCAGCTCGCTGGATTCAGGGTGACCTTGCTAGGAAATCTAGCCCGTATTTAGGGCACGGTTCTGCTGACACATGGGGCCCATGTCTCCCATCGCTGACCACGAGTAGCCCCTGTTGACCTGAGCGATGGGGAATCGAGATCCAGCCCAGAGGCGGGCAGGCCGTGATGTGAGACGGTGGGGACAGGGCTGGCCCGAGCTCTCTGGCAAACCTCTCCAGTCTCGCTCAGGTGCCTCTCTGGCTGGGAAGCCTCCTTCTCGCCTGGAAGCTGCAGAGACGCTGGGCATTCGGAGGAGCAGCCTTGGCGAGCTCATCAGTGGAGGATGGCAGGAGCGCGTGCCCTGAGAGCGCCAGAGCATTTGAGCCTGAGCTAGTTTTCATAGGGAACTCCCATTCCTCCTAAGGCCCTCAGAGCGGGGGTATAACCAACACGCCTGGGAGAGCTGGGCAATGACCCTTTGCAGAAACCAGAGCTGCATGGGCTGAAGGGAACGGCTGGAAAGGCTCGGGTCCAGCCTGGGGGAAAGGAAACCTCAGCCAGGGCACGGGCCATCCGGAGAACTCACCAAAGCCGGAATCCGCTGGCCATCGGAGGATGGCTTTGAGCTGGTAAAACACCGTCAGCTGCCTATGGGAGATGGTGTCGGGGCTCGGGGTGGGGGGGATTGCTGCCTTTTGAACAAGCTGGCCCTGGTTCGGATTTGAGTGACACTGACACGTGCACAGAACCCCTGAAGATTGCCATTGACCTCGCCTCACGTGGCTTTGATCCAAGGACATCAATAGCTCAGCTGAGCAAGGGCCGGATGGGCCGGTGTTTAGGGCATTAGCCTGCGATCTGGGAGACCAGCATTCTGTGCTACAGACTTCCGGGGTGACCTCGAACAAGCCCCTTAGGGTAAGTCCGCCCTAGAGCTGCAGATGTCAATTCCCCTGCGGGGAGACGCTCGCCACTACAAGTAGCGTCAGCAGCATGGCAGGGCCAGTCGCCGTGAGTGCGTGCCCGTGCGGTGGATGCGCTTCTCTTTTCCGCTCGGTCACAGCTAGGGCAGCTGTGCCTATCCGAGTGGGAAACACCTTCCAGGGGGTCATTGGCATAGCCTCGCTGTGGCTGTGCCAGGAGGCTGCAGAGAGAGAAGATCCTCATGGCTGGGACTGAGCGGAGGGGATGGCTGAGCCAGTCTCTTGTATTGAATTGGTCTCTTGTATTGGAGCCTTTGGGGTCATGTTTTCAACCTTAACGCCCCTCCCTCCCCCGCCTCCCCAGAGACGAGAGAGAGACGCTGGAGGGCTAGAAATGTACTTCTCTGTTTGTTTTTAGTGAAAGGCGAGAGTCCCAGGACATCACAGGACTCCAGGAGCTGGGGCTCTAAGAAAAACATCACATGCCCGCAGACTCTCAAGAACAGGGTGAGAGACGGTGAAGCTGCAGCTCCACAGCAGAGGCTCGTTTTTCTTTGGGCTTCAGAGTCTTTTCCTGGCACCGCAGGTTCTTGGTTTCTGTCTGTGACCCCTGGATTCTCCCTCTTCTCTCCCTGAATGGCCTAAGGGGGCATCCTCCAAATCAGCCCATGGAAGGTGAGTGGGGCTGGCCCCTCTCTCCCCAGAATGGGCCGCTTTTCTTTCCACCCGCCCCTGCATGACCAGGGCCATTCCTGCCTGTGCTGCCCTTGGGATCTCCTTAAAGGAAAGGCTCCCCCACAAGGGAATGGGCTCCAGGGAAACAGTAACAGCACTTGGGGCTCCAAGGTGCTGGGGCGGGGGCCTGGTGAGGCAGTCGATAGAGGGCTGACCCTCCATTCTGGGCCCATGGGAGAGGATTTATGCCCGAAGCTCTCTCGGTGTGTGCAGCGTTACCTGCCTCACCTGTGGGTGACTAGATGCACAGTCCAGGGCTGCCTGCTCCCAGGAGCTCACCGGTGACTCTCACGATGTTTGTTTTTTATTAAATTCCCAGCTCCCGGAGTCCTGGGATGACCTGAGAATTTCAGCTTTCATTTAAAAAGAAAAATCAAAGCGTCCAGGCCTTGTGGCTGGGGAGACGGCTTGAACACGCAGCCCCAAAGGACTCGGCCAGCCAATAAACGGACCCCACATTTATGATGTTTTAAAAATCCTGACTCATGAGTCCAAAACCACTGGGGCGGGGTAGGGCTGCCCACACCCCTAGCCAGATCCTGTGCAGGCAGCATCTGTGTGGGCCAGATCTGATCCACGGGTGCTGGAGGGAAAGTGAAGGCTTTCATGACTAACGGGGATCCAGCCGGCAGGGAAACACCCCTTGGTAGCCTGCGCCTCCTCTGATTCAAGAGCGGAGCTGAATTGACTGCCCCGTTTACATTACCAGCAGGACTGCACCAGGCCTCGGCTACCGTGCAGCCGTCTCCAGAGCCCCGTGCCGCTGGCTGTGGCTGCCTTGCTATGAGGCTGGGGAAGGGTTGCCCCGGGGGGCGGGGAAGCCGCCTGGTCATGCTGCTTGCACTGTGTAAGCTGTGGCTAACCCAGCTGTGCAGCGCTGAGTGCATGTCAAATAAACAGAGCGACGGCTGGCTCGCAGGCTGTGAGGGGCAGGACCGGGCACCCCGTTGGCGGCTGCGCTCGCTCGCTACGGAGCGCAGCGTTGGCTGGTTTCTTCCCTTGGCAGCGTTTTTGGTTGGAGGGATTGCACAGCAGCCCTCTCCCTCGCCGAGCCGCCGGGGAATAACAGGACAATTGCTCTTCCCAGCAAGGGCCGGGGACTGTCTGCTGCGCTGCCAGAGGCCCTGATGCTGGACTCGGTATCCCCCAACCTCAGAAATCCGGCGGCTGCGTTTGCCCTGCTGCTGCCCCGATCAGGGACTGGGCGCCTGTGCCATAGTGCCTGGGTTCAGCCTGGTTCAGAGCCTGGCCCGGACAGGCCCTGCCTGCGCTGCGGGGGCAGCCTCCAAGCAGTTGCCCGGCTGGGGGAGCAAAGCCGGGATCTCGCTGGCTCGGATTCTTTGGAGCCTGTAGATCAGCTGAGGGCGCAGCTCCGGGCTCAAGCACGCTGCACGTCCAGGAGCCCCCGCGCACGGGGGTGCTGCCCGGGGGGTGGCTGTAGGGTGACCAGATGTCCCGATTTTTTAGGGACAGTCCCGATACTTGGAGCTCTGTCTTATATACGCGCCTATTATCCCCACCCTGGTCCTGATTTGTCACACTTGCTATATGGTCATCCTAGGTGGCTGTGAGAATCCTGCCCCTGGGATTCTCGGCTGCTTAAGGACCCATCCACCTCTGATCTATCCCCCTGGGCCTTGATCCCTCCTGCTTCCTTCTCCCAGTCCTTGCCCCCCTGCAATCACCTCTCCTCCCTCCCAGCCGTCACCCCTCAGGGCTGAGCCTTTCAACGGCTGTCACCGCAGTGGTCGCTCCCCTGATCAGAGCTGTACCCTGGCCTCTCTCCGGGCGCTGTGAACCCCTCAGCTCCGATCGCTGAGCTGTGAGGGGCTTCTCAGCTGGGCTTCCTTCCTGTGACTGCCACCGAGAATGAGCCACAGGAGTTGGAGCTAGTGTCGGTGCGATGGGTAGGCCAAGAGGCCGGGCCCCCTTGTGCTAGGTGCTGTACGAAAAGACCACCCCGCCCCAAAGAGCTGGCACCGATTGAGGACAGTTTGGCGATGATGGGGAGAAGGCGGGTGAGGGCAAGAGAGGCAACTGGAGTCCAGGGTGGATTTTTTAAGCTGGAGACACTCAGTCCGTTCCCTCTGTGAGAGGTGGAGGAGACGCGTAAGGGCAGGGATGAACGTGGGCGCGTGGAGTGAGGTCACTGGGGCAAGCAGGGGGCTAGCGGGAGAGCGCAGATGAAGCTCTGTGTCTGGGCCAGGAGAAGGAGGAAGGAGCTGTTGGAGGGGAGCAGGGAAGGGCACGTGGAGTTTGTGTTAATTGTCTCTTGGAAGAAATTGGTGCGATCCTGTGTGTAGAGAGTGGCGGCGGCCGGAGGAGGGAGGGTTGAAGAGTGAACCAGAGGCGGCTGGGATGGCGGAGGCGGGCGTCAGTGCCGGTGAAGGGGTAGAGCTGTTTAGCGTGGCAGACGGCAGAAGTCAAGGTGCAGAGAATGAATTTGTGGTGGAGGACGCGAGCTGGCCTCTCATGGGATTTCCACCAGCGACGCCCGCCGTGCGGGAGCAAGAGCAGAGGAAACGGACGTTGGGGGTGAGCCAGGGCTGGTGGGAGCTGGCAGGAAGAGCCTGTGGTGGGAGTCCGGCATGGAGGAGAGACAGAAATGGAGAGAGTCAACAACCCCTTTGCTGAGAGAGGGGCCAGGGGGGCCAGGGCGGCGAGCAGACGAGGAGTCACCAATGCTGGGGGGCTGGAAGTCAGAAAAGGCAAAGTGAAGGGCACGGGGTGGGGGCAGTGCTGAAAGAGACGCAGCGCTGGTCGGAGAGGGGGACTCAGCAGAGAGATCAGAGAGCAGCGCCGGGGGGTGGGGACCAGTCATTCTGGCACGTGCAAGAGTTGATCCAGGGCCGCACGTCGTGTGCCGACCTGAGGGTGAGGAAACGCACAGCTGACGGGTCAGCAGCCTCATGTCCCCAAGGAGGCGTGGGGGAAACTGCGAGGAGGGGACGAGAGAGAGCCAGAAGGTGAAGTCAGAGAGGCAGGCTGATGGGGAGGAGAGTTGGATGCCGTGCTGTGCAAAAGGAGGGCAGGAACAGGAGAGGAGAAGTCAAACACCCCGCCACGGGCCGCTCCCCGGAGAGAGCTCTGAGAGACGGCAGGGGCATTGCGGTGCGCCCACACACACGGCTTAATCCTGAAGGCTTGATTCTGATGTTTGGCTCCCCACTCCAGGCCTTGTGGTGCTAACCCGGGCCCAGCCTCCGCGTCTCTGGCTTATCTCTGACTCCGAGTAATGAACGCCGTCTCGGTGGCTCTGCTCACGGCTCGCTCCTGATTTACTGCCAGCGCGCCCGAGAGAGCATTCATCATGATCAGCTGCCGTCAGCTGCCGTATTTTATCCTTCCCCTCGTCTCTGGGAGGACAGTGAGATGTCTGCCCAGCTCCTTACCTTTGGGTAAAAAGGTCAGCTGTCTGGCTTTGGACGTGAAGTACAGCCGGGGCTGGAATTCTCAAGGATGAAATAACATGAGCTCAGGGTTCGGGCCTTGCTGTTTTCTACTTTAAAGAGCTTGATTTATGGGCCTGCAGGAATCCTGTGACATTCACCGCAGTCTGCTATTCTCACTGCCCTGTGCTCGCTACCGGCACTGAAGGCATAGAGACCTCCGATCCCTGCCATCTGAGGAGCTCACAGCCTGGAGAGTGTGGGCTCCCAGCTGGAGAAACAGAGACATGCAGGGACACCCCCTAAGCTGCAACAGATCAGAGGCAGACTCGGGAACAGAATCCAACAGCCTTGATTCCCAGTTGCTGGCTCAGTCTGGTAGCCAAGGCCGTGGCTCTGCTCGGAGACCCGCAAACAGAGCCAGACGAAGGCATTAGCTCTGTAAACCCAAGCTCGGGGGCCCAGCGCCGGCAGCCGCGTGTCGCGGGCAGAATCTCGGCTTTCACGTGGGAAAGGAAAGTGCATTTCCAGCCCTCATGGGAACCGGGACCTGAGCGCAGCTGCCGCGGTGATGCTGCTTCAGCCAGCAGAGAGCTGGGACCCGGGGCTGAGTGGCATGGCCTGCGCCCTGCATCTCAACGCCCAGATCCACTGCTGTGCTGGGCCTGCCAACACCCCCCCACCTGGGACTCGCTAAACTGTTACACCAGGGCGAGTAGTCGGGGGCCCTGCTCCCGAGCTGATGGGGGCACTGTTGCTGCGCCTGGGAGGGCTGTGGGGGCCATGTGCTCTGGTATGGTGGGGACCCTCGCTGCACCCCAAGGGACCAAGCCCTGTGTGGATCTAGCCCTAATTTTTCTAGCTCCTCTGCAGACATCTGCACTGTCCCGGGGGATCCGATTTGCTTTCTGGAGCAGCAGCTGTTCGCTGGCCACCGTTGTTCCAACCCCGTGAGGGTGACACCTCCCTTCACAAGAGGACAACACGGGCCAAGGCCAGCAGTGGAGGGGCGGGTTTGCCTGGGGAAATCTACCCAGCTTTCATTTCCTTTGGAGCCTGGCTAATGGGTATGGGCCAACCCCGTGTCCCTGGGATACCTGCGACAATCCTTGTCCAGCCGAGAATCACTCCGTAATACACCTGGAAACAGGTTTCTATCAACTCATCCTCAACCACCAGGCTCCCTGTCCGATGTACGGGGAGAATTAGGTGCCGCAGAAGCCAGCAAATGGAGCGGAGAGCTCAGCTGCCCAGATAGCCGGTGGGAAATGCTGCCGAGAGGGGCATGTAGTCCATAGATATGTCGTCTTTGATGGTGCTGTGCCACTGCCTCGGATCTGCCCCTCTCGTCCCACCAGCCAGTTGTTGCGGTGTCAGTAGCTCCAGCTGCTCAGCTCTGTTCCGTGGGCTGGGGACCTTTCTCTGCACCCGCTGGGAGCCGAAGTGACGGCTTCCCGACCGTTGCTGAATGGGCCCATGGGGAGCCGTGGGGAGAGAATGGAGAGGATCGAAGTTGGTCCCTCTGCCCCAGAGCTGCACCCACCTGGTCTGAGTTCTCCTGGGGGGAGCGAGCGGTACCGAGATGGCCTGAGCGCTCCTGCCCTGAACCCAAACCGACCACTCTCCTGCTGAGTGGGTGTTTGGGTCACATCAGTTACCAACGGGAGAGCCTGAGTGGCTGCCAGATGTGCAGGAAACAAGCGCTTGCCAGCCATCACTGCCGCGGCTGGTGTGGAGTGCAGAGTGATCACTGTAGCACACGGGTTTGCGATTTCCAGGTGAAGGCCCACGGCCCAGTGCTGTGAGAAACGTCCAAGCAGAATCCCCGCTGCTCTAGCAATCTGCCATTCCCCTGCAGGTGCTGGGATCAGATCCGCCTCTGGGCTGGCTGAAGGGCAGACGATGGGGGGAGGACTGCTGTCAGGAACTTTGGAAAGAGATCAGCACAGAAAACCGCCTAGCCACAGTAAGGGTTTTGAGGTGCCTTTCCTCCGTCTGGCTCAGAGCTTCATCTGCTCATCCCGTGAAGATTTAACACGTGCCAGTGTCATGCTATAGTGCATAGGTAATTGACGATCACGGTACCTCTGTCAGCCTCAACCTGGCATCTTCATTTAGGGCTAAATAGGATCCCTGCCTTTCGGTCCCCCGTCTGAAATGATTTACGGAGGGAATCGCTGGTGGACGAGGAGGCCCAGCGACGTCTTGGCGAATCAACGTGAGTGCGAAAGGCAGGGTGGCTGTACGATGGCAGAAGACTCCACGGCTGCTCATCAGGGAACGTGGCTCCCAGGTGTCAGTGTTCGAGCCGCCGGACTGCCATCACATGCTTCTCTCCATGCAGACACCGCAGCGATGGCCCTGTTGTACCTGCACAGTTACCATTAAGGATTCTGCGTCCCTTGTATTTGTCTAGGAAGCCAGGGGTCAGGTGCTCCTGGAGTGACGTGAGTTGTAGCTGCTCTCAGCCACAATGGACTGTGAGGAACACCAGGCGTCTCACCGGACCAGCCGTATTGTCCTGGTATCCTTAATCCAGCAGCCGCCGACGTGGGATTCTTTTAAAGCCAGGTGTCCCCCTAGATCTGCTCTAGGAATTATCGGGGGGCAGCTCTCTGGCCTGTGCTGTACAGAAGGTCAGACTAGATCATCTCTGTGGTTCCTTCTAAACCTGGAACCTATGAATCTACTCGCTGCCATCTAACACTGCAGCTGGGCAATACGCCTGCACAGCAAGCGTGCTGGGGGACTGCTTCCTGCTCTCAGATCCTCGCCAGCGTGGGCCCTGACGGATGGCGACGCAAATCTTTTGCCTTTGCTAGCCCAGCCAGTGCCACTGCCGAGCTGGTCGTATTCCTGCCAGGCCTTTCTTGATATTTGACTGACAGCTCCGTTCCCCCCTGCAGGGAGGCATTGGGGTGGGGGAAGGATACAAAGATCCCCGCGAGTTGCTGGGGGAGTCGCCAACGAGCGCGGTGTATTGACCCACGACGTCTGCGGTGGTCAATAGGAGCAATGCCCTGGTGGGTTTGGGGTCTGCCTATTTCAATGGGCATCCGAGGGATGTGAACGGGGAGACTGGTGAGACACGTGGGCAGCGGAGCCTGGCACTGCTGCTTCCCCACCGTGGCTAACGTCTTGCTTGGCTGGAACTGCTGCTCCCACGGGGCAGGTTGACATGGCCTCCTTGTGCAGTTGGCCTCGTCTCTGAGCCGTGTGGCCAGAGTGACCTTGGGATCCTGGAGACAGGTCCTCAATTCCATTCCCAAATCCGCTCCACTCGCCCCAGGGGGCAAGGCTGCACTGGCCTCCCACCCTGCCTCTCTCTGCCAGCCTGTCTCGGATGTGGCTGGCGCCAGGTGACGGGGCTGTTTTGGCTTCTCTAGGTGCCCATTGGCTCCTCTCCGGGCACAGGGGGCCGTGAGTGTCGCTGATTGAGAGTGATCCCCTGGCTGGACTTGGCTCCATGCCCGTTAGCGCCTGTCAGGGGCACGCACGGGGGGCAGGGATCAGTGAGCAGGGGCATGGCCTCCCAAAAATCATTCAAGGCACAGAACTCCTCCGGCCTGGGGGCCATGGGGCAGGGGCAGGGGAAGAAGGAAGTCCTGCTGGGGGGGCACAGAACAAAAGGGGACAAACTGAAATTCCTACGCGCACCCCTGCTGCCTGTGGATTGCAAAGGGATTGCAAGGTAATACCGCCAAAGGGTCTATTCCTATCCCAGGTCAGGGTGGAAGTTTTAAATGAAACCGATCCTGTGGTGTGTGGTGGTGACGAGGCATTTACAGGAGCTCGTGTTACATGGGAGTCCTGACACTGCGGAGGGGCAGTGTCGTCTATTGGTTAGAGCAGGGGACTGGCTGGCAAAACTCCTGGGATTGAGTCTGGCTGTGCCATCCAATAGGCGGGTGCCCGTGGAGAGGTCGCTTCATCGCTTTGTGCCTCGGTTTCCCCATTGAGAGAAGGAAGCCATCGCCCCCTCGTCTCATGTGGCCAGCTGTGCGTGGGGGGGCCAGGCTTAACACATAAAAGACATTAGCGCAGTGCAAGGAATCAATCGTCATCCATTTCTGCTGATGTCTCGTCGCCGGCTGCTGCCAACAGGAGCGGCGAGTATTCTTGTGTCAGGTCATTTAGGGTGCAGTTTACTAATAAAAAGCAGGCAGCGATAACCGGGGCTGGAGCTGCTGAAAGGCTGCGTGCAAATTTCCCTGCACGTCCCTCCTAAGTTACTGCTGCCTGGGTCCGTGTCCACCTCCCAGCTTGGAGCTATCAGGCTGCAAGGCCCTTTGCTCGTCTATCCCCAGCAGATCACTGCCCGTTCCCTAGGAGGGATGTAAAGCTTTCACGGAGGACTGGCTTGAAAACCTTCAACCTCAGCTGCCTTATGCCCTGAGACCAGATCTGAACCAAGCCTCAGGCGGTAGGTACCCTGTGATGATGAGAACAAGCAGGAGACCACCATTCCCATCACCCCCTCCCTGCTGATCTATGATGTTCCAGGGTGGACGCACAACCGCCACCGGCTCGATCCAGGCAGTATCCGCTAGGCGGAAAGGCAGCGGCTACCCCGTGAGACCTCGTGGCAAGCAGGAAGCTAAAAGCTGTGTGCAGGCCCACGCCGTGACTGGCCATCCCCGCAGCGGTTCCAGGGCTGTACAAAACATGTGGGAAGCAGCAGAACTTAGGCAGGGCCTTGGAGCCAGAGGGCTGAGCAGAGGGGCTGGATGGGACCCAGAGCTAGCTCCAGCTCTCAGTGGGCCAGGAGCCTGAAGAAGGCAATTGCAGACAATCAGTGGAAGTTAGGAACCTGAATGTCTTTGACGATCAGGGCCAAAGTGCCCTAGACACTGGGGGCTGGCTTGGTCACTGGGCTCTGCTGGGCAGACGGGCGGCCAGGGAAGGAACTACAGGCCGCAGGAAGGACAAATGCACACAGCTGGGATGGTGGGGGCCCGTGGCCCAGCGGGAACGGAGCAGCTGCTATCAGAGCTGTGCAGGACAATGCAGGCGAGCACCCAAGGAGCCAGGCCACCTGGGAGTTACTGGCTTGCCTCTAATGGAGGATTGGCCTAGAAGGGCCACCAAGGCACTAGCCCCCTCTTGCGCTGCCCCAGGGGCCCCGGGAGGAAGCCGTGTTGTACCTTGACAGCTCAAGCCCCCGTCCCCTTCCCTTTTCCTGCCAGCCCTAGTAAAGGGTCCCTTCGCCATCCCAGCGGTTCCTGGATCCGAGCAGGGCCAGTGCCAGCCGGGCCCAGCAGCTGACGTGTGTCCGGCGCTCGTCTCTTAGTGGGGGTTCACCTGGCATGCACCCGGCCCCTTTGCGGTTTGGTGCACCCGGCGCGGTGCAGTCAGGGAGATCCAGTCGAGATTCCCGTGGCCTGGGAGACTGGCATGCAGTGCCTCCCTCTGGGTATTGGGGATGCTACTGGCATTGACCGCCCTGGAGGAAGCCAGACTGGCTCTGCTTTGGTCCCCAGCCTGAGTTGAAAGGCTGCCAAGGATCTTGCCCATGTTGCTGGTAGCGGCTTGATTATAGAGTGACCAAACAGCAAGTGTGAGCAATCGGGACGGGGCTTGGGAGTAATAGGTGCCTATATACGACAAAGCCCCAATATAAACCGGGACATCTGGTCACCCCACTTGATTGCTGTGTGCTGTGGTGGAGTCAGACCTCAGCGGCCTGAGCCGGCCACTTGTTCCGAGGATCCTTTACAGCTTCCAGATTTCCAGGCACTCTGATGAAAGGTTGGCTTGTCTGAGTCACAGCCAGCGTAAGTGAAAAGCCAGTGGCTGCTCCCAGCCAGCGACCCGCTGCCCCCGTCTCGTGTGCTGCTTGGATGCGAATCAGGGTTAAAAAGCTGCCCGTGACACCGGAGGCTCTGTGGTGTCTCTCATTACAAGCCGCTAGCAGAGAGAGTTCACTAGCAGAGTCTGCAGGCACAAGGCATCTTGTTCAGATTTTCTCAGCCGGAGGTCTTGGCAGAAATTCTTCATTTCCTGAGTGAGAACGAGCTTTTAATCTCCCAGCTAAAACGCATTTGGAGAGAGAGAAAGGCAGAGGGGGAGAGGGGCAATAAAACACTGGCTTGATAGGTAAAGCCACGTTCAAAAATCATCCTGACTTTCTCGGAGAGCATCTCTGATTGCGGGGAAGGTAGGAGTGGACGGTACTTTCCAGCTCACTTCTCGGCCTCTTTCCCCACGTCTGGGGATGACATTTTCTCAGCCTTTCCTCTGTATGGCCTGCCTGAGCCAGTCAAGAAGCAAATAGAAGACACAGGAATTTCCACCCTGTCCAGGCTCACCAGAAAACCTCACTTAGCAGATACTGGCTAGGAACTAATTGCGGAGCCGTCTTCATGACTGGCTTGCAATGTCTCCAGCCCCTTTCGGCACAAGGACAGCCAGCATTTGACACACTCCAGCGTAAGCTACACATTGCGATCGCTTCCTCCAGGCTGGAGATTGGCCACCTGGAAGGTGAAATGACTAGAGCTCCTGGGGCGATGGTAATACCAGTAATTAATGACAACCGTAGAGAAGGGGGCAAACCTTCAAACATGCCAAGTGACTGAGGATCCTACATCCAATTGTCAAAAGGGGCTTAGGCTTAGGCAGGTGCTCAGGCCCGATCTACATATACTTTGGCACCAATTTAAATACTTTAATAGAAAGTCACACCCCAACGGACATAGCTGAATTGGTACCACCCCCAGTGTGCTGCAGCTATATCACAATACAGGTGCCTTTATATCAGCATAGCTTTTCCACTTCCCCTACAGGAACCGGCTGTACTAGTACACGACCCTTGATCCTGATATAACAGGATCCGCGCTTAGGAGGCTGTATTGCTTCAACTCTACTGGTATAGCTAAAGTGGCACAATTTTCACGGCTAGACAAGCCCTAATCTCTCTGAAAGTCAGGTGTCTAAGGACTCAAAAGGAGTTAGGCGTCTAAGTCCCTACCCCAACCAACCTCCTGGTTGTGGCACTACTGCGATTCACAACCCACTACCAAACCCTGCAGGTTTCTCACTCACTTGCCCAAATGTCTCTTTAAAGAGGGCGGGATGTAAAATCAGTGTGCGACTCTCTAGCTTAGTGGCTAAAGCAGTCACCCAAGTGAGGGCGGAGTCCAGTCTCCTTGCTCCTATTAGTCTTTGACTATGTATCCAGGAGAGACTGAGAAAACCCCAGCTCAGAGGTTTGTGCGCAGTCCTGAGAAGTAGGAGACTCTTGTTCGAATGTTTTCTTCTCCTCCAGTGGGGCGGGGAGAGTTGAACCTGGCTGTCCCGCACATGCCAACCCCTGGGCTAAAAGTTATAAGGTGGGTGGAACAGCAGCAGTTCCTCCTCTGGCAGCTTTTGCTACAATGGAAGAAGGCACCTAACCCTAACGCTGGTTCCTAGCTTCAGAATCGCATCCTGAGCCGGGCACCGCCCTGCAAACTGGACTCGGGTGTGTATCTCTGGGAGGGGTGGAGTCTAACGCGCGTGCGGCTGGTCTCCCATTGGCTAGCTTGGCTTCCCACCTTGCCTGCTGGCGTTTGTGAATGGCCTTGGGTTCCTTGGCTAGTAGCCTGAGTGCATCACTCGGGCTTTGAGGCTCGTGGTGGTTTTCCCAGGCACTAACAGGTCGGTGTTGTGACATTGAGCATCCAAGACCTACATCTGTTCGAGCAGTCATCCCTGAGCGCTTACGTGAAAATGGTACCCAAAGCCTGGGAGGTGTCCTACGCAAGTACTGCCCCAAACCCCTTTGCATGACTTGCAATAACCGACAGGTTTGCAATGTCTGATGGGGTGGCTGCTGACCACTCTGTGGGGCTAGTAGAATTGAAGCACTTGTTTGCTCCTCTAACGGCATCCCATGGGGGGATCTTTCCCAAACTTTGCTGTAAACAAGCTTTGTGTTTCTAGTTGCATTTGGCAAAACAATTTGGAAAAAGCAACGCAGCACTGTCCCCATATCCCTCCTGCTGTCCCAGTGCGAGGCAGCGAAATCTGTCTGTGCGTCCGTCCAGCTGGAGCAGAGGGGCTCTCGTCCCGACACCTACAGATAGCTCCTTGTCTCCAGTGAGAGATGCTGGCAAAGAGAGAGTGAAGCCTCAGGCACACGTGGCTGGCAGGGAAATGCACATGCCTTTGATTGGGACAGCTGTGGTCTAGTGGAGTGACCACGCAGTGGGGGTCTCTCCCTGCTCCGTCACTGCTCCACAAGTCTGCATTTCGAGCTGGAGTAGACAGATCTGAACTAGCTTTGACTGAGCTATCGTGCTAAACATGGAAGCAGAGCTGCAGCGGTGTGGGTGGTGGGACAGACAAGCTGGTCCGAGCACAGTCCTATCGGCTCATTCATCCTGCAGCTTGCACCTCCACACCCTCTCTTTCGGGCGCCAGGTTGTTCAGAGCTGGCACATGTACATCTACCTGAGCTGGCAGTTACACCCCCAGCTTCAAGTGTAGACGCACCCTAAGTGAGTCAGGGGCAAGTTTCCCAGCATGGCCTCTAGTTCTGATTGCCTGGCATTTTGGGGTGCTGTGACATGAGCGCCTCCTGGCGGCTGGGCGCGAGCCTGCACTCTTTCCTTTCTCTGCGCCCGACGCCCCTTGTTGGCTGTTAACCTCATCAGGTGGGTCTTCGATGGCTCAGCCCTCCAGCCAAGACACGCACAATCAAACACATGAAGGAACCCCTCCTGGGGTAACAGTCCAAACAACGGTTGGCCCTCTCCAGGGTCTTCAGCCCCGTGTCTGGGCCTGTTTAACTTCTAGCCCCTTTCTTGGCTTTTTAGTATTGAGTCATATCCCCTTCTTGGGACTTAGGCCACTTTCCCAGGGGCTGCTGGGGGGACCTGGGCCCATCCACTGCCCCAGGTCCCAACCCAGGGACCCTATACGCAGCAGACACGTGCTGCTTCTATAGAGAGATGCTTGTAGAAGATTGTGATTTAGAAACACTCCCTTTGTGGGACAGTGTTGTGTGAATTGGGAGATGTGCCTAACACGGCTGCTCCCAGTTGCACACCTGGGAATCACTCCTGTCTGTGTTAGTAAAATGCTATTCCTCACTCAGTCAGTGGTGTGGTCTTTAATGAACCCTCAAGATCGTTACAGCTTCCCTTTAATAGCTGTTGCTGCTGCATTCCCTGGGTCGTTTCCCTCTTAGTCGCATCAGCTTCTTGGGCTCTCTGTCTGTTCCCTGTTTAAACAGGGTCTCTCCCAAGCCTCCTTGCCTGGAGAGCGTCTCAGTCTCTGTTCTGATTTCTCAGGGTCTTCTCCCAGGCCTTTCTGCCTGGAGAACTTCACCATCCTATCTCTGCCGGAGCAGGGTCTCTCCCAAGCCTCTCTGCCTGGCGAGTCTCTCAGCCTTTCAATCCTTCCTCCCCCTTCTGTCCCCAGCCAGCAACTGAGCTGTTCAAACCCTGTAGCTCCTTTTAACCGAGCCTGCTGTGCTCTGATTGGCTGCTTCCCTGTAGCCTTTCTACGGAAGTCTGGAGGACCCACCTTTACTGCTCCCACCTTTACTGCCCCACCACAGGGTCCAACTTGAGTCCCTCCATTGCAACAAGGCAGCGGCAGAGATGGGCGAGTTAATACCATGCTAGGCTCAGGCTTTGTGCCCTGTCCTGGCTTGCGTCCCTGTCAGATGCTGAGGAGGAGCCAAGGAGAAGAGGAGCCAACTAGGATGTTGTGCCTTTGCTCCCTGGCAGTCAGGAGTGACATTATGCTTCACTTTCTGTGTTTCCTTTTCCATTAGCGATGAGCCAAATTTCTGGCTTGTAGAAGCCATGGATTATCTCAGGCTTGGCTCCACTTCCAAACTTTCTGGCTCATCCAGGTCACTCGAAAACCACTGGCACTGGAAGGAAACCTTGGCGAGTTCACTGTGTACTTGTAGGTGCTAAACTGGGCTCACCCCCATGCACCCGAACCATGAGTGATTTGGAGCAGTTAAAAGAAAACCCAAGGGAATTTGTCAGTTCCTTTTCCAGAGGCTCACAGCAGCTTCATTAACCGTCTTAGTTTTCATTTCATGGATGCCTTTGGTCCTATCCGGGAACGGAAGCAGCAACAGTGGAGTAGCACAAAAAGGCTGTTTTCAGGGCAGTTCCAATCAGATGTAGTGGAGACTGAAACATCCCTGTAGGAAGCTGGCATCTATTGATCTTTGTAGATGTTCTATAGAGTCCTGCAGAAGTTCTCTTGGTATCCTTGTAAGAAAATACTTGAGTGATCCTAAATATTACATCCTGCCATAGCAATACTGCAGTGTTTGTGACGGTTGCTGTAGTGGGTTTTATTTTTTTTTAAAATAAGGGTAATGCTTTCCAAAAAATTGGTAGCAAGAATGGAATGCTTTAGGAAATCCTTTCCGACTCTAGAAATAGAGAGACTTGTAACATGCCTGTGGAGTATCTATTAATGTGTTCCAGGTAAAATCTATAGAGGACTGAAGAGGGAATTGAAACTTTACCAAATACATCACTCCATTTTAGATATTTCCCACCTTCTGGGGGTGGATACCTAGAAGGTGTGTCTGTAGTTTCCTTCTTCTCTTGAGATCATGCCTTACCTCTAACTGTTGCATGTAACATTTCCCTGAAAGACAAGGTGAGGGAATAACTTTTATTAGACCAACTTCTGTTGGTGAAACAGACAAGCTTTTGAGCCACACAGAGCTCTTCTGCAAGTCGATATCTGCTAATATCTAGGGATCAACACGGCTACAACAAATTTCCCTGAAGGTTCATTTGATACTTTTATTTTTGGTATCTTTTAGAAATACAAAAGAGGACATGTTATGAGTTTTCCTTCAGGAGTTTGGCTTTCAGGCTGGAGTGGAAATTCTGATATTGGGGGTAGGATGTTCACCCAGACCAGTGAGATTCTATCACCACATGCCCTGTAACTAAAAATAAAACTTAATTTCAGCAAGTAACAATCCTTGTCCAAGCCGGTTTTGCACCTACCGTCAGTTTATAGCGACTCTGGCCTCCCAAGCCAAGAGGCTCCACTTTTCACGAATTCAGAGGGTGTTGCTCTGTGTCCCCTACATGATGTTTGCACCAAGTTTTTCACCAGTTCCTTATATTTTGCAATGCAAGTGATCTCCTTTGAACCCTGATGCAAATGAACAGCTCATTGTTCTTGGCCACACCTCGCATGACATGCATCTGAGCTCAAGAGGCCTTGATCATTCTCCCTTGTCTGGAAAAATCCTGTTTTGCCTCCTTGGTCTGTTTCCAGATGCCAAAACATAATATCAGGGAGTACCCGTAATTTCACATACAGTGTCATCTCATGCATTTCACATGAGATCAATGACCAGCATGTTATTAGTTTTCAGGTGATATATGACAAAATACTTTCTAAATAAATATCATGACAACAGTGTGGGAGGTGTCTCGAGTTGGTCTGAACAGCTGAATTTTACTGTTACATGCCTCAGGACCCTGGTCGTCTGGCACTGAGGCGCTGTTAGGGGCCCAGTAATGTTAATGCTATTAATGTTATACTTCCTGTGCTGTGATTCCTGGCGTCTTGTGGTTTCGCCATGCCCTGAGATTTACGCACGCTGGGCTACTGTTCTCGGGTCTATCGTAGCCTTCTTGTGCGAGCTTGCTGAAGTCGCTCAGGCCTGGACGCTCAAAAATATTTAGATGCCTAGCTCCCATTGATTCAATGGGAATTTAGACACCTAAATAACCTAAATAACCTTCATCCCCCATGTGTAAGATGGGCAGAATCCGTGCATCTTTTGTCTATTTAGCGTGTAAGCACTGAGAGGAAGGGCTTGTCTTTTACTATAATGGGGCTTTGAGCTCGTCTGGGGCCGCTACGTGCCGCTATAACAAATGTTCCCATTGCATATAGGAGTTATACAGCACGAGCCTTAATCGATTTACTGTGCGACTTTGGCCAAAAATCACCAGCCTATGCCATGCCTCGGTTTCCCCACCTGTAAGATGGGGATGATAATACCAGTTTTCCCATTGTTAAGCATTGCAGGTGGAAAGCACTACGTTTTTCATTTGTAAACTCATCAGGACCACGTGTTAGCTCGCCCAGCGTGTTAGTGCAGCACCTCATGCAACGTGGTCCTGATCGTGAGTGGGGCCTCCCACAATGGAAGTAACAAATACCACATGATTCCAGATGTGCTACGTATTATCAGTAAGTCTGTACAATTCTTTGTGAAGTGTATCAATCAGTTCTTGGTGCGCGAATATTGTAACGTAGAGTCTGTAACAGGATTATTGGATAGTCCGAGGTAGAGCAGGACGTTCCTAAGAACGTTATGCCGAAGAATAAACATTTGGCAAAGAGAGCAATAACTATATACATTCAACATCTGCAGCGCAGAGCCCAGCTTGTTTCTGAACTGTCTGAGTGACAGCTCGGACTCCAAAGCTTCTTCAGCCTTCACTGAAGGAGTACGTAGAATATTATGCAGTGCAACCCTCTGATCAAAAAATGTAAAGGTGTCTCAATTCTACAGCAGGATTCCACCTTAATCCGGCTCATGACAAGTGAGCAAAGCTCCTGTGCACATAGCTGTCCTGCAGCATGCAGATCATCCAGACATGCATTTTTGTAGCTCACTCCTCTGTTTATAATGTTATAAAAAGGACGGTTTCCTAAGCCTTAAAAATAGAGGTAGTGACCTTGGGCAAGTCTCTGTTTCTCCTTCCCGCTTTGGCTGGCATGGTTTGAAATCAAACTGGAACAGGTGCAGAGAAGGGCTACCGGGATGATCCGAGGAATGGAAAACCTGCCTTCTGAGAGGAGACTCAAAGAGCTTGGCTTGTTTAGCCTAACCAAAAGAAGGCTGAGGGGAGATACAATTGTGCTCTAGAAATACACCAGAGGGATAAATACCAGGGGCTCCTCAAGGCCTAATTCTTCTCTGCCTTTTATTTAGTGTAGCCCTTTGTTCCTTGGCAAAATGCCACCATCTCAGAAGAGTAGCCTTTGTCAATGGCCATGGGGAGCCATACACACAGGCTGTATATCATTCTATACTTCCACCACCAATGAACTCCACCTCTTCCTGGGTAGCCACCCATCCTCCTGCAATGCCTTTGTTTCTCCAACATGCAGTAAGCATTCATTGCTTAGAATCGCAGTGGACAGGACTATCAAAGAGCCAGCCCTATAGGTAAGAAGCGTGGTCTAGCAGCTAAGGCATTGGACTATTATACCTCAGAAAATGTGGGGGGTCAAATCCCTTAACTGACCCTCTACCTCATCTGAAAAATGGCACTAACACTTCCTTTTCTAGTGCCTGTGATAGTAAAATCAAATAGGGACCATATCAATCAATAGATTCCCTCATCTGTTCATGGATCTAGCATAGGCATGTGCTCCCTGATGCTTTGCCCAGTGCAATTTTAGTTTTTTCCAGGGATGGGCCTGCCATCCAATTCTCCAATGTTTCCAAGGCTTGCAATATTTGTTCCCTTAAAGCCCCAGTTCCTGGAATCATGTGATGATGTGAGAATCTCAGTTGTAAGTTTAAAAAAAAAAAGTACGTTTCTTGCCTTTGTGGTTGTGGAGAAAAGATTGACACCATGACTCAGGTACGTCCTGAAGTCTTCAAAATCAGCAGGTAATAAAGAGGACCCCGTACTTATTGTTTTTTAGACTCTCATGATGCTTCTGGGGGGGCCTGACTTGTGATGTTTGAATGCCTGTGATGAGCAATATCGGGCCACAGCCGAATGCCAAACTGAAATTTTAGTTTCCAAACTGAAATTTTGCAGCACGTGCTGCAAAAAATTTAAATATTTTGATTTTATGTCCTGATTTGGGACAAAACCAACACGGACAATCAGAACTTCCCCCTGGGACTGAAAGTCTGATTTTTCTCTGCTGTGGCTGCCCCTGTTCCGGTGTTATGTTGTGTGTATGCCAAAAGCCTCCCCATCTTGGTTGTTCATATAGCAGCATCGACGGAATGGAGTCAGTTTGGCTTTAAAATTTCATTCAATTTTAATCATCTAAAGCAGCATAGCTCTATTTTAGATATGATTTTTTTAACCCGGCATTGTCCCTTTAAGTGTTACTAACATTCTCTGAGTTCAAGGGCTATCCGTTTTGCTCTGGGATAAATGTACTTGGCAGAGACTCATAATAAAATGTCATTGACAAAATAGAAAAGCATTTAATCTCTTTAGATTTCTTAAATGCTCTGTAAAAACCTTGGGAGATTAAGGCAATCTGTGCAAATACATGTGCATTACCCATAGTGCCTGTGCATACCTATAATGCCCGGGGGAAATGAAATACAAAGATTTGATAGTGTAGCCCCAGCAGGGCTATTTGTCTCAAAGAGTGCATGTCGCTTCCAGAGCAGACCAGCGGTAAAGGGTAGGATGAATTAACAGGTCAGCGTTGTCCCGCAGTTAAAGCGCAGGGTGGGGCTCTGTTCTTGGTTCTGTTACGTTTGCAGAGTGACCATGAGCAAGTCCCGGGTCCCCAGTTCCATCAGTACAATGAAGAAAATGACCCCTTCAGGAGAGTGGTGAAGCTTAATGTTTGCCGAGGACTTTGCTGTTCTATAGCTTCTTTCACCCACGGATCTCCAAGTGCTCAATAAAGGCAGGTTTGTGTCGTTACCCCCAGTTCAGACATGGAGAAACTGAGGCACAGAGCGTTTATGTCCCTTCTGTGAGCCAGAGGCAGAACTGTGATTCGATTCCGTGTCCCTTATCTCTCACTCTCATCGCTGGCGGGTTACACTGCCCCCTGTGATGACGGCACTGTGGAGGCAATTCCCGCCTTGTGTGGAGGGGGGGTGCATAAGATTAAATAGGATTTAAATGGGGCATGGGCCTTGTGCCGGGGTGAATTTCAACCTGCTGAAGTTTGGATGTTAGCAGGAAGCCACGGGGCAGGAACTGAGCAGAAACCATGCTAAAAGTTCTGGATTTTTATCCCTGTTTGTTCTTCCTGGTTTTAACTGGCAATGGAGCTATAAACCATCCATGGTGGGAGCCATTCCTGCCCTTGTCTGAGCGGATCGTGATGAAACCTTACACTAGCCTGTTCTTGCTAACATTCTACCTGATTTCCAGGCCAGAGATGTTTGAATTCACTTGGGCAAGCTGTGAACTGTGATCTTGGTGATTTTACTCCAGTGTAACTGATGTCTGAATCTATCCCCAGATGTTTGCTAACCAAAGAAAAACCTTTGATGGTTTCCTGTCTCTCCTCTGCATCTCTAAAGTGAGCACAGCAACACATGCAAATTACCTTTGTGTTCCTCTGTAGCCAGCCCAGGGAGAAGATTGGTCTCTTTCTGTCCCTTAGCGTTCCCCTTTTCAGTACAGACAGTTCAATGACATATAAAGATGAAGTCGTTGTCAGCATTTTGATTGATCTCCAGGAGTGACAGCTGCTGTTCCAGCTGTTTGGGGAAGGACTGGTGAGGAACCTCTGCATAGCATGCCTTTAATCATCCCTCTAAACTCATTACAGTTGCCTCAATTCAATCAGCTAATTTTAGCTGGGTCTTGATTGCTGCCATCTGTGTTTCATTAGCTGAATCAAGGTGCTTGAAATTCAGCTCCAGCACTTAGCAGTTCCTCCATGCATTTCCTTCTCTGTTTTCTATCTTTACTTTGCCATTTAGTTTAATTATCTTGTAAGGAAACTGTAGGGCCAGCAATGGGTTCTGTGAAACACGACAGCCAGACAGCCACGTACTTGGTTTTCTTTTTCAGGTTCTTAGGAGGGGTCTCAGGTGCATGCCTGCGTGTGAGAGAGAGGAATCACCACCAAGCTGAAGATATCTGCTTTCTCCGCAGTTTTGTCAACAGAAGTGCTCTTCTTCTCCTCTGTTGAAATTGGGTCGATTTTGCAAGAGCCAGGAAGCATCCATAGCTCATCTCAGCACCCGTGCACATGCTGGATTGACCCAAGAGCTGGTTGTTTGACATATCAGAACTTTTCTGAGTTTCTAATGCTCTGAATGTAACCTGAGCCAGTGTCCTCTGCCTCAGCTGGCAACAAACAGCCTGAAATAATAGCTAGGAGAAAGGCAAAATGAACATGTTAACTCTGGAGTGTAATGATGACAACTTGCATTTCAGCACTATTATCTTCTGCACTGTTGCTCGTTTTTGAAGGAACATCTAGTTATTCTGAAATTGGGGTGGAGATTACCTTTACGGATGTAGCTTTGGTAGAAAGACAGTGTAGGTCTGCCAGCACATTCTGCCTCCTAGGCAATGTACGATTCTGCTCCACAAAAGTGGCACCTTATAATTTTTTAACCATGTTACTGATTACAGAAATATTACACATTACACAGTTAGGCAGTAATAATGGTATTTGGCACAGACACATCTGATAATGCAGCGCACCAGACCTGACGACACAGGACAGCTACAGTAGCCTGTACATATGGTAAACAACCTTGGCTGTCAGTTGGACGCACCCGGATAAAGACGGTGCTACAGGATGTTACAAATCCCATCTAGATCCTCAAAGAGAAACGTGATGTGAAGGAAACCCCTTTAGGTACCATCACAACTTTTGGGAACAGCTCAGATCTGAGCCCACAGAAAGATGTTACACAGTGTAGACAAATGTGAAACAGGTTGTCTTATGGTGAAGGCATGGGGCTGTGAGACCTGGCTTCTGTTACCTTCTCTGCCCCAGCCTTCGGTAAACACTCATCCGCTGTGGAAAGGGGAAAAATGTACCTACTTGTGAGGCCTATGAGGCCTATTTCATCAGTAATCTCAGATAGAAGTTGCTATATAAAGCCTTCAAGTCCCAAAGGAGTTAACAGTGGCTGGTAGCCTGCAAGAGGTACTTACAGTGGCACCTGTTAAGATCAGAACCTACATGTGCGAACTGTAATTACAGCGTAAGGTGCATGTACTGATCTGAAAAGTATTCCTAAATTTGCTCACGCAGAAGCAAAACTCAGGTCATGGCCCGAGCCATTCCAATCTGTTCTGTTAGGTTCTTGTACGGAGTCCATCGCTATGGTATTTGAGAGTTGCCTTCCAGTGATGCATCCAGTGCGGTGCACCTTTTATGGGAGGTGAGGCATCCAAATACCGTACATAGAACAAAACCTATAAGCAAAGGGGAAAGAAAAGGAAACAGCGTAAACACATTTTTACAAGATAGACCGTCTGCAGCAACAACATCCTCAAGTTTCCATGAATACGCATGTCCTGTGCAACGATCAACACCAGTATCTAGAACAGCCCGCTGCTGTCCTGCAATCTCAATGGGCTTAAACTACAGCACTGGCTCCTGAGCCCCCAGACTTGGATATTACATTTTGAGCCCGTCAGTAACCGAGGAAAGACAAGTTGGTCTTATGGCTCATCTCTGCTCTAAAACCAGTGCATCTTCTTTCCTCCCGTCATCCTTTGAGCTCCCTCCAACCATGCCCAGAACACAACTGTGGGCTCCGAGCTTTGCAAGCCAGGAATAAAATGCCATGTTTTAAGATCGCAATTGACATGCTAAATGAAACTGACCAGATACGTGAAGGCTGGCGCTGGAAGAAGAAAACCTTTGGGGAACAAGAAGGGCAAGGGTGCAATGATGTTAGTGAGCACGGTGCTGATTAATTTCTCTAGGTTTTGGGGGAGTGACTAGAGCCTGGTTCAGTTGTGTACAATGCACACAGCAGTGTGTGTGGCCTGAGCAGAGGCCATTGTAAACAAGGCAAAACACAATCTGTTGTAGGAGGTGTAGGGATACAGCCAAGAGTTTGCCGTAATTAAAGGCCCCGAGTTCAGGGGGTATATTTCACTTCATTATCAGGTTTCGTCCCGACAGAGTAGGCTGGGCAATTCTCCCCGACTGGGAGGGCTTCCTCTCACATTCAGCACCCATCAACATTTACCCGGCCAATGAAAGCCTGTCCCAGCCAAGCAAAGGGGGAGACGTAACTCTCACGGCGAAGAAGGCTCCACGTTCAGAACAAACTCGTGCCACCTTGGCTGTGTTGCTGTAGGCAGGTGTTGCCCCTGTTGAACAGCTTCTGGGGCTAAAGACAGGCGGGGCTGTGCCTCTTAGCAATGGGTGCAAACGCTCGAAGCGCAGCCAGTGTATCGCGGGGACTCTGCCAGGCAGGGTTTTTCAGGGATCTCTCTTTAACAGGTTCACTGAGGTTTCTATTTAACCTTTCTGCTGACGATCTTCTGTGGGTTGCCAAGAGGCCCGCCCTCTTTCACACAAGATTACAAGGCAGTCCATGGCACCTGGTGGCTTACCTGCTATGGGAAAGAGCACCTGGGCCTTGGCGGGACTCTCAGCGATGCTCCACCCGGATGTCTACAGGCTGGGAAGCTTGGCAGCACACTAGGGACCCAGACCTAACGCGGAGAGTAGGTGCGTACAGCCAGGTCACGGTCAGACTATTTAACAGCACAGCTCGTGCGCGCTCTACTTGGAGGGGTCTGGGACCCGCGTGAAGATAAGATTAGGGGTGAGGAACGTCTGGCCATCCCTGCTATCTCACCGTTCTCCCTAGCACGCGTCACAGCCGGGTTGTGGGCAGCCAGAGCTAGTAGTTAGAGCCAGAATCCACAGCCACGAGACAGGATTCAGCAGGGTCAGGGTAGCAGGAAATCAAGCCATGGGAGCAGGAAGCACAAGGCACACAGGGCAGAGCCAACTGCTTGGACAGCTTCCTGTGCCGGCTGCTGGCTTAAGTAGGGCCAGCGGGCCAATCAGCTGCTCTTGGACTCCGCCAATAGGATTGCAGGGGCGGAGCCTCAGACCAGGGCTGGTCTTCCCGGGGGCCGTATGCAAGTCTCAGCAGGTTGCCAGCTGGAGGAGCGTGCGCGGCTGCTCCTAGAGACCCCACAGACCCGTGCGTGACACCTGTGGGTCATGACACTCCCATCCACTCTGGGGCCCAGCAAGTCATGAGCAAAGCAGATGAGCTTCTTCCTGGATTCCAAGTTACGCCGATTCGCTCTGTTACCAAGGCCTTTGGGGAGCTCAGTGGATGAACAAGCTGAGCGGAAGCCTCTTGATTCCATGTCTGCACCGCCGGGAGCCGTCACTTGCGGAATAAATGAAGCGACTGATTTCCAGAGGCCTAGGGGCACAGCCCCCTCTGGGGAGACGAGACACAGCTCCAGGGAGCATGGAACGCCTCCGCTTCCACCACCGAGGAGTCAGGTATTCACAGCTTTCCCACCAGCGCCGGCTTCCTGGTCGTTCTGTCCCTGGGACCCTTTCTTTCAAATCACTGAAGATGAAGGTTGGATGGGACCTCAAGAGGTCACCTAGTCCCACCCCCTGCTCAAAGCAGGACCAACCCCAACTAAACCATCCCAGCCAGGGCTTAAAAATCTTTAAGGACGGAGATCCCACCACTAGGTAACCCATTCCAGTGCTTCACTACCCTCCTCCTGAAAAAGTTTTTCCTAATATCCAAACTAGACCCCCCCACTGCAACTTGAGACCGTTGCTCCTAGTTCTGTCATCTGCCACCACTGAGAAGAGCCTAGCTGTTCTTTGCTTCACTCTGTCGTGTTGCTCTGGCTCCAGTGATTTAAAACTCAGTGTCATGCATCCATCAAAGGCACCTTCCTATCTTCTGGGTGGTCAGGAAAAAGGAAAGGTCAGCAGGTCCACCAGGTACCGGGGCTTTGTCTACCACGGCAGCGCTGTGAAAGGCCAGGGACAAGAGAGACATAGATTAACAGACGGGAAGGCCAGAAAAGCTCATTCTGATCTTCCAGGCTGGCCGCCTGCATAACCCAGGCCAGAGGGCTCCACCCGGGGCTCTTGCATTGAGGTCAGAACTGCGGGCTGAACCAGGACGCGTGTTTGAGAAGGCGACGCCCCGTCTGGTTGAAAGGCTTCAAGCGCTGGGGATGATGTGACTGGGACCAGTGGAAAGAGAGAGACGCAGCGCCAGATCTTGGAAATCCGGCCCCTGGACTATCTGCTGATATGTCTAGTTTCGTGGATTTATAAAGCATCTTGAGACACGTGCGCTGTGGCCGTGGCAAAGAGGAAGAGTTTGGAGGGACAGAAGGATGAGAAGCAGAGCTACAAATCAGACCATTACAAAAGTCTCCAACATGCGACTGAGCTGGGCGAGAAGACCTAAAAACTCCCATTTTCTTGAGTTCTAACCCAACCTACCTGGAGCCCCGCCGTCATGGCCTCTAGCAGCCACTAACTCAGTTCAGTCAACTGTTTTCAGCTTTACATTTTCAGTAACAATGCAGGGAAAGCGTCATTATTTTTCTGGCTCTGCTGTGCAACCAGCTCCACTAAATCTAGCAGCCCCTCTCTGCACCAGGAACTCTCTGCTATGGAGTCTGACGGGGGTCAGGTCTCAGCCTTTTGTTCTGTCCTCTCTTGTCTGGATCTGTTCAGGTCTCTATGTTGCACCCATCTCTGTGCTTCCTAAGGCCCAGATCCTCACAAATATTTAGGTAACTAATGGAAGTTGGGGGCCTAAATACCTTTACAGAGCTGACCTACTCACCTAGCAGAGAGAAAAGAAATATGCAGGGGTGCTTCAGGAAATAAACGACCCCAAGAGGTTCTTGTTCTCCCCTCTCTAAGGGGAAGGGACCTAATTTTGTGAATGGTTCTCTGAGCTACTGTGCAAGCTGAAGGTGTGTGAGTCTGTCAGGCTGGGATGTCGTTGGTATGCAATATGCTTGCACAAAATATGGGCCCGATCCTGCAAAGCTGGGACTAAGAGTTTGAGGATCAGGCCCTTGATTTGCTTGGAACGTGATGCCTCTGACTGCCCTTCAGAGAGCACAGACGGTGAATCCCTCCCTCCCTACACTTCGTCATTCCCACCCCCATGGACATTGTCGGGGCGTTGCTTGCTGAAATATAATGCCCTCTACCCCTGTATGAATGTGGGGCATCCAGGGGGTTTCAGCTGAGTTTTGGGGAGGGGGTTAGGGACTGTGGCTGGAAGTGACCATAACCACAAATAACTCCCCTGAGAAGAGCAGTTCGAAGCGATGTCCCCTTTTTGAATCAGGTCAGTGCCTGAATTAGGACTTGCTGTTTTTCAGTCCCTTCCAGCCTGCTCGGTAATTGTTTTTCCGAGGGTAATGAGCGAGGAGCTGCCACGGGCTGTTAGCACTGGACCGAGAGGAGTGCCCACGAAGGTGGTTGATTTGTCAAGAAAGCTTACCATTACCCACTTGAAGGACCTGCTCGCTGTGTCATTCACTTCGTTGCCTGCCTGCTATTCCAGCTTGCTGGGGAGGGGCTGGGCCCACCAACGGCCCTTGTGGGGAAGGGATCTGTGATTTAATAAACAGATGCAGGAGAGCTCGGGGGACAGTCCCTCAGCGGGTATGATGGATGTAGCAGCACGGAGGTCAATGGAACTACACTGATTTGCTAAGATTCCGGCCCAGGGTTTGTCTCTCAGGTGCCGTTAAAGGCACAGCACAAGATTCATTTTGGTCTCCGTGGGACCATCTATTTACTCAGGTGCTGCCCTTGGGAATGAGGAAGAGAGGCCAAGAAAGGGTTTTCCTGAAAGCTTTAATTTAGCAGCAACAAGGACAAATTCCTCTGGAGTCCTTTCCATTGAAAAGAAAAACAACACGACCCTCAGTCCCTGCTCACGGCTCCCTCCCCTGTAAATCAGGGACATCGGGGTACATCCCAAACACCTGCAGTTTCCTCAGCTGATCCGGATTAAGGGTCAGGGCTCATCAAATAGCAGATCTGAATGCAGGTGAAACACAGCAACTGCGATGTGCATTGCTGGGGATGAAATTGCTTTCGCTCATTCCATACAGTTAATGTGGGTTTGCATGTATGTGCACATGCACGTGTGTGCATGTTTGTATTTGTGCATACCTGAGCACACACGTGTGTGATGTGTACATGCCTGGGCTTGTGCGTGTGTGTGTGTATTTCTATGGGCATGTGTGCCTATGTGCATGCATGCATAGGGTTGTGAATGTGTGGGTTTTTACGTGTGTATGTGCTTGTGCAAACGTGCATGGGAGCAGGCACATTTGTGGGGGGGCACATGCAGTGTGAGTGCATGCACTGCCTGCCCCAGCCGGAGCCTGCTGGTGTCTCTGAGCCACGTCCTTGTCGCATGGGTTCCCAGACGATGTTTAATTGCGGGTTATTTGGCGGAAGAGGCCGGGCCAGGAATGGAACAGTAAAGCTCTTTTCATTTCTTTTTTTTGGTGGGAACCCCCTTTGAGACCCAATTACTGGGGCCTTTTGGATTTTTTAATTGAATATTTGTATTGTAAACAGGAGCAGGACCTGCAGCCCTGATTAGGGGAAGCAGGAAGACAATGACTTGGGCCTTGTTTGCTTTTCATTCAGGATTAAGGAGTTTTAATTGTTCCAAAGATCATAGATTGGGGCTCTGGGGATAATTAGTCTGAAGTTAGTTTTCTGGTTGAATCCCTCTTGCCAAGGGGACTGGAATGGTGCTACCGCTGTAACTCTGCCAGCTGCGCTTTCCTGCAGACAATTACATTTACTGGGGGATTTGTATCTCTAGCTAAAGCTTAGCTGGGATTAACGGGCAACGTTAGCGGGGCTGGAATCGCTGGATCTTGCTAGGCTAACGGTGCCTTGGCGTACGGCTTGTGTTTAAAATTCAAACCACGTGCAGGATCTGGATTCCCCGCCCTGGGATGCCTACATACAAAGTTACGGTCTTTGTGCTGGCCGAAAGATGGGCTTCTAGGAGGTTCCAGGCCAGCCACTAGCATCAGTCCCCTGTTGGAAGGTTGACCTATTTGCAGCTGTCTTGGCTGTATAAAAACTTGCTCCAAGTTTTTTTCCCTGCCCTCTTCCTTCAGGTGTTTATGATTATCAGCACGTCTTTTCCCGCAAAACCACATTGAACAGGCCAGTCCCTCTTGTGTCACCGACCACAGATCTTCCCAGCTTCCGAGCTAAAGCCAACGGAGCTATTCACCATCAGTTGTATCTGTTAGGGCTGGATCCTAGCTTCTGTGAGCATAGTTGCTGTTTGTAAGTATTTGTTGGCTAGTTTGGACCAATAATTTTCGGACTAAATATCCGAGGCGGGCACGGGCCATGTCCAAGATTTTTAAACACGGCTAGTGAGCTGAATGGCCAGCTGGGCACACCTTTAAAGGGGTCTGACTTTCGGGGTTCAGCACTTTCTGAAAACCAGCCCCCTTTGAGGTGTCCCAGGTTAGACTCCCACAATCAGGTTTGAAAATCTTGGCTCGTGACTTCCTATGTGCCATGTAGAGCACCTGGGACAGCTGGGCCACCTCCTTGCCTTGTCTAAGCGCTCTCCTAGTAAGGATCACAAAACGAAAAATCCCTAAAAATCCCTTCTGTGTGATTTCTCCTGGCCGATTGGTCATGTGGTGCTGGTTTTGCTTCCTGATTGGACGACTGAAATTTTTACACCAGGGAGCATGCAACTCTATTCCTGGAATGGGTATTTGTGCTAAAGGTTGTGGCGGTGCTGGGATTAGATAACCACCAGCCGTCTGAAGGCCTATGTCTAACTCAGCTCTGCGACTGAAGACAGGATACTGGGCTAGATGGACCCAGTACGTCCGTTCTTATGTCCCCCTGTCTGGCTACACTGCAATCAGAGGTGTGACTGCTGGAGCTGCCTAGATCAACGCTAGCTCAACATAGCCACATAGGCACCAGTCACACCTCCGACTGAAGTGTAGCTGGCCCCTAACAGTAATCTCCGCAGTGCTTATACACATGCTTGTCACTGCTGTCTTTTGTCCTATTCAACATACTGTAGCTAGGGCATACACCTACGACAGACAAAACGAGGTTTTCTAAGCAGCTGGAGTCCAGGGAGTACTTATTTTAATTACGGTTAACGAGATCATTGAGTGTTCAGTGGTTAGCGATGAAAGTTGCGCTAGATAACAGACGTGTGCCGATTCCTCTCACCCCAAGGTGCTTGACTGCTATATTCTTTTCTGCCTTTGTTGCTGTTTAATATAACAATAAAATCCTTCAACCTAAAAAGCCCCTGGGCCCTGGTCTGTATTGCTCATGCTATCGCTATGCACGCGAAAGCCAAGAGATGCAGTAACAGTGCAATCATGTGCTATGAAGTCATAGTAAACAACGTATCAAACAGCAACCAGGCACTCCACGGGGATTAGAGAGTCAGGCATCAGGAAAGCAAAGGAGTGTGCAAAGGAAAAGTGAGTGGTTTCTGTCTGGAGTGCTTTCCAGAGAGCAGCGACTCTGATGCTGGCGGCTTGCCCCAGAGAACGTGACTGGGGCTTGAGACGCTGCCTTTTCATGGCGACAACCAGTGACCCACCAGACATCTGTGGCGAACGCATGGGAAAGAGGCTAGAGGACAAGTTTCACTTCATGCGCTAACTCAGATTCCCCAGAATACCGCCTTCCCCTGGGCTTCCTAGTGCACCCACCACTTGACATGGCCTCCAACCACCAGCTCGGCCAAATTTGATCTAGGGGCTCTTCGTGCAAATCTGGACTTTCTGGGGACGACTCCAGTGGCTAGGGTACCAGCCTAGGACCGGGAGAGACGGGTTCAATTCGCTGCTTTGCCAGTCGTATGCAGTGTGACCTTATGTGAGCCATTTCGCCTCTTAGCACCCCAGTTCTCCATCTGTACTATGGGGACAGCAGCCTGGCCCTATCCTAGCATCCTAGCAGACTAGAGTTGGAAGGGACCTCGGGAGGTCCCTAGTCCCACCCCCTGCTCAAAGCAGGACCAGCCCCGACTAAACCATCCCAGCCAGGGCTTTGTCAAGTCGGGCCTTAAAAACCGCTGAGGATGGAGAGTCCACCACCTCCCTAGGTGTAAATCAGAACCGCCCCCACTGCTTAACCAGAGGCCTGAGGCAGGTCGGGCCAAGTTCAGCTCCCCCATGGGCTTGCCAGGCCCCTTCAGCTTCCTGCCCCTTAGTGAAACGGGGCAGTGCCCCGCTCAGCAGGGAGCGCGGGCACGAGGCTGCGTTGGCGAAGGTGAGGAAATGCACTGGGAGCTGTGGATGGAAGGAGCCAGGGAAAGACAAACTGTTATCCATAAAAACAAAGTGCTCAGCAGGCCAGAGATCCATCCTGCGCCTCCCCTGGGCTGCCTCTGCCAAGTGTCTCATCGGATTCGTTCGTGCTGCATGGCAGAGCCGGCAGTTGCAGCACGAGGGGCCGGAGCACGTATTCCTTTGCCTTTGACGATGGCATTTTTTACTTGATGACCTTAGCCAGCCCGGCGGTGATCAAACAGGCACCAGATCCCATGAGTAAGCTTGCATCTGCATGGCCCGGTTGTCCCCCGCATCACTCAGCCCCAGGTCATCCTCTGCCCTTCTCTGCAGCATACCTGGAAGCCACACTGGAGGCGTACCGGTCCAGGCGGGGGGATCGGAAACTCCCAACCGAGAGGCTTTGCTCTGAGTGCACGGTTGCTTGAACTGATCGGCCTGGTTGCTGAGCCAGACCGTTTCCCGATCCCAGCGGCAGTGACAGCATGTAAAAAGTCCCTTCCTTGGGGAGACAGAGGCTCTTTCTGATCATGGTACAGAGCCCCTGGGAATGGGCAGGGCTGAGAAACGTCTCAGCAGGTGGAGAGGAGGGCCGTTTGTTCCCCCTAATGGTGATCAATGCTTTGCAAGGTGCCCGAGCTGCGCAAGGGTGTTAAAGACTATCCAGGTAATTGCCTGAACCTGCCAGTGGCGCGGTGTGTGCTGTGCACACAGGTGTGTGATTTATTGAGGCCTGGCAAAGGGAATGGCTGTCCACCTTACCTGAGGGCACAGCCACAGGAGCAATTAGCAGCGGCTTCGCCTCGCCCACACCCCGTAGCATTCAGCACCACTTCCTGAGTCAGAGCGAGGCTTGGCTGGAATCCCAGAACCAGCGCTGGGAAGCCACAGGAAACAAACCAGTCCGTGCACGGGGAAGGAGCGTGGCTGGGGGAGGGGGTGCACCCACCACGTGGGGGTCTGAACAGCAGTTGAGACTGACAGATTCCCCGCAGTGAGGCCTACGGGGCCATCACTGGAGGAGCGAAGAGCTCAAACCTAATGGGTTCAGCATAGAGGAAGAACCAGTATTGTGCTGGGGACGGGATGCTCTGTGCAGGGATTGGGGGGGCCCTGCTTTGGGCAGGGGGCTGGCACTGGGAAGACTGTGCACGGAGCCCCCTAGACTGTGTGGGAGGGATGCCCTGAGAGGCCTTTACCGATCTCACCACTGATGTGACTGGCAGCAGATTTGTGCCCTAAGGTGCTACGATCATACACAGACCCAATTGGCTCCTTGGAGAAACACAGCAGGGAAATAGCGAAAGCAGCCGCCTCAGTGGCAGAGTGCCTGCCAAGACAGATGTGTTAGAGACGGCAGGACTTAGAGCAACCCTTGCCTGCATTTAGTCGGCTCAGGCCGGCATCCCCAAATCGATTGCATAGTTACCTGGCACAGAGCCGGGCACTTACTGCCTGGGTCTCTTGAATAGAAATGGGGAAAGCAGGGAGTGGTTTTTGCTTTTGCCAAAGCTTGACTAGAGGCATTTTGGTCCTGGCACCTGGTTTATCCAATGCCCCAAAGTTTAGATGCCAACCCCCGGCAATCAAAACAGAGTCAGGGTCTCCAAAATCAGGAGATTGGCTGGGAAAAATCAAGAGGTGATTTAAAAAAGAACAGAAGCGGGAGTGGTTTTCTTTGCCATTTGGTTTTTGAGCCCTTCCGGGTCATATTCACCAGCTTTTCGGCGTAGCCACGAGAGCAAGAATCCGACATTTGCTTTTGAAATGAAAGCCGAGATTCACACATAATCCCACGAGGTTTTCAGACGAAGCACTCGATGTATGGAGACTGAGGGTATAGTCGTGAGATTTTACAGCACTAGGATCCTCCCACCTGGATCTGGCTCTTCTCCTCCTGCCCTGGCTTTTCCATGGTTTCTCTTGCAATAAACCTCTTGCTGCGAGCTGCTGACATGGAAAACACCCATGCCTCAGGGGAACAGGATGGGCACTGCTTGCAAATGCCACTTGCCTCGTGAACTTATTCTGCACAAACCTCCTCCCTCCCCCTTGCCTTGTTTGTATTGTGGTAGCACCTCGGCGTCCCCGGCACGGTGCAAGCTGCTGTACAAACAGAGAACAGAAAGGGGATCCCTTCCCAGGAGGGGACAGGCTGAGTCAGCTTGACAGGTCGCCGCATAAGGGGGGTTCCCAGAGATTCTCTCGCCGCAGCTTGTCTTGTCAGACTCCACTTTCACACACCGCTCCCACAGCTGGTCCCAGCAGGCCTCATGCTCCGTACAGAAAGGCGTCTCATGGAAGTCAAGGCCCGGCTTCATGAAGGCCTGGCTGGGATGGTTTAGTCGGGGTTGGTTCGGCTTTGGGCAGAGGGTTGGACTAGGTGACATGCAGGGTCAGACACTTCGAATGGAAGTTTTGGGGGGCAGGCCCTGGCTCTTTATGTTGTCTGTGACGTGCCATGAGCCCCTTTGGCGCTCTGTAGATGCCCGCAGTAATGAGGACCCAGAATAACTGATGACCGTGGTCACGACTATAAATGACAGCCTTGCTGGCCATCAGGCCTTGGCCGGGAACCTCTGGATCTCAGCTGTGCGCTGCCCTGCTCCGCCCTGTCGGTGAAGACAGCCAATCAGAAAGTCCCGTGAACGTTCTGCCCCCCACAAGGGGGCAGTGTGGAGCGTCCGGTGTTCCCACGCTGCCCCAAAGGCGAGGGGGCCAAAACGCATCTGCTCCTGGCCTTTGGCTTCATTGACAAGGTAACTCGGAGTGGGACAGCTCCAATTTCTGTCACTTCCTTTCGGCACGGTCAGAGGCCAGGTGGATTTGACTTCGTTGGCTCTGTCGTTTCCCAGCGCTGGCTTCTGGGCCGAGAGGCAGGCGCTGCTGTTATCTGTTGGGGAGAGACAGAAAAGTAATTTAAAAGTGGCTCGGCTGCCTGTGCTCATCTCTCCGCAGAAGTCCCAGCCCGCTGGAATCCCGCGGGTTTGGAAGCGTGGGTGGATGTCGTGGCTTGGGGAGGTGCAGTAAATGGCAGGGAAATCCCAGCATTGGCGATGGTAGAAATGAACCATAATCTGGATCTCATTTTCCAGTTTCCCGAATTAAGCCCTGTGGGCTCGACCGCCTGTCGCAAAACACAAGCAGTTTGTAGAGCATGACCCCTGCCCTCTGCCCCCCCCGCTGTCTGGTGCTAGTCACTGCCAAGGACAATCCATCAGCATCAGCCATGTCTTCGGGGGCAGGCGCAACTGCTCGGCTTGCAGAGCAGCTTATTAAAAATGCATCCTTTCCCCTCATCCTCTTCATTTACCTTTGGATCTTCTTTCAAGACGAGACGCTCAGCAGGGCTGCTTGGAAACCTGGCCTGCTTCCGGCTGGCTGGGTGAACCAATGGATCTCACTTTTCGTGGGAGACCTTTAAATCTTGGCAGGGAGGAGAGCGCAAAGGGGGATGGGGACAGCCCGGCATTTACAGTGTAAACTTCTCTCCTTGCAGTTCCATATTGTGGCGTGCTCCTAAAGGGACGTTGCCAGTATTCCACATGAATCCCAGGCCTCGCTGGCCTTCCTCTCCCGGCGCCCCACAGTCTTCTCCAAGCCAACAGTTTGCAGAACCTTTGCACTCTTGCTGGCCTTTTCGTGGCAAGCAACACCGGAGGCACAGAGCTCAAGATGAGTCGCTCCAATGAACCAGGCAGCATGATGTTCACTGTGGCCTTTGATGGCTCCCAACAAAGGGGGCTAGCTGCCGATTTCACTTCCAGCAGCGTAAATCTAGAGTCACCTCACTGGAGTAATTCCAGATTTTGTCCACTGTCGCTGAGATCAGAATCTGGTCGCTAATCAGTGAGACACCTCTGTAAGAACCCAACAACAACTCACTGCACATGCATTTGTCTCAGGATCTCCAAGTGTTCGTCAAAAGCGGGTCAATATTTTTATCAGCACTTTACAAATGGGGAAACCGAGGCACAGAGGGGGTGAGGCCCATATTTTCAAAAGTGGCCACTACTTTTTGTTGTTTCCAGTGTTTGGAGTGCAGCGTAAGACGCCTGAGATGGCTCACGTCGGGACAGGCTCAAGTTGGCCCCCAAACAGAGGCATCTAAAATCAATGGACACTTTTGAAAATCTGAACCCGAGCGACTTGTCTGAGGTCCCCCTTGCCTGAGGGACAGCTGAGAGATCGACCCTGGTGCCCGGATTGCCAGTCCCATTCTAAGCGGTGGACAGCGTTTCCTCTCTGAGCCAGGCAAACTGAAGAGAGCATGGCATGCTACACTCTGCTCCCCGGAAATTCTTGTCCTGCCTAATGGTCCAAGCGCTCATCTGAGCTCATCTCAAGGCCCAGCCCTGGTAGAAACTTCCAGGAGCAGCAGACAAAGGCTTTTTTGTCTGAGGGCCCTGCTACTAGAAATTAGGATGGGCTGAGCCCAGCCATATTAAGAGCATGATGCAAACTCATGCAACCCGCCTCACAATGAAGGAGGCTGCAAAACAACAGAGATTCATTCCTCCCTCGCCCCAATGTAATAATTCCCCGACAATAATCAGTTAGAACATGACATCTTTGGGGTGCGGGTAGGGGCCGAGGGGTGAGCGCATAGTCCTTGCTGATCAGCAAAATCGCTTCAGTTCATCTTTGTAACTGACACCAAAGACTTTGTGATGGGCACACTAGAATTGCAGAGAGAAAGAGTGAAAAGGTTCAATCAGGCTAGAGAGAGAGATTCGAATGAGAAAGCAAGACTGAGCGAGAGAAATTAGTAGCGACTAGCAAGGGAGTATCTAGAGCCCGCTAAGACAGTAAAATTAAACAAATATGTAGACATGTATATTACTAGCTGCCACATTAGAGGGATAACAGATTTGATGGGCCAAAGGTCAGATCCTGTAGGGAAAATTCTAATGTTCTCATGTTCTTTAAAGCAAGAAATGGAGTTCTCCAAAGCATTTTGAACCTTCCAAAGGTTTGATCAGAATTTTGGGCAAAGGTTTGAGATATTTTATTATTATTTTTCTCTCTGGCTTGGCCGTCCTTTGTAGATGCCCTCACCCACTCCCTGAAGCACATGAGTTCCCACTCTCCTTCCTGACCGGGTTGACAGCAAGCGAGATGATCGTGTTGTGAGCCTGGAGCCACATCTGTGGTGTTTATGGAAGAGATGCCAGAGTGTATGTTTTATTTACAGCCGTTCCACGCAAGCTGATTTCCAGAAGCTGTTTTTGTAGGAGCCGTAGGGCCATAATAAGTTGCTGATGTTTCTGCGGCTGGGCTGCATTTCAGTGCCGGCGACCGTAGTTGCTGTCAGCCTGCCACTACCTGATAAATCGTTGAAGATCCCGGTTCCAGCAGTGCAGCACAAATGATGGATGGTATTTCATTAATGAGTGTCTCTGCTCAAGGCATTACCGCTGCCAGGGAAAGCTTCAGTGTGGGCTAGAGATGGGGCAAAGAGGGACCACAAATTTCAGGGTGGGCAATTTAAAATTTGGCCCAGAGCCCAGCTCTGAGTTTCACAATGAGACCCAAACACCAACCACTTTGGACCTAGCTGTCAAGTGCCCTGAAACACAGCCCCAAATTTTGCAACTTGAGTCCATTTCTTATTCTGAAGAGACTGCATGGTCTAGTGGTTAGAGCACCCCCTGAACATTCAGGAGACACAAGTTCTAGTCTTGCTTCCACCCTGGACTTGCTGCTTGGCCTAAAAGAAGTCAATGTGCCTCGCTGTCTCAGTTTCCCTGTCTGTCAAATAGCTGTAATAACACAGACTGCCTCTCTCTCCTGAGTGGCTGTGAGACTTAATTGGTTAAGGTAAATGTTATCATGAACTCCAGCTTATCCACAAAATGCTGCATTCCCTACACATGAAAACTTTGAGCTTCTTGGCATTGCAGCTGCTCTGGTTTGAGGGCTTATTAGTGGTCTTGGAGACTTAGGCAAATGGCTCTTTTCCAGACTGATTTTCATCTCATTGACACCAGTGTAACTCCATTGGCTTCGCCTGAATTACAGCTGTGTGAATGCAATCAGGCTCAGGGCTCAGGTGCCTTACCTGTGCCTGTGCGCTCGCAGAGATGTTTTCCTGTGTATTTGGAGTGTAGCTAGTGGCTGGCCTGTTAAATGGAATCACAGACTTTCAGAAGAGTATATCGTTTTTTAACAATTACAGACACACCCAGCTCAAATTCCAGCATTGTCTCCCTTGTTGACCCCGCCTGGAACTCTATTCAGCACACAGCTAGTGGCTGCATCACATACTGCAGGGAAACACACTGCTGCAATGGTCAAAGCGCAGGACTGGGAAAGAGTTCCTGGGTCAGACACTGATGTCAGAGCCACTGAAGTCAATGACCTTACTCTGTATTCACGCTGGCATTGCTTCGTGCAGCGTTCTGCTCCCAGCCCTGCCAGTCACACATGGTAGGATGTTGGGCAAGTCACTTAGCCGCCCCATGGCTCAATTTCCCCATTTGCAAATTGGTGTTAATGCCAACCTTGCAGAGCTTTGAGCAGCTTTATTTTTTTACTGGTTGCCGAGCGCTTTGGGAGGCATATTTATTTTGCTGCTTTCTACAGGACTTCTTGCTGGTTAAACCACAAAGCAAAACGCTGCTGTCCACGTGCACGGTGTGATTAGTGTGGACCGATCTGTGCCCACTGTAACGCGTGTGCCATACACCACAGCCACGTCCTTAGCACTCAAAGTTGCCTCTTTGCACTGACACAGCGGACACCCGTTTATGAACATCTCACAGAATGCGCACACTCAGGACCAGTTAGTCTGTCTCGCTGTCAGTACAGGGTTGTTCCCTACGGGGAGTTCTCCAGGGCCTCATTTTAAATGACTCAAGCGGTGGAATTTCCATCACTTCCTTTGGGAGAGAGACTGTTGCATAACCTAATATCTCATTATCAGTAAGTTTTTCCTGATATTCACCCTACATGTTCCAAGTTGGTTGGGAATCCAGGCCCGGTTCAGGACCTGAGTTTTGCAGCTTTCACCCTGAATGCTCCCTTAGAATATGTGTTAATTACTTATGCTAAATGATCTGTTCCATCTTATATTTAGCTGTGATACTCTTAGTACCTTTAACAGACCTGAAGAAGAGCTCGGAGTAGCTTGAACGCTTGTCTCACTCACCAACAGAAGCTGGTCCAATAAAATATATTACCACCCCTGCCTTGCCTCTCGATTCATCAGCACAGCTCTGAACAGCCGGATGTTTGTTCGAGTGGGTGACTGTGAATCTGGATCTGACTAGTTATTAATAATATAACAGCTGACAGATTGCAAACTCCAAGCAGGTTACGGAGGGAAGATGTGAGGTGAGCCCGTGTTGCTGCATGTCCGGAGAGAGCCATTTGACCTCGGAATGGATTTCATTTCCCCTCTTTCTTCCAACTGGGAGAAACCTGTGCTCAAGTCAAGGTTTCCCAGGGCTTTTTGCATATGCCGGGATGCCTTTCAAATCTGGAGTTAAGTCTGTCTCAAATCGCACGATGACCCAAACAGGATTAGAGGGACCTGCTGCTTGCTCTATTCTAACTCCATTTAAGCATGGCCTGGGCTCTGAGACACCCTTGGCTTCTTTTAATTACAGTTGCTCACAGGGTTTGAAGAACATTGCTTACTCATGTGTGAAAACTGGTGGCCTATGCCAGTGCCGTGGCTATGGGAAGGTCAGCTTTATCCTTTGCATCTGATGGTCATGGGTTTGCCCTTGAGCACTGCCAACAAAATTCAGATTCGTCCGACTACTCCAGTATCACAGGTTCTTAGTTATTACTGGCACTGTATGTCCACGTGCGTGAAACGGATACCTCGGCGCTTCTCTCTCAGCACCAGCTTCTCTGGCAAAGGGGCACAGTGAAAATAAGTATTGAGCTTCTTTAGGGTTTGGACAATTTCACTTATTTTTCATTTTCACAGCAGCATCTGCATAACTTCTGGGTTTCAGCCGGGACTGGGGTAAGTGTAGAAAAGAGAGAGACAGAGCGCCTGATCTAGCCAAAAGGTTTTGCCCCCATCCTCCACCTTCAGCACTAAAAGTGCATAAGTGAAATGGACCCCTACTGTGGACAGGAATCACCAGCCTCTATTTTCCAACTGCATGCACACAAATTTGCAGTGTGAGCAGCAGCCTAGGTTTTTGTGCAGGTAGATGGTTCCTGTGAGAAAGAGGCAGGGGTCACTCACAGACACTCCTAGGGAGTCAGCACACAGCAGATTGGCCCAGACAGGCAGCTCAGGTGTGACAAATCTCTATTGTGTATAGGTCAGATGAAATGGCAGCTGATGGTGTCAGCAGAAGACGGCATGAAGGCTAGTGGCTAATAGCCATGGAGTCCAAATTCTGGGGTGGAACAATAACCCTCACCAAATGAGGGAAGTCAGAGAGCCATGCGGTAAACTACTCAGCTTGATTCAGATGTGAGTGTGTACAAACAAGCAGTGCTATATGCAAAAATTACGGGTGCTGGACACACACGTTTACAAAGGTTGTGGTGGATTCTCCAATACAACTTTTAAATCAAGATGGGATGTTTTCCTAAAAGATCTGTTCTAATTCAAGCAGGAAAATTCAGGGAAATTCTCTGGCCTGTGTGATGCAGGAGGTCAGATTAGATGATGACAGAAGTGCCTTCTGGCCTAAGAATATATGAATCTATGAATTCTGCTGCCCCATGGGAGCCTCCCTACTTTGGAAAGCTGCTCCTCTCCCTGAGGTACCTTGGAGCCACCTGAATTGTTTGTTGTGAGTAACTGATCTGATCAGATCAATGTCCTTTCTTTTCCGTTGGCAAACAGAGCCTGATTTCTGTGCAAGTATTTGGCATTTATGAGGATCTGCTGAATAGTTCTTGCGAACATATTCCGTTTTGCAATCTGGGCACACTGACTAGCTAGTGGCTATTTGCAGTATGTGGTTGTGCCCCTGAGTCCCATGGTAGCGCGCCCGTGCCCTTGCTGGATGACTGAAGCCAGAAGAATAAAGGATCCCAAATGGCAAATATTCTTGTTCCTGTGAAGAAAGGCTGGACATGCACAAATCCATGGGGCCAGATGCAATGCACCCGAGGGTGCTGAAGGAGCTAGCTGATGTGATTGCAGAGCCATTGGCCATTGTCTTTGAACACTCGTGGCGATTGGGGGAGGTCCCGGTTGATTGAAAAAGGCAAATCTAGTGCCCATCTTCAAAAAAGGGAAGGAGGAGGATCCGGGGAATTACACACCAGTCAGCCTCACCTCAGTCCCCAGAAAAATCCTGGAGCAGGTCAGCAAGGTGATCAGGAGAAGTCAACATGGATTCACCAAGGGCAAGTCATGCCTGACCGACCTGATTGCCTTCTATGATGAGATGACTGGCTCTGTGGATGTGGGGAAAGCGACGGACGTGATATACCTTTCCTTTAGCAAAGCTTTAGATACAGTCTCCCACAGTATTCTTGCCAGCAAGTTACAGAAGAAGGGGTTGGATGAATGGACTATAAAATGGATAGAGAACTGGCTAGATCATCAGGCTCAACGAGCAGTGATCAATGGCTTGATGTCTTGCTGGCAGCCGGTCACAAGTGCAGTGCCCCAGGGGTCAATGTTGGGGCTGGTTTTGTTCAACATCTTCATTAATGATCTGGAGGATGGGGTAGGTTGCACCCTCAGCAAGTTTTCAGATGACACTAAGGTAGGGGGAGTGGTAGATACCCTGGAGGGCAGGGATAGGATACAGAGTGTCCCAGATAAATTGGAGGATTGGGCCAAAAGAAATCTGATGAGGTTCAACAAGGACAAGTGCAGAGTCCTGCACTTAAGACGGAAGAATCCCATGCACAGCTACAGACTGGGGACCGACGAGCTAGGCAGCAGTTCTGCAGAAAAGGATCTGGGGGTTACAGTGGGTAAGAAGCTGGATATGAGTCAGCAGTGTGCCCTGGTTGCCAAGAAGGCTAATGCATATTGGGCTGCGTTAGTAGGAGCATTGCCAGCAGATCGTGGAAGTGATTGTTCCCCTCTATTCAGCATTGGTGAGGCTGCATTTGTGTCCAGTTTTGGGCCCCCCACTACAAGAAGGATGTGGACAAGTTGGAGAGAGTCCAGTGGAGGGCAACAAAAATGATGAGGGGGCTGGAGCACAAGACTTATGAGGAGAGGCTGAGGGAACTAGGCCTGTTTAGCCTGCAGAAGGAAAGAATGAGCAGCCATGAGTAGCCACCAACTCCTTCCCTTTGGGGACCCCAGTGGGTATTGAAAGTACCTTGTTCTGGTCCACGTCCCTAGAAAGAGACTGTGACGTACAGTGAGCGCAATTGGGGCGGGGGAGGGTCATCAGCGTTAGAACCACTGGTGGGAACTGGAAACCCGTTCGGGTTCTTTGGTGCTTTTCACCACCCTGAAGTTCCCAGCGGGCTCAGCAGGAGTTTGATTTGGGCCTGGCAAGGATTCCAGTGCCTTAGGGGTGAGGAGATTGGATTTGTATGGTCCTTCTCCTTCACTGTGCACCCAGATACCACGGTGATGGGCATCTCTTCATTGCATATAATACTACAAGAATAATGATCCAGAACCCTGTGAATCAAGCCTTTCAAAGATCACAAACGAGAGCGACCTAGCATGGCAACCCATCTCCTCAAGCCAGCACATGGCTGGTCCTTACAGGAGAGTCATCAGTTTAAAGAGACAGCGCTCCAGTGAGTGTGTCTCATCTGGGAATGAGATTTCGCTACTGGGTCTCAGGGCAGCGCCAGGCAGGGCGGTTTCGTGGATTATCCTGACCCAGACACTACAAAAGGGAGCTTTTCTGCGTTGCCACTGGGTTGGCCCGACAAATGCCAAGGGGAGGAGAGTTATGCAGAAAGACTGGCTGAAACCGATTGGATTCAGGAGTAAACAAACCTCTGATAGAAAGGGCTTCTGAGGGTTTGGGCAACGCTGTTCTGCAGAGACAATCCATCTGAGACAGGGAATGTCCGGTCAATGAAATCAACAGACAACGGTTATTAATGCTGAGCCAGGGCCGAGGCTGCTGTGTCCTGGCTGGCGACGGATGGGGAACGGGTGGTGTTTGTGACAATATTGTCTCGGTGGCTCTTTAGCAGTGTTATTTCCAAGTTTTCCTCGGTGTTGCTGTCGAACATTTAAATTGCAGAGTGCGTAGATGCCACGTAGGGCCCCGCTGTGCTACACCTCGTACAACTATGGAGTGAGCGACGGTCCCTGTCCCTAGCGGCTTCGTGACGTGAATCAACGGGTCTCAGCCCAGTTCCATGCGGCTATCCCACGCCTAGCACCGATGGGTCTTGTGCTGGCTGTCTCAGCAGGCGCCAAGTACAGCGTGGGCTAAGGAGAGTGAATTAGTCCTTCCCCAAAGAGCTGGTCATTCTGGGCAAAGTCAGCGGCATGTTGGAGGGGCAATACGAAGGGATCCTACACTGCTGCTGCATGTGGTGTCCTGCTGCTGTGCACAGACGGCCTCACGCTCCAGGGCGCTTCCTCCAACCAGCGCCACGTCATTACAACCACGTGATGACAGCACAGGGATCCCGCGTCTGGGAGTCCAGCATCAAAGAATGCAGGCCACGCTTCCTTCCTTCCAAAGCGCTTGCTCAGCCTGACCCAGGTGTCGAGCAATGAGAGGGGCTTGCACACATTTCCACCCACGCCAGTCCCAGGACTGCCCCGCCCTTGGTCTGTGCCGTGGTCTGGAGGCTGGTGGGTGCGAAGCATATTGGCTGTAATCAATAAACAAGGGGCATGTCCGCCCAGCTCAGCTCCCCAGCCTGCGGACCCAGGCATGATGTTAACAAATTCAATAAGCTGGGATTTTCCCAGCTCATTATGGCATGGCAGCACGCCACCTCGCCTCAATTGGAAAAAGCTGTGCTCACTTCAGACGCGCGGGTTCAGTGGACGGCAAACACGCTGCATGAAGGAGGACCCTGCAGGACTGCAGACCGGTGGGAACTGGGCTCTAAGGATGTGCCCCCATGTCAAGGAGTGGAGAAATATAGCCACAGGATATCCGGGGTTGTCAATACTATGATATACCCATCAATGGGGATCTGATCTATGAGGTGCTAAGTATCCTCCGCTCCCAGCTGCTCTTCTGATGGGCTCCGTGGAGGTGGTTTTTCTTCTTAACGAGCTCTTCTTGGACAGTGCGTTTCTTCTGCCATCTCAGCCCTGGGGAGTTGGAATGTCCCCTTCCAAGCAGGCTAGCCTTTGCTAACGGGAGCTGCGGTGTCTGTCAAGGAGACGACACAGACAGCAGATGCTGGGAACTTTTGATTTCGTTTGGGCCAGGAGGAGCATTTGGGCTGGTTTGAGGCCTCCCTGCTGGTTTTTCCCCCTTGTAAGTCAGCTTTCCTGTCAAGCTCCCCGGTGCTGCCTTGCTTTGAAGAATGTTCCCGACAGCTGGTCACAAACACCACTTATTTTGCCAGGGGAAATTTCCAGGATTTTTTGTTTTGTTTTAAAGTTTTCCATCCAAAGACTGGTCATTCTTTTTCCACTGAAAAGCCAGAAACGGACCAAAGAAATGGTTCACATTTTTGTTGATCAAAAAGAGGAACACGTTCAGCGAACATTTTGCTCAGAACTGTGATTGTTTCTTGGGGAAAGAGAAAATCCCAGCCGCCTCTAGCTTAGCTTAGGGCTAGCGCAGCGGGACACGGTCTGCCCAGAAGAAGGGGCAGTGTATAGCGGTGCTCTTGCTCCAGGAGTGGGCAAGGAAGGAACTGTATTTCTGGAGGGAATTTTCTGCTTCCCACTTGCTTTAGGTAGGTCATAATTTGCATGGTCCATGCATCCCCCTCCATCCTACGCTGGCTCAGCAGGGCTGGCTGTTGCATACAGGACTCTGCTTGCTCTCTGCCCACCTGCGTAGGGTGGGCGTGAGGAATGGGTGCATAGCAGTTTGCCATCTCTTTGCCCATCATGCAGGACTCCAGAAGCGCCAGCCCTCATGAATGTCAGGCCTGCACAGGGGAAATCCCGCTCTGATTGGCTGCCTTTCCAGTGCCCTGCCTCCCAGGGAAGAACAGTCAATCAGAGCTGCTGGAGGGGGCAGGCAGGGCTGTCCCCCACCCCCAAGGAGCAAGAGAAGGTTTTGGGTAGGGGACCGGGGCAGTGGGAGACACTGACACCATTCTCGCAGGAGGATGGGGAGCAGAAAGAATCTAGTTGCACAGGCCTCTGCTTCTCTCCTGCAACACCCGGGAAGGGGCAAAGCCTGAGGGGACCCCGCTGCAGCCCTCCCAGGCCAGGGTGCGTGAGAAGAGCCCCGGGAGCTGCAGGGGAAGTGAGGCTGGGGGGTAAATCGAGCAGGGGCTGGGCAGAGGTGGCGCACAGAATGAATGAATGGGATACTGAGGGTAGGGGAGAAGCTGGAAGTGCAACGCCATCGGGCAGCAGCAAAGACACTTGGGGAGCTGGCAACACTTCTCCCATACATGGCAGGAGGAGGGGGGCTGAACAATCCAGAGACAGGCCTGAAAACACAGGGTAACATTTTCCTCCCCTGGAAGTAGCTGCCTTTGATCTGGGGCTAACAACACTTGGGGTCATTGCTTGTGATGCAAGTGAATAGCCAGGATGACCCTGTGCAGAAGAACGGTGACCATTTAGATCACCGCTGCTGCCCGTTACACAATCACCCTCCGTCTCGTACAGAGTGTGTCACGGGAGGTGTCGATGGAAAACGTGTGAGTTGCTAAGTAGAATTAGCCAGTTGATATGCACAGATCATCTCTGTGTCTGAAGTTATGAACATTGGCTCTGGGACTGTCTGAAACCTGTGTTTTGTTCCTGGGTGACACCCTCCAGACAGATTTCCATTAGGGTTAGACAGCTGTGTGGCGCTGCTCCCTCAGGGACACTCCGTTCTCCCACTGGGCCACCGGAGAAACTCATCCCGCCCAAAGCTTTTCCCAAGGATGCCTCAGACAGTGAGGAGCCAATGCCCCCCTCGAGAGAATGGTGTTGTTTGCTAGTGTTCTACTGACGAGAGGGTCTACGGAGCCATCCCTGGATGAACCAGAGTCCTCTCTAGCCCATTGAAGACTGGAACAACGTGGAAATCGATGGAGTCACTGCAGGTTCACACTCATGTAACGAAGGACAGAATTTGGCCCAGCAGGGCTTTGTCAGAGGGGAGATACATCAGCCCTCACTGAGCGTTGCACTGATGTGGAAGGTGCTGTCGTGGGCTAGGCAGACCCTTAGCCTGACTGGATGTTGCAAACCCTGTGTTCTTCTGGGACCGTGGACGTGAAGCTTGCGTGTTTCTTTTTCCATATTCAGTCTTAAACCTGATGGCAAAATGCCACCCAACCTCCCCTGGGGTATCATCACACTGCGCTCTCTCTCTCTCTCTCTCTAAGTCCTTGGGTGAATCTTATTTCAGTGGGACCAGAATTTCAGCCCCTGTGTTTTTAAGGTGGGGCCTGATCCTGCTCTTAGACCCAATTTACACGGAGCTGCAGTGGTGTAACAGAAGGTGTGTTTTTAAGTCAATTTAGTTCAACCACTGCAAACACAATGAACACATTTATGTTGGTTGAAACTAGAGCAGTGCAAATAATGGATTTTTTGGTTTGCTGGCCATTGAGGAAAAAACGCCAAGAAAAAAATATTTTTGAAATAAGCTTTGGGGGAATTTTCAGCATGTCAAAAAAGTCGGAAAACAATTGTTTCGTTTTGATTCTGAGCAACTTTTAATGTTTGTAATTGTTTTTTAATGGAATTGAAAAATTTCCAAAGGAATATTCATTTTGAATGGAAAAATTGCCGTTTTCTGAAGGAAATGTTTCAAAGTGAAATGTTTCAGAATCTTTTCTTGGTGTTTTTCCCAGCCAAACATTCACTGAAAGATGACATGAATTGCAAACCATTCGCTGAAAGAGGGCATGCATTCCAAACCATCATTAATGTTGCCAAATCTGATTTTTTTGCTGAAAAAAACCCAAAGTTTTGGCCAAAACCCATTGCCTGGTGTCACAGGGTGCGCCACTCACTGATGGGATGGCGCCTCCTCCTTGTGACTCTGGGATTAGCCCTCGAGATCAATGCCCACTTCTACAGTTTGCATGCCATTGCCCTGACTCTCGCTCTGGTCTGCAGCGTCTTCTTAGCGACTAGCCCTCCGGCCAGCTCACTTAGCATTTCCCCTTCGGGGGTGGATCAGAGTCTTTCCTTCAGCAGCCCTAGGCAGACTTTCTAGTCACTGCCGCAGGTCTATGCCATGCTCTCAGTGGCTGGGAGGGGAGCCCAGTTTTACCCTCTTCTCTGGGCTCCAGCCCAGCGACCCTCAACTGAGCAACTCTGGGCTTTTCTCTCCCAGCCCTCACTGCTCCTTCCCTGGACTGCTGCCTACCACTTTGATTCCCCTCCTCTCTGAGCGTACCAGCTCCAACCCTCCATCTTCCCAGGGAGCGACCATCCTCAGCAGCAACCCTTATCTGTTGCCCCCTGCCGGGCTTTACAGGCCCTGCCTGTTCCTCCCAGCTGAGCCGGCTCTCAATTAGCTCCCTGCCTCCTCCTCCAGGTGCGGCCTGTGGAGTTAACTGACCTACCTGGCCACCTGTCAGTGCTGGGGGGAGAACACCCCCCTCGTACCCAGCCCCACTTGAAACCTGGCCTGTCTCACTTTAAAGCCATTTAAGAATTCATTTTAGTTAGGTCAGCATAACTTTGCTGTGAAGACAAGCCCTGCTCTACTCCTGTGTGAATCAAGAGTGACTCCACTGTCCCCAGTGAAATCACATTGTGTAAAACGGGGCTCAGTAAGGACAGGATTAGGCCCCTGAAGGCTTTTTGAGAGGTACAGAGAAAACCCAGTTCATGGGACCTCTGCGCCTCCCACAAGTGACTAGCAGCATGGGGAGGCCCTGTGAGCCAGTGGATAAGGTAGGAGTCAGGAGACATGAGCATTAGTCCTTGCTCTGCCACTGACCTGCTCTGTGACCTTGGGCAAATCACTTTCTCTCGCAGACTCGGTTTCCCTAAATAAATATTACTAGTCCTGTTTCATGTTCCCTGCTGCACCCTCTCTTCTCCAAGCAGGAATGCATCTTTCCCTTTCTTTTTCCAAGTGCCAAATAATCAAATGACCCCTGGGACAACTCAGTTTTGCAGGAAATATCACCTGTCTGTGTGTAGCTTAGGGATTTCTGGTGGCTAATGGCGTTACTAACAGGAAGAAGCAGTAACGATGGTGGTTCGCAAACTCCACAGCAGCAGAGCCTAGTGGCTTTAGTAAAGACAAATGCAGGTAAGTGATCACAACTCTGGGCTGTCTGCGAGGCCAGGTACAGGGCTAACCTGAGAGCTAGCCAGTGGGCAGATAATGGCGCTCAGTTGGGAAGCAAGAACTCTAGCTGAACCAGTTGTCCACCACTTCATAAATTCTCCTGCTGTCTCCTGGGGATACCTTGAGTTTGACCTTAAGCACTCGGAGCAAAGTTCTTTTCTTTGTCTCCTAATAAACAGCATTGATGACTGCAGGGCTCCAGCTGTTCCTCAGATCCTGGCCTTCCTGAAAGAGACGACTTCTCCATGTGAAGTCTCATTAATGCAGACTTAGGGCCCGTTTGGGCTCCTGACAGCTGTCTCTGCCCTTGTTATAGCCCCTGACTCGTTAGTGCAATCTCTTCACCCTGACTTGACTGAAAAGTGGCTCTTGGTAACGAACCTGTCTTCATAGAGGCCCATTGTGTGAAAGCTTCGGGCCTCTTGTTTTGACAGGCTTGGAAGAAAGGTCCCACTTAGAGTGACATTTTAAAACATTTTGACAGGTTTCCTCCCTTTGCTTTGTGCCTGAGCTGTATCCACGCCTGCAAAAGACAAGCTGTGCAAAGAAACTAATGACCTGATCATATTTTCTGGATGCTGAGATATAATTTTTGTAGGTTTTTGCCCTCCTCCTTTTCAAGAGTTAGTCGATCAGGAGCAGATGTTGAGCATTTTGTAGCCATTCTCCATCCTGCTCTCCTCCCCCAGTCCAAAGAGAAGTAAATTATACTTGGGATTTTAGCACACTTTAAAAAAAATACAATCCATTATCTCCTATCACACCCCTGGGTGGGGAACAATAGAAGTGCATTTTGCACAAATTAATTCATTTTTCTGCCAGGAAAAAGCAAGGAGAGCTCAAAAAGCAGAGACAAGGAAGTAAGGAAAAGGATTTTTGGGGCAGGAATAGTGCATCATCTAGCACAATAGGACCTCAATCCCTGATTGCGGCCTCTGGGTGCTACCACAATAGAAATAAAACATGAACAGGATCAATCTGGGCAACCCACCTGCGACACAAATTCATCAGGAAGTCCTCATCACACTGATACAGGAAAAAATGAAAACCAGTCTTAGGTTCAGGAGGGGGAATCTTTCATGGTTTGAAACTTTGGCAGCTCTCATTTTGCACGGACATAGCAGCTTTCATCTGAAGATCTCAGGCCACCTTTCAAAGGCGGGTTATTTTTATTTGCATTTTGCAGATGGGGAAACTGAGGCATGAAGTGAGGTCAAAACCCAGAGTGTCCACTCTTTTGGGGAACCTCCGTTTTGAGGGGAGACATGCAGGTCTCAGCTGGGTACCCAAGCCCCGAGGCATCCAGAACTAGTTGATATTTGACAATTTGGCTTAAGTGACATCTCAAAGCCACCCTGAGAATCAGGGAGAGACCCCACAGCCCTCATCATTTCAGATTCTATGATCCACACAGAGTGTCTGCATTCCAGCGCAGTTTCTGTTTACCTGCTCCTCTTTTGGCATCATGGAAATTTTCCTGCTTTATCTGGATTTCACTGTAAAGGAATCCACTATGCTTGCTCTGTGCTAGTACAGAGAACATGGATTCTTTTAACAGGCCCAGGCCTGCAGGCAAACTACCATTCATGTCTTTTCGGGGGTATTTTTTTGTACAGCACCTGGCACAACGGGGTCCTGGTACGCGACTGGAGCTCCTAGATGCTATGACTGTACAAAAAAAATATTAATAATGACAGTGGGATCAGGATTTGGCCCACACACTGCAATAATTGGGGCACACAGAGGGTTAAATCAGGTGTGTTCCGCATAGTAAAAGAAGGCGTATATGGGAAAATATGAACAGCAACATTTCAGGTCTGTCTGTCCCATCGCTTGTCACTCTGCAGAGGGGGCAAGCCTTGTGGCTAGGACATGAGAAACCACTTCGGGAGACGGAGGTTCCTGTCCCCACTCTGCCGTAGGTGTCCTGTGTGACCTTAGCAAAGCACTTGCACTGTGCCTACAGAACTGGTCCTGTGGCAGCTCGAACCTATGTCTCCACTGGGCTAAATCCATAAAGTGAGCTGGTTACCACTTCGGCCCAGATCCACAAAGCTCCCAATGCCCCTGGAAATAAACTGTGTTGATCAGCGGCTGAAGCAGAGCCTGTGACGGGGAAACTAGGTTCCAAATCCTGTGACCGCGCCATTCCCACGGGTCCCTGGAAAATGCACGAGAAAGAAGGGACTGAAAGCTGCAGCCAGTTCTAGAGCTTTGCATTTGCGTCACTGTGTGCGAAGCAGCCACGGTAAAAATGAGATGGCAGGGGCGTGCTTTATAGTCTAAATGACTTTATTACTAAATCACTCCCCTCCGTGGCCGGGTGCTTTGGGAGTGGATGCCCTCAAATAGTTTCCACCCAGTAAATGCAGGTGACGCACAGCCCATGGGCTCGCCTTCGAAAAGTGGCTGGAATTTTATGCACCGTCACTGTTCCTGCATTGATCCATATTGGCCAGATCCTGCCATCACTACTCAGGCAAAACTCCTGGCCAAGGCAATGAGAGCGTTGCCCAAGTCATGAGGACAGGTTCACTGTACGGCTCACTCACATCTCTCCTTCCTCCAAGGCAGAGACTGTGCATTCTCGCTGGTCTGCAGAGCACCTAAACTGTCCCTTTCCTACTGCTTTTCAGGCCCGATCCTGCTCCCAATGAAATCAATGTCAAGAGACACACTGTTGAGGAGCAGGAGAATTTTATTTCCAATATCCTGCTTTATCTTTTTTCTCCCCAGCAGCAGGCGTGGAGGCAGGGGCGAGAAAGCCTTGCCCAGCTGCTGCTGTTGTGGACTACCCCATCTATTCCCAACCGAATCAGGAGCTTGATCCTCCTCTCACACTAATGCGCTGCTGCATAGATGCCCGACTCACCCTGCTGTACGTCGCAGGAGAATCAGGCCAAGAAGCCTACGGCAGGGTCTTCCCTCCTCTGCCCCAGGCTGAGCGGAAACTGAGAGCGCCTATGCCCCATGTGAGGCATGTGAACACAGACAGCCCCCCCCCCCCCAAAGCTCGCCCCCCACTTGCTGATAAATTCTCTTTGTGCGTTTTCGTTGTGATTGATTGGATCAATGAGCCGATGGAAACAGCCCCCGCTCACTTACATCAGTGACCAGGGTAATCCAGGGAAGCCAGTGGAGTTACGCCTGGGTGAATCTGGTCAACTGAGAGTGTGCTCCGCCTCTTGCACAGGTTGGAAGAAAATTAACCAGTGGAACAATGTGCCTTGCGGTGGGACGGATCCTCCGCCTCTTCAAGCCTTTGAACTGACCTTGCCGACAGACCTGCTCTAGCCCAGTTGTCGGGCTCAGGGCAGGAATGACAGGGTGAAATCACCTGGCCTTTGCTCTGCAGGAAGTCAGACTGGATAACCACAACAGCTTTAAGATCTATGAAGCTTTTTGCCACCTCATGGCCTCCCAGAGGAGTGGAGGGGGTGTACGTCAGTGCAGCATCTGGTCCTTTGCACTCCTTTCCCGCTTCACCTCCTCCCCTTCCTGGGCTCCAGAGTCTTGTCTAGAAAGAAGCAGGTGAACTTTCCTTGCTCATGGCACTTGCTAGCCCTAGGACTGCCACGTTTCTCTGTCCATGGCTGTTGAGCCGTCCCCCCGTGTACATTTCAGCCAAAGGGATCACGCCCGCTCTCCACTCCTACTACGTGTGCAAAGGCGTTTCCCCCCATCACGTTTGTGATCAAAGTGGCTACAAACCCACACATGGCTTTGCCTTCAGCTCCTTCTGCAATACCTCTTACTGCCGCTGTGAGCTGCATGTGGCCTGTTACCTCTGGGTGCTATTACAATAGAGATCACTTGTTCTGTTCATCCTCTCTGAAGCACCTGGCATTGGCCACGGTTGGAAGGCAGAATACTAGACTAGATGGACCATTGGTCCGACCCAGTTCGGCTTTCTTACGTTCTTAATAGAGAAAGAGTTGTCAAGCATTAACGCACACCAGGGATAAATCAGATGCACCGTGTTGGCGTTCCAGTTTACCTTCTTCCTCTAGCCCTGAGGGCTAGGATCCAGGGACTGGTGTAGA
>ML675696.1:2112429-2147681 GCA_007922155.1 Mesoclemmys tuberculata | reverse complement strand
GCTTCGTGTCATCCGCAAATTTTATTAACACATTCTCGCTCTTTGTCCCAAATCAGACTGAAAAATGGAAACCTCAAATGTCCACGGGGTCACTCAAAATGGTTCATTTCAGTTTTGACCATTTTTATTGATACACACACACACATACAGTTAAACTATAATTAGTTTAACTTTTGCAACGAAGAGTCGTTCTGAACTGGAAAATGGGAATTCTTCCTTTGGAAGGCGTCACCATGAAATGTTTTAACCATTTCAAAGCTTTTCCCCAAAAAATTTTTGGAGTAAAAATAGCCCTCCAAAGCCAGCCTTTCCCGTGAAGAGTTTTGGTTTTGATGAACTGATGGTTTTGGATGAAAAAAAACGGTGACTCGAAAAATTCCTGAGCAGCTAATGATAAGAGCAGAACCCGCCTCGTGGCATTTCATCACTCCTTATGCCAACCAGAGCTGGGGAGTGAGAAGGCCACAAGGAAATGAAACTCTTCAAAGACATCAGGTACTTTTCCTGCCCGCCATCGGGATTGTGGTTTGACATGAGTTTACTTTGAAAATTGAGTTGGTTCAAATTAGCTCACCCCGCCCTGAATCTTGCCCTTGAGCTGGCAGCCCCAAAGGTCTGAGATGCTCCAGTGCCTTCTGGACATATATGATGGATTGTGGAAATCTGTAGGTTTCAAGAGCTAAGACCTGGATCTTCACAGTATTTGGGCACTGTGGGAGTTAAGCACTTTTAAGGATCTGGGCCTAAGAGCCTTCCTGTGTATTGTGAGGTGGCTCTCCCCCAGCGTTAATATTCATTTGCTGCTTAGGTTCGTGACCCTGTGTGATATTTCATGGGGGAAGGAAGAGTGTGGTAGCTTGTTTTGTGATCCACGTCACTGCTGTTCAGTCCTACCAAAGATTCCTTTATGCCACCCCATTCCTCTCCATCCCCACCACTTCCCCAGGCCCTGGTTACCTAACTGGGAACAGCAACGTGCTTCTCTCTGGCTTCACTTTCTCTCGCCTTCCCCATTGCCACTCATCCGAGATGGGGCTTCAGGAAACATCTGCCCTGCTTCTCACCCTGAGCAAGGGCTTTGTGTCTTCAGGTCACTCCACGAGCGGTTCTTGGCCTTCTACATCAGATCCGAACTCCTCTTCTTTGCTTGGAAGGTCCTGCACAAACGAGCCCCCTCCTGCCTCTCTCTGCCTTTGTCTCTTTTCACTCTTCCATTGGCCCCTTGTTTCCTTCTACTCTTGCCAGCCTGGCTTCTTACACGCATCCCCTCTGTGCAGAAGGACCCTCCTCCTGACCTTGTCCATCCAACTTCCATTGTCCCCTCCCCCACCTCCTCCCCTAAAGCACACGTCTTGCTCTAGGCCCTAGATAAAGAAATCCTATTCAAGAATATTCTTGCCATATCCACACCCTGGGCATGAAGCACACCATCTCATTGCTCTTCTTGTTCCCCGTTCCTCCAACCACCACTAAGCCGTATATTACAGGAGAGCTGCTGGCTCTTTGTACGCTGTCCCAGTCACCTGGCCCAGATCGGGTGCCCCCGACAGATGCTGGGTCAGTCCCCATGCAGTCCAGGGGCCCTGGGAAACTGGCCCTTGTTATGTATTTAATTTAAGTGCAGACCCCCACCTTGCCTCAAGCCCTAGGATGTCAAACAAAACCAGCCACTATGACTGCAGATTTCTAATCACGTGGCCGCTTGCTCCCAGAACATTTCTTCCTGATGTGGCCTCTTCTGCGAGGGAGGCAGAGCTGCCACCTGGCATCTGCGTGCAGCCCTGGTACGTTTCACTGTCTGTGACCGAGTGGGTGTATGTCACTTCTATCAGCGCACGAGCACCATCAGTGGAATTGCTGGATGTCCTGGAGTAACTGACAGCTGGTGTCCTCCTTGGGTTCTTACGTTTCTCCTCTTCCTCCTGCAGCACTGACTCGTGGAGTAGTTAAGGCGTCTGACCTTGGTCTGGATGAGAGAGATGTTCCCTTTGCCGATTGCCAGCCACTGTTTGTTGGGAACCAAACACGTTCTTTCACTTGCAGTGCAGGTAGCTGTTGGCTCGTCTTCTCAGAGTATTGCTTCTGTTCCAACTTCCTGGCGTACTGTTGCTTTGTAACTATTTCAGGATGAAATGCCTGTGACTCAAGGAGTTTGGTAGATATGGGCTGTACCGATTTTGTCCATCTGAACCAGGGATCCTGACACAGAGCTGAGGGGTGTGTTGTGAAACCAGCCACCAAGGAGAGTAAACTTTCTTGTTTCATTAAAAGGGATCTTGCACCAACTTGCTCTAAGGGCAATCAGGGCCTCTCTGATGGTTTCTGAGGTTGTTACTTTCTGTTTCCTGTATGGGTTGCAGATTTCACACTTGGCTACTTTCAGTTTGATGGAAGCATTCATGCCTGGCCAGAGCAGGACATCTTGGGCTCTCTTTTCACTCCTCTCAATAGCTTCATGGGTGCTGTGGTTTATACCGAGCGCTTCTGGCCTCATGTTGTGTGGCATCACGCTAGGATGTCCTTTCTGCAGGAGCCCATGACATGCAGAAGGGTCACCTTGATGGTCTCAATCAGTCTTGGAGGAGCCCAAGCTTGTTCTGGTTGGCCAGCCCTGTGGAATTCCTCGCTCAAACTGTTGCAAGAGTGGGTCATTTTGGCTTTCCCATTTAAAGATGCCACATTTGGTTTTGGCAATGGGCTGTATCTGAATTCGCTTCGTTTCCCTATGCCTCAGTTTCCCCATTTGTAAACGGGATTGGTCATCCTTTACGTCTTTATAAAGTGCTCTGAGAGCTGCTGATGAAAAGCGGGAGGTAAGAGCTGGGTATTTCTTTATTATTTTATCATTTTATTCAGAGGAACTCCTCTTCTTGCCCTGGTTATTGATAACCCCTCTTGAAAGCGGGGTGCTCCCTGAAGACCTCCGCTCGGGCCTGTGTTTCACAGTTAGTCAGAACTTCTGCCATGTCATGGTCATTTTTTGATGCTTTGCACAGTGGTTTCTGTAAAATAGCTTCCAAAGGCTAACGGCCTGTTCCTACCAATCTTGCAATTGGCTCCTTATGAGTGTAAGGGTCTGACTATGTGACTCCAACTACGGGACTGGGACCGTTAGCCAGGTCTACACTAAGAGCTCTTTGCATGTACACCCAGCACACTGTACCGGCAAAGCGCTCCTAGTTTAGTCACAGCGTACAGTGGCAAAGCTGTGTTTTTGCCAGTATAGTTTATTCCATCACCCACCCCTCCGAGCAAAATGAGGCCTAGCAGCAGGTTTGCCTGGAGGACTGTGTCTGCATACAGGCTTTTCCCAGCACAGCTACTGTCGCACGGGGATCACACCACCTCACCTCCCTGCCCAACAGAGCTAGGCTGGGAAAAGCTTGTCCTGTGGCCTTCGGGGCGGGGCTCGTGTCTTTTGTCTGGCCCTTTCCGGCAGTGAACATTCCTGGGGCTGGAGAAGTGATGAGTCGAGGGGGCTTCCTTGTGATCTGTTGCTGTTGTGGGGGAGTCCTGGATCTCCACAGGCCATGTTTACAACCTGCTGCTTCTCTGCAGTGTCTGCGGTGGACACGCTCCCTGCTGTCCGTCCCCAGCTCTGTGCCATCAGCAGGGACGTGCTCAGAAGCCCCCTGGGACCTGCCGTTGCTCCCAGCAGAGCGCTGTAACCCAACCCCCTTGCCCGGCGGAGGCAAGACACAGCTGGAGCCACTTTCCCTTTCTCTCACACGCCCTCTGGGGACGCTGAGCCGAGAGCGTGGAGAACAGCCTGTCTCTGGCCTGTCATCACAGGCCAGCGGGACTGTCCCACCCTCACATCTGCTCTTCGTTAAGGCAGCAACAACTTCACATGGGGTGGGGGAGCGGGTGAAATAATTGGCTCGTGAAAGCTGCGTATTGCTGGAGGGTTGAGGAAAGAGCGGGCGTAGAGGGGGGTGGGGAAGGGGGCTTAATGGGAACCAAATGCAGGAGGGAGCACAGTCCCCCCAGCCGCCCTGCCATTAGCATTCCTCAGACACCTGTAGGCACTTAAAGCCTTGGCAGCCAACAGAAAACATTTCTTCTTCTGTGCCATGTTTGTTCACAAAAGAGAAACACACGTTTGGTTTCAATTAAGGGACCTGCCAAAGATGGGGAGCTGCTTGTCAATCTGCGCTGGAGAGGGGCAGCAGTTAGCGAGGGCACGCCAGGCGTGGCACCGTGACGGGCATTGCCTGGGCAGGTGTGACGGGCACACACACATCTCTCGTGCTCGCCCTCTTGCTGTATGTTTTAAACTCAGGCTTTCTCATGCAGAGCTGGGCGATTCGTTAGCGCTTTACAGAACTTCAAGGCACGTGCAGAGCATTCTCCCCAGCTCTCACGCCTGTCAAGATTAAACCCTGCTGGCCCATGCTGGCTAGCCAGAGTGGGACTTGTGAGGTTAGACTTAGACAAGTGTGTGCCATTGTTAGAGATTTAATAGAAGCCAGGAGACAGTTCACCTGTGTCTCCAGGCAGATGATAAAATAATGGAGGACCAGGACAGTAAATAGTGTTGCAAATCTGATGTCACATAGGATTTTACAGCTGCTATAATTGCCATGCTATATGCAATCATGGTCCTTAAGGAGGTGATGTTTATTAATGAAAATAATGACAACTATAGACAACCACCACAGGCTTTCACACAGCTTGTATTCCAGCTTTGTCTCGTTGGTTTACCATGGACCACACCCACACTCGGTGCAGCACATGGAGACATACTGCAAGGAAATACATAACTATAGTAATTATGCAGTGTTCCAAGACCACACAGAACTTTAAGGTGACAGCAGAGTTAATAGCCAGGTATTCCTGTACAGTCTCTGGATGCATGACCCAATTTCACCCAATCCAGATTCACCCAGTCCGGGACCGATGACGCACACTTGTGTAGTTATGAACCTGGCCAGCAGAAGGCAGAGGGGCCATGCACATTAGATGATACAACTACAGATATGAGAAGCACAGCTAAAATGGAAATGATGTGCTCCAGGAGACTGATAAACACAAATGAAGAGGGGCTAGATAGCTCCGGATAACGGCAATGGATGATGTGCTTTTCATTGTTAGTTCTAATCCAGACCAGCTGGATAACGGCTAGAAGTCATGCGACGGGCATTTACAGAATACAGTGCTTTAATAATACTTAGCTCATATAAACAAGGTCAGGATCATAATCTCCACTTCTCCAAGGTGGGGAAACTGAGGCAGGGAACGGTCACCCAGCAGGCCATTGGTAGAGCCAGAAATAGAATGGAGGTCACCTGAGTCCTGGTTCAGTGGTTTATCCACTAGTGTGTGTACAAATTCAGCGGGTGCTTTCAATTTGGCTGCTAGTGGCCAAGTCTTATGGTCAGAGGCCTCCTTTTTGTCCTGATCGCACAGTGCGAACGAGTTGCAGCACGCAAAGCTAAAGTGAGAAATTCCGGATCCAGAGAGCAAATTAGCTTTCAATTTGAAATTGTAAATATGTGAGCAAGCCACACAAACGTTTCTGGTACCGGAGAATTGAGACATCGAGGGGCTGGGAATCATAAGTGGCTCACGACAGTCCTGGGAAATCCATCCCACTTCCTCTTCAGTCGATCGGATCAAAGAAATGTTTTGCAAAAACAATTTTAATTTTCTTTTTCCCCCCTGAAATTTTCCTGGAAAATGTACAACAAGCAAACCAACATTTTTCAGTTTTGTGAGGTTTGCTGCCTTCCCTCTTTTCTCTCCTATTTTTCATGGCTTCCCTTTTTTCAGAGGCAAAACATCCAGCCCTGTCTATCCCACTCTCGCTGTACTTGGGCGAGGTAGGCTCGGTCTTTATCCTTTCACTGGAGGATCGGCTCTGCAATGGTTTGGCCATCACCGTGGCTCTCCAGCATCTCTGAGAAATGTGCCCCCAGACGCTACCTCTGCCCACCCCTCTGGACGCAGCTCCCAAAAGCCTGCAAAGCGCCAAGGTGGGGAGGTGGCCCTAGCAGGGGCAGGCTGGCCTGTTTCGTACTTAATGTGCCGCGCAGCCCCAAAGAACAGGGGCAGGGCTGAACTTGGCTTTTTCCGATCAGAGGTTTAAGTGTCTTCACTGAGTGCTGGCAAAGCCCATTCCCACCTGTTCCCCAGCTGCTTTCAACAGAGTCTTTCTTTAAATGCTAAACTCTCATGGGCTTCTTAAAGTCATTCCCCAGAAACACTGAACATCTGCAGGGCGGATTTGCAGATCAGTGCTAAGCGGGGCTTTTAATTTGCAGTTTATCTCAGGGATGATGGTTTATTTTTTTTAATTGCCCCATTTGTTACATTTCCACTAATGGCTTTTGCCTGCCTCCTGCTTGCAACTGTCACAGGTACTACCCCAGTGCGGTCCTCTTACACTGCGCACACCTCTCAGAAGCGAACCCGGTTTTTACGTCCGTGGGCCTCTAGTCCGGAAAAACTCAAATGCTGCAGGAACCAATGCTAGTGATTGAGAAGTCAATGCATCAGCATGGCGTGCTGCTGAAGAGGGCCTTTGCACTATGCTTTACGACACGCAAGGTTTGAATTTATGACATTTCCGTTTGAATGCGTTGGCTCATCTAGTTAGACAGAAAACTCTACCTGATCTCTTGCCACGTAGCCCAGCACAATGGGCTCCCAGTTGTTGGCGTCTCTAAGTGCTACTGTAATATAGATAATAAATCAGAAAGCGTTTAATTTCCTCCCCCCCACCAACCCATTTTCACTGGACTGGTGGAGGGCTGAGAGCCATACAAGCATTGAGGAGAAGATGGTGGAGGAGCTTAGCCTCTGTGAGATGCCCCTAATTGTTGGCAGGTGCTCTTGGAGAAGGCTGGGAAATTCCTCTAATGATTTCAGGACAGCCGGCTGGAACTTCAGTGGAAAGGGCATCTTGGAGCCTTGAGGACTTTCAGGGGTCAAAAGTCACCTTCAAAGCAGCCACGCTGGCTGCCAAATGGCTGGCAAAGCTGCTCATTAGGACGGACTCCTGATTTGTTTTCTAAATGAACCTTATTTTCTCAGCAAATAATTTAGACCAAAAATGCATCTAGGTTTCTTTTGCTAATTGCGCTCCTTCCCCAAATCTATCATCTGCAGCCCGTGGGGAGAGAATGGGAATGGAACAGCCACAAAGCCAACAGCTGCAACCAAATATCAGGCAAGAGCCAAGCAGGGCCCTTTGCTACGTGGGTTCTGACTTTTCAGGCTCTTTTTGCTCTTTCTGTTTCAGCCTTGTTTGATTTTAACAACAGACATAACAGTGTCAGGGCCAGACCTGGGGGACTATTCTGACAGACTGTATATTCGACGCGTTTAGCCTCTTTTCTGTTCATGTATTAGCCATTGGTAGGCTCTGAATTTTGGGAAGTTTGTTCCTCGTGCAGAGTTGTTTGGAGACCTTCTGCAAATGCCTCTCGCTCTGTGGGTTGTTTGTGCATTATACACGTTAGCTAGTTCCTGTGGGTTATTTGTGGGGTGAGAAAGGTCCCCTAAATTACAGCGGGAGAGATCTTTCCCTTGCCTCTACTCTGGCAAGGTCCCAGGCCATTCCAGTTGTGTTTAGGGGGTGTAAAGTCATCTCTGAGGGCCAGGGGGAGAATCCCCCCAGCACGGGACTGGCAGAAAACTGCCCTAATGCTTCCTTTGCAGTCTGCAGCACAGAGGGTGTGTTGGGGGGACACCCAGAGGGGGCACGTACTGCTATGGAAAATCTCAGCTCAGAGGCCGCTTGAGTTAGGCTGCCATAAATGAGATTAGCCCTGAAACTGCTCTGATTTACCCTAGGGCTGAACCAGTCCCCAATTGGCCCAGAATCTGGGGTGGTGGGGGAAAGCGGGGAGAAGCTCAAGGTCAGACTCGTTATTTCTGCTCTCTTGGGGAATGAGTGAACCATATATAACAGAGGGAGAACTCAGGAATGAGCAGACCACTTTGCCGCTAGCTACGGGCACAGAGGTGTGGGCATAAGAAGGCAAAAAAGCCGGACTCACTGGGTGGGTTCGTGGGGTAAGAGTCCAGGAACCACTGGGCGGATTTGGGTGACTGGTGTCAGCGTCATGTCAGTGAATGTGGTGTTAGAGTAAGGATGGGCCGTGGATAGGAGGAGTGCAGAAGGGATGGCATGCTCTGTTTTACTGCCTCTCCGTGTACAGCAACGCCTATGCTAACAGCGCATGAGTCCGCATGTCCAAGGGACAGTGTTTCAGGGGGAAGGACTTGATTTGTAATGCTGTGCCAATCCAGTCAGGCCCGTTGGCGGGGGGAGCCGCCCACCGCAGTGATGGAAAATACAACGCCCCACAATGGGGAGAGCATTGCCCAAGTGCTCAAAACTCAGGCCCACAGAAATCAGGAGATTGGCTTAAAAAATATCGGATTTTTAAAACGAATACCCTGGGGCGCTTTTTATTTGCCTTCTGGCCTTTGACCCTTTTTGTCAAAGGTCCTTCTGCAGCCAGGAGGGTTAGAAATGGACTATTTTAAAAGGAAGGACGAGAGTCTCCTGGTTTCACATGACTCCAGGAACTGTGGCATTTTCCCCCTGCTATCACCACTACCAAACATTGCCAGACACGCGAGCTGGCAACACGGGGTTCTCCCCCTGTAATCGCGCTGGTCCCGATTCACAGCTGTGCCGAGCCCTGCATCGCCCTTCGCCCGTGTAAAGGGGAGTGTAAAACACTCCCAGATCAGACTGTCAGAACGAGCGAGGGTCTTTCTGACGGGTACGAGACACTGACCCAGAGAATTAGTATGAGCGAGGGGAACTTTCGATCGCCGCCTGGCTTGCGCCGGCACGCCAAGTGGGGGTTTTGTGTCCCGAGAAGCAAGGGCTGTGGAGCTGCTTCGTGCAGACAGGTCTTTGTTATACTCCACCCCTTATTTCACCTTTGATGCGGGGACGCTGTGTTCAGACAGCGGGGCTGGCAGTTAATGGCGAGTGTTTCCTTGGGAGAGCAGAGCACCCCAGCCTGACCCCTCCTCCTCCAGATTGGCTCCCCTGGGTCCCCCCAGTCCCAACTAAATGCCTGTGTCCCACTCCCCGTCTCTTCCCAGTTTGAGACACCCCGCCATGCCACCAGGCCTCTAATGGGCCCCCGATGAGCAGCGATCCCTTCTCGAAACGTATCCGACCCAGGCCCAGCCCACCCCTGTGTCATCCTGGCTCCCTCGTGCCCTGGGCATGCTCCAGCCCCGCTGGGCTGTTCTGTGGGGCTGGCGTGCTCCCAGCGGGCCCTCCTGCTTGGGGGATTCTCTGGGGGCAGGGATGTGCCCGGAGGGACTTCTCCACCCCAGTCAGCTTCCCTGAGGAGCCCTGGAGGGTGTTCAGTTGGGAAGAAACAGCCAGCCCCATGGAGACAGGCTTTGCTGTGGGGAGAGCTGTGGGGGCACGAGGCCCGGGAGGGGAGCAGGATGAATGAGGAGAGGGGTGGGGGGGAGGTGACAGTTCGGATGGAGGGAGGCAGGGGAGAAAGTTGAAGCCGGGTGGGCAGTTATGCCTAGGGGTTAAGGAGGAGGGTTGTGGGGCTGCTTAAGGAGGGGAAGGAGGAGGGAGCGTGGGGGGTGTTCAAGGAGGGGGAGAGGAGAATGCATGGGGGTACTGCCAGCCGGCCCAGGGACCTACAGCCTGGTCCAGGTACAGCTCGGCTCAGCTGTTCAACTGAGAAGTAAAAAGTGCCTCTGGCTGGGAATGGAGCCGATCCCCAGCTCGTCGCCACGGTCCCAGCTGCACCCCCCGGCTGCTGGCTCCATTCCAGCAGTGCGGGTGCATGGGGGGGCGGAGGCGGCGGAGGGGACGCGGCTGAGAATCAGCCTGACCCATCCCCTCCGAAAGGGCCGTTGGTGTTTGCCACTGCAGGGAGGGAGAGCGTGGAAGAGCCGGGCTCCCTCTTGGGTGGACATGGCAGGCTTCGGCTGTGGAAAGACAAGTGCTTCATAGACTGCAGCCCTTGAAAGCGGCTATTGTTCGCCGCCTAGGAGCCAGGGCCCAGACTGAATACAAGCCGCTCTCAGAGAGCCACTGAACCGTGCTAAATTACTTAAACTAACATTATTGACATTGCACCCAGCTCTCCTTGAAGGGGGCAGCCTCTCCTTCTGTTCATCAAAAATTCATAGTCAAACCCTCAGGCACTTCTTTCTCTGGCCTCGTTGTTCACGGAGGGCTGCCCCCCCCAGTCCCCCAGCTCTGAAAGGACGAAGAGGGTGCCTGATGGGGGAGATCAAGTGGGCCTTTGAAAAACCCCTTTTGGAGTTTATTAAACCAGAGTGGGAGGCCAGGCAAACCTGGCTCACAACCAGCGGGGAGCTGCCATGTCCCTTTTCCATCCACCCCCTGTCGGTCCTGCCAGCCTCCACCTCTCGCAAGGATTTTCCTGTTGTGTTTCCTTTTTTTCCCCTCTCTTCCAGGGAAAGGTGGGCAAAATCAAGACATTCAGAGGTTGAAATCAGGAGCCCTGCCCCAGATCCCTGCCTTCCTTCAAACGAGACCCATGTCCAGGCTGCACTACAATGTGACTGCTGGGTGGCCTCCTCTGGCCCGGTTCTGCTGGCTGCGATCCTCCAAACATAACCCGAGAGGTTTCAGCAGGGTGGCGTGGCACCTGTAGTGCGGTTTTCAAACAAATTGTGCTTCTGATTAAAAGGGGACGGTTTTCTTTCTGATTCAAAATATCGGCATTGGGTGTTCTTCTGTTTTATGTAATAATGACAAGCTTGTAGTTACAAGAGAGGAAGGCAGAGAAAGAAAAGAGTACCAGGAATGAGAGAGAGAGAAACAAAAATCAACAGCCGTCACCCTCCTGAATGTTTAACTCTCCTTGCAAGCTAAGTAACGTGATCTTGCTGTTCCCTGCACTAAATAAAGGAGTTCTAGGGAACACCAAGGCAACGTTATTTGCTGTAGTCATCAAAAGCAACATGGGTCAGGGTCGCTGCTGTAAGCGTGGGACACAGACAGCGCTGGGGATACACAGAGAAACACCCAGGGCATTTCTACAAAGGCAAAATAAGACCTTGGTGCCCAGCTGTGCAGCTCCACACTGGAGGGTGGCAGGGTGCGGCTTTCCGACGCTGATTGGAGCAGCTGGTGAAAACGCCCGAGGCCCGTCTCTGCTACATCTTCCACCATTGCTCCTGCTGCTGCCTCACATTTCCCCCTCTTCTCTGCATGCTCGTGCGCAGCATCCCAGCAGAGACTTTGGGAGAACAAGCCCTGGAAAGTGGCTGGTGGGTTCCCACCGGCAAATTGTCCATGAAGTGCCCCCAGCAGACGCTGCAGCCACATCCTCTTCCTCCAACCTCGGCTGCGAAGCTGATGTCCTTAGGGCTGTGCACCATGGGCAAGTAAATGTGCCATGGCTGAGCCAAGCTGGAAATGTTTCTCCCCGAGTGGGGCTGTGTGCAGATCATACGTCAGTCGCCGATGAGCAGCTTTTCTCGCCGGAAAGGGTGATGCAGCTTCTCAGGGGAGCAAAGGAATATTTGGCCCTTCCGATGCTGCTGAAATTTCTGGAAGCTGGCAGCATTGGTCAGTAACCAGCCCTGATCCCACCCCCAAAGAGCAGCCTGTGTAAACACCCCTGGGGAAGGGCAAAGCAACAGCTACTGCTTTTGCACCTTCCATTTGTGTTTCACGCCGGTGGAAGGACCCAGGATGGCAGCGTCGGGAGGTGAAGGCCTCTGCCCGCAGAATGGGCACAGAACCAATCCAGCACCGCTCTGCTGAGATCTGGAAAGGGGCACCAGCAGGTCTCAGCCAGGTCTCAGCTCTAGGAGGGAGACCAGTGTAGCCCGGGGCACAGTGACCTCAGGGCAGGGGGCTCATCGGGCCTCGCCCCTTTGAGCAAGGCTCAGCAGGTGGCAGGTCTGAGGGGGCGGCTGTGTGCACGCCCCGCGCAGGGCCATGCTTGCTTCCTCCAGATTGGCGAGGGCCCCATTCCGCTCACTGGCTCCCCAGCCCACGCCACTCCAGTCCTTGGCGACCTTGGGAGAGAGGATTTCCGAGCCCTCCCGAGACCCCTTAGTGTGATGGGCGTGCGTGCCGCCTCTGAGATGTCCGCCCCCGCGGTTACAGCTGGTCTCTGCACGGGGACGGAGGGGGCCGATGACGGCAGGAGCCGGGGTTGCGTATTGAGTGCGAGGAGCATCTCTGTGGCCCAGGGTCGCTCTGCTAATGGGAATGTTAAACACACTGAAGAGCTGCTTATTTGTGCTGTGTAAACTCCCGACCGCCACCGTTTACTTTCCTGTCAGAAGCCCCTTAGCTTACCACAGTGCAGAGCCCTCGGCCCCCCCAGACTCATCCTGCTCTCCTGGCTCTGGGGCGGGCGGGGCAGCGACAGCAGAAGGGGCGTGCGTGGCTTTCAGAATCCCTTGCCCTGCCTCAGCCCAGGGCCAGCGTGTGGCGCGCTGGGCATCGCCAAGGTCTGTTGGAGACGCTCGGGTGTGGAGGCCGAGTCTCCATGAAAACCAGCCTTGCACAAGCCTTGCACCACCTTCACCACGGGAGCCCCGCTGTCCGGCAGGGGCGGATATGAAACGCAAGCAGAGCGGCTTGCTGAACACTGTCCTCCGCAGGCGGCCCGGTGGCTGTCTTTGACTCTTGTGAATCGTGCGGTTTCCCGGGGCTAGCGAGGGGTATAAAGCACCCTGCGGAGGGGAGCTTCTGACCCAGGCCGAGCCAGGGTGCACCAGCTGTGATTAAAGCGACGAGCCCAGCAGAGAGTGTGCCAGCCTTGGAGATGCTCTTCCCCCTCCGGCTCTGTGGGCTTGGGGGAGCCGTTGGGAACCGGGGGGATGCAGCTGACGGTCAGGGAGGAAGCTCTGGGTAGTCTGAAAGGGAAGTGGAAGGAGGAGAGCGGCTGGAGAACGGAGGTGAAGGGGGATTTTAGACAATGAGCTGCGACTCTTTGAAGTGCTGACACTTCATCCCACACTTCCGAGGCTCCCCATCGCCACTTCTGAGCTAGCCCCACGGAGCCACTGACTTATAGGGAGGGCTTAGCTTTCACTTGCAAGAAGCCTCTTTAATAGAGTCCAGGGAGGCAGAGGGATTTCACTAATGGAGCCTGAAATTCTGCCGCTGTTGCTACAGCCATCCTGACTGAACCCTCCCTCTCTCTGACAGCCCGGAAATGTGCGAACTTTATGCTAATAGCTCGGTTCTCGCTCTGATTTGAGCCGCAAACCTTGTGGGACGGAGATGAAACACATGCTCTCTTGGCATATGGGTCACAAGGAGAAGCAGAGAGCCCTTGAGGTCCCAGGGCAATTGGAAACTATTTGAGTGGAATAAAGAAAACAGGGACAATTATGTTTAACTGTGGTCTAAAGAGCAGATCTCAAATGCTCGATGGAAACTGTGCTTCGCTTCCTCTGTCAACCAAGAGTCCCAGGTCCCTCCTTGCCTTGTCGAGACTGCCTTCTGTGGATGAGAGAGTTAACTGCTCCATGCTCTGTCTTGGAAGGGATGTTTTAGAGACATAAGAATCAGGCTTGAAAGACCATGTCTGGTTGGAGCCATGACATCACACTTTGGCAGGGAGGACTTGGCGTTGGCCCGTCCGAGGAGAATACATGGAGCCATGTGTGGTTTATTGCATAGGTGTTTTTTGGACAAGATCTGAAGTAGCAAGGTAAACCGTGATCCAATTGGTGCATGGACAACCTACCCCTTCTCGAGTATTTGTACAGCACCTAGCCTCTGGCGAAGTCCACCATGAACAAATAGATCGGCAGTACAATGTGTCTGATGCTCCCCCATGTGGGGGCTTTGGTACGAACTGGTTTCACTCCATGAATGTCCATTTAACAGGTGCAGACACTCAAGTTAATTCTCCAGGTTGATCCCTCTTGCATCCCCCATTTTCCAGATCTTTTGGCCGGGTCTGGGCAGATGTCACAGTTCCAGCCTCTCCTCAAATTGCCGAGTTTATCGCCCTAGTCACAGAGCCTCCACGATGTTCTTTCGCCCTGCAGACAAGTGCCCCTTGAGCGGTGGTAGATCCAGGAGCATGGACCTAATTCAGACCTCTCCCTGGATCCTGGACTTTTTTGAGAGGCCAAAGAAATTAGTGGGATTTGGAGCTGTCATCCTATGGGGGGTCTCTCAAAGCTTATGGGCTGAGCAAGCCAGATTTTAGTCCCCTGGGAAGAGAAGGAGCAAGGATTGTGCTGTGTGTTTCCTCTGCTCTGGTCTCTGGCCAGGGGTGGGGACGGGGCCGTGCATTTGAGGCTGCGCAGAACCCTAAACAGCTGATTGCCTTAATTGTTCTTCTGGCCACCACGTGTCTCTCCAGCACATTACAGGTGGCGATTCTCCCCAACGTGGCCCAACGGGGACGCTGTGCGCTTGTTTCCTGGGCAGCTTCACCTCCACGTAAACCTTGTAGAGCTGCTTCTCATTACCACGTGCTCGTCCGTGGTGATTTACCAGGCTCTTCCTCAGCCGGGCGACTAGCTAGGGTGCTGGCTGCAGTGAACGAAGGCTGTCCTGTGCAATGAGGGTCCTTTTCCACCCCACAAAAAAAGCCATTCCCTTGGCCGGGGACACTCAGGAGAATATCTCCATCCCCCATGTCCCTACGATGCCAACCCTGCCCCATCGCTGCCCTGTGCCACTGGCTTTACTACGCTGCCCTGCCCACCTGCTATAGCTCCTCTGTCCTCAGACACCAGAAAGAGAAGATGGGAGCTGCGGAGGGTCTCCCCAGCCAGCCTTCTGCTGGTATTGTGCTTTGGGCAGGGTTGTGAGCCCTGGGCCTGTCCCAGGCCCAAACGCGAGAGCTGGCAGCTATGGCAGAGTGTATGTGGGAGACTGCAGGGTAACATCAGATACAGCGAGGAGCAAATCAGAGAAAGACAAGAGCAGGGAGCTCTTACACTAGGTGACCCTTGCGGTCCCTTCTAACCCGACGATTCTACGAATACACTGAGTCAAGAATTCCTGATGCCCTTGATCAGGGCAATGGGGAAAACAGCCTCCTCTCTTAGACGTCTCCAAGGGAGTCCCAGGAGATTTCTGGATGCGTGTCTTTGAGCAGGGAGGATACTGCACAGGTCCTCCCAGACGCTAGGGGCCACATGGATGTGGTTCCATCAATCTTTGCATGATAACTTGAGCCATTGGGAGCCTGGTATTCAAAGGTGCTGAGCGCCACACCCCCATTGACTTCAGCTGGAGCTGCCGGGCGTCAGCACCTCTGAAAATCAGGTCCCAGGGGTCTCAGGATGGAGACGTTAAAACATTTAGGTCACGGAGCTTGTCGGATAATTGTACAGAGCTGAAGGGCAATAAACTCTCAGCTCTGTAGCACCATAGCACAAACGGAACAACCCCCCCTCTCCATTCAACAGTCCTGCCGACAACGCAAAGGAGCTGAACTGCTAGGTTTTCATCTGCTCCAGCGTGGCTCAAGCCTGGATATCTGGGGAGGGGTCCTGGGACAGTGATGGGTCTTGGCTGCCAAACTGGGTGTGCTTATCTTCTCTTCGCCTGCTCACCCCGGTTTCAGCTGTTGAGAGTCCAACCAACCAAGGTAAACCCTCGAAAATGGAGCTCAGAAGGGAAAAAGCAGCGAGCCCCTCAGTTTGGTCTAACAATACGAGAGCCTTTTATTCTAGCAACGCAGCACCATGGATGCTCAGTCAGACCTTCTGTTGAAATCCCAGTGCCTGGAACACACATGGATTTACGTGTTGTATTTCAGGGAAGAGAGAGAGACCTTGAGGTGCTGCTTCAAATCCATCTGGCTTTATTTTTCCACTATCCCCCCATAGGCACATCTCAGTCCCTATTAAGTATACTGAACGGTGCTGTCTCATAGGCAATTTCCTGCACTAAATAGTATTGTAATGAGAACTGCCACTAGAAGACCGTCAAAACACTTTGTGCCCATATTACAGGACTGAAACTCAGTGGGAAACCCCTCAGCTTGCATACAAAACTGTTGTGACTCTTTCAAAAAATGGATTCAATCTGTTAAGCCCCTGTTAGGTCAGCGTGGCCAGCTCTGTCAGAGATAGACCAGATGTGCCGTAACAAGGCACCAAGGAGGTGAGCAGAGGCAACTGCAATGATGTGAACTCAGAAATATCCTGGCTTTGTGGCTCTACCTCTCCATCTTAATCGGATTTTATTGCAGGTTTGGGTTTGGGTTTTTTTCCCCCCTCTGTGCATTAAATAGCACCTCCTCATAAAATGTACATGCCTGGCTTTTCCCCCTCCATAGCCCTATAGAGGGGGCACGTGCAGCCCAGGTCAGACTGGGATGAAAGCATTTGGAAGAGAATCTGATTTCTGCTTCTCCTGCTTGGGGACAGTGACTCAGCTCCTCTTGGTGGAGGGGGCTCCCGGCACGGAACTCCAGCCCCAGATTTTTGGGAGCTGTCCACCGTGACTGTAGCAGAACCCTCCCCAGGTGAGACCAGTTTTGGCCTGGCGCTAGGGCAAGAAGGCAGAATGCCCAATAGCTAAAGCAGGGAACTGGGAGTCAATACTTGGGGCTTATTCTCAGCTTTATTATTAATATTATATTATTTGTATTATGGCAGCCCGAGGAGACCTAGTCATGGGCCAGAATCCCATTGTGCTAGGAGCTGTACAAACACAGAGAAAAAAGACAATCACTAACCCATGTGCTGGCTTCCCTATTGACTAGCTGCGTGACTCTGGCCAAGACAATTTCCCCACGGTTTTCTTCTGTTTCTCCTTCTGTAAAATGGGAATGCGAATTGCGATATTCCTCTAACTTGCAGGCAGTCATGAGGTCAGAATAGTGGGTGCTGGTCCAGGGATCTGCCAGCTGCACTGTGGAAATGGAATGGAAAGTCAACATTTCTGAACTGTTGGAAAACTGACAGTGTTGGGGGGTGAGCAGGGGAACCTGATTGCTAATGAGAAACACAGACGCAGCACTCCGGGTACGTTTAGCCCAAATCCAGGGAAATGGAGCAGAGGAAGAAACAGAGAGGTCCTGGAGAGGTTGGGCAGCTGGGACTGTAACGCTGAATGAACTTGGTAAGAACAGTAATAAACCAGGGACAGCATAAGTCCCAAGAAAGACCCTGAAGAAATCCAAAAAGGCCAACCGAGAATGAGCAGACTAGCTCTAAGTGAGGACAGCTGGGGGGAGCAGGACACGCTGATACGCCCACATTCCTGCTGGAGCACTCGGGGCACATCAAAGGACAGAGCCCCAAGGGAAGGAAGGTTTCAATGCAACACAACTGGAAAAGGAATGGATTGGCTGAGAACACAGAGCTGTGTATTTATAGAGGCTGTGTTTATTTATATAAATGTTTGTTAGCCACATCACTCCTTTAGTGTCTCTCAACAAGGGAGAGCCCGTGGTAGCTTTGTGGTCTAGTGCCATGAGGTCTGGGTTCTATTGCCAGCTCTACCATTGCCTCACAATCCCCTTAACGTCTTTGGCGCCCCAGTTTCAACCATCTGCACCATGGAGATCAGGACATGTGCGCATCGCAGGCAGCAAGCCTTATTCTGTGTCAGATGCAGATTTCCTGTCAGTTGTGCATTCTAATGATGATGGAAAACACAGCGTGCAGAGAACAAAGACGCACAGATTGCAAATACCTGTTAGGTCACATCTTGGCCACAATGCGCGGCTGTTCCTTATAAGCCATTTTCTGTTTTCTTTCCCAGTCCATTGGGCTTCCACCACTTTCTCTGTGAGATGAGAATCTCCTACCAGCAGTGAGTGGAATGTATTGCAGCTGGCCCAGGCTCTGAGAGTGGGAAATGGGGTGGGAAGGCTGGCTTATGAGCAGCAACCTCAGTATGAGAGAACCACACGGCCTGAGACAAGTCAGATCTCTTCTTCACATGTTATAGAAGTCGGAGGGAAGAGCCAAGAGACCCCCAAAGGCCTGTAGCCCCCACACTCCAGAGCAAAAAGAATCTGAAAAATTCAGATCGGAATCTGAACTGGAAGCTGTGGTTAACTGGAGAGTGTCTGGGGCTGAAGCTCTAATGCAGCGTTCCTCTGGTTCCTGTCTTTACTAAGCCCTCTTGGAAAGCGGCTGTGTCTGCACCGTGGAATGTAAAATACATGGAAAGGGCTAGCCCAAAAGCCTCGGATCTGCTCCTTGACAAAGAGCACAGCAGAGCTCGGCACCAGTCCACTTTCCTGGAACCAGCTCCTGCTGCACCACTAGTGGGTGGGGAGGGGGCGTTACGCAAAGACAGTTCAGGACAACGGGCCCAGGATGCTCACAGTTCAGCTGTTAACACTGCCAGCGATGATGCCCAGCCAAGGTTGGCAGAGGGATGGGGGGGAAGGTAAGAGACACAATTTGCTGATTATTAGGAATATGAAGGTCAGTGTTCACCTGAACTCCACACAGCTCAAGTCCCGTTTTACCTGATTGTCACCTAGCTTTGAGATTTCTACAGTTGTCATTGCCTTAATATGGAAGCACCTGTGAAAATTTAAAGGGATGATTTTACCCTAAAAGGGACCACAGAAAGTACAACAGCACACCCGTGCTCAATAGCACTGCTCCTGCTGTGTAGCAAAATCCTAGCTGCTGATGCGAGCAGAAAAATACATTTCCCGTGCTTCTAACTCCTGTTAGCCCAGCAAAGTAGACACAGCTCCAAGAGAGAAAACTGGTGTCCCTGCCTTCTAGCGTATCATCAACAGAATTGTTGCTAAATTCCAACCAGTTGCACCTGTGCAAACCTACTGCAGGCACTGGGACTGCACAGGGGTCACTGAGGGCCTTACTGGAACCTGCTAATATTTTCTTACGGCTGAGGTCTGAGAAGGAAAGAGCTGGTTGACTCTCTGATCCCAGAGGGAGTTTGCAGTTAGAAAAAAGCCTTGGTTACTTGTAAACAGTACGTCTGATCTGGCATGGCTGATGGATGAGAACCATGGAAACCCACGATGCTGGTCTATATCCTTAGCTCTTATAAACTGGCCTAGCTGCTACGTCAGTTTACATCAGTTGGGGATTTGCTCCACTTTGTATAAAGAACCCTTTTCCAGTGTTGCATTTCATTTCAGCATGCACTGAAATGCAGCAGAAGGTTCTTTTGTTCACACGAGTTTGGCATGGAGTAGGCCTGTTTGGTAGAGCAGAGCTATATTTTCTGTATTGGGGGAGTCATAGAAATTAGAGAAAGAAAAGACCTCATACATTACACAGTCCGTCTCCCTGCCAACAAATGTGAATCTGACCCACAGCTGAAGCTTCCCTGAGATCTCCTGCCAAAGAAATATCCAAAATCAAATGTATTAAGAGAAAGGGGGGGAAATCATAGAATATTTTCAGAATTGGGGCTAGAATTCCCTGATACTCTGACTGCTTTACAACTTTCTAGCAGATTTACCCAGCCAGCCAAGATGGACTTAAAGATACTTTGGGTTGCTTGAGCAATACAAATCAGCCAGAGCACAACTGTCAATTATTTTATTACCTTTGTGTTTTTGGAAGGGTCACCTTTTTAAAAAGCCCTCCATAATGACACTGATTTGAAGCCAGCTGTTTGCCTATGTCTGGAATGGAACTGACTCTGCAGCTTAAATTAACAATGAGCGATGGAAGCACCAGATGATGCCACGTGCAGTGAACGTGGTTTTCTTCAAATGTTGGCTGCTGGGCAAGGCCATGAAATGTTTGCTTGCTCTTCTAGACTGCCTTCCGCCCTTGGGGATTGACATGGAAACAAAGGGTCAGAGCTGAAGGCGGAGCTGTCCTCTTTGTGGTGATTTTTAAACAAATAAATCCCACAACTGGCAATTCATAAAAGAAAAGAAAACTCTGCTATGCAAAGCTGTGACCCGAGAGACTAACTGTGGTGAAAGACAACCTCAGCCAGACAACGCTGAGTGTTGAGTATCTCTTGGTTTCCAGCCATACCATGCTGGGCTCTAAGGCTCTCAGATCTTAGAAGCAAAGAAAAGGTAAGCTTGACTGGGGTAGACTTGAAGAGATTCAGTAGGTGGGATTCTTCAACTCTACCTCCGTTGGAGCTGGGGATGTTGTACTGCTGGAGATGGTCTGTCTAATGAGATATGAAACAGAAGACTACCTGTTGTCATTAAAGATTGCACCATTACCTCTTGAAGAGTTAATTCCCAGTGATTTAGCTAAAGGATGGGTAATTCCATCCGACCTATCTCAAATTCTCTCTTCTGAGTTTAAATTGGACATGGAATTATTGAATAAATAATCATTTATACAATGCTATAAATTGATATTGCACTTTACTAATAGGATGTACTTCCTGTCCTAAATTGTTTTGCGGTGTTATGATTGCTTAATCAGGGGATGTGTTCCCAATGCCTAGGAGCCTACATGTTTTAAATGGCTACACTTAAAACACGGTCAACTTTTCTATTTTGCAATACGTTTTTCTTGCCACCCTGTAAAAAGCACATCTCATGACTTTGTCTTGTATATAATATTATATAAAGACTTTTTACAGTGGAAAAATGAGCAATTTTCATGCTATAAGGTGGGAAAAAACACAGAAGGAAACCAACCAGAGATGAAGGAGAGAATCTTTCCATTGCCTGAAGACTACAGCTTTGACTCACCAGTTGTCGCCAAGCTTTCCAAAAATCACTCTTTTTTCAGCTGTCAGTAGCCATGAGAAATTTTAGCCAAAAATATTGTTTTTCAAGAGAATTGGATGGGCTTGAAATCAGAAGCTTTATAACCAAGCAGTTCTTACAACTCTAACTGTAGAGTCAAGCCACAACTCCATGGTGTATCTGTCTAGCATTCTAGATGGCTTGTTGCAGTAAGCCATCCTGGGCTAGAATTTGGTCTCATGTACCGGAATCACCAACACCACAGCTTACGACAGGACGTGAAGATTATTAATGGCCCCTGGAAACCCCCACCAAGATCAGAGTCTCATTGTGCTAAGGGTGGTGTACACACATAGGAAGGCAGAGGCCCTGAACATAAAGAATGTGCATTCTAAAGAGACAAGCCAGACAGAGTGGCAGAAAGGGTTATCAGGACCTGATTGGAACAGAATGGAAACTGAGGCACAGAGAGATTAAATGACTAACCCAGCGTCACATAGCAAGCCTGCGGTAGAGCTAGGAAGCGAATGTCCATCTCCCAGACCAGTGCCTTAACCCTAAAAATCACCCTTCCCCTTGATAGAAAAAATAGCAAAACTAACAAGGTATAGAATATAACTGAATACAGTTACCCCACGCTGGAATTTGATCAGGAGACTGGGGCAGCTCTCTGCTCTTGCACGACGCGTCCAGGAGATATGGCTACATATTGGTCAGGACCTACCTTGGTCTTATGTCTCATCTAAAAGGCAGCAGCAGCCTATGCATCCCAGGACCCTGCTGAAGCACTGGGCCTGTAGCGACTCAGAGAGAAACTGTTGCCTGCTCCATCACCGCCATCGCTTGGCCAGCCCTCCCTAGACTGGGGTTTCTGCAGGGCTGGCACTGTCTTGGTTGATGATGGCTCCATCTCTGCCGTGTATTTTTCTTCGCTTTGGTGGCAGCAAGGGAAACAGGACAGCAGATGTCCCCACGCTTCCTTTGACACCCCATTGGAACTCACACTTAGTGAGTGGCCCTCATCAAGCGGGCCTTGGACCAAGTCCTAGACCCTGTGAAGGCAGTGGGACTGTCACGATTGCCTCCAGTGAGGCTAGACTTTAGCTCACAGCCTCAACACACCCACCTGGGGGGTGGGGAAAAGAGATCCATTCTTCTACAAGAAGCTGTACAGTAACCAGCGATCATGGTGTTTCTGCATTTCTAGGGCCAAAGCCCACTGAAAGCATTGGAAAGATTCCCATTGAAGTCAACGGGCTTTGGATCCAACCCATGTAGGACCTTTTAGCTAAGGACCTGGAAGTCCTTTACAAAGTATCGAAGCATTCTTGTCCCCATTTTAGTGAGGAACCAGACAAACTTGCCCAGGACTAGAAGGTCTGCCAAAGGCAGAGGCGGGCATACGACTAAGTGTTTCCTGACTCCCAGTCTTTTGCTCTAACCATAAGACCACCCATCAAGCTCGCATGCCCAACTCAGGTTGTAGAAAGCCAGTGATACATCTTTTTGATACATTGGGTTCTTTCCCAATTGGGTTCGTCTCATTTGGTCCACTGCATCATGTGGCAGCTGACCTCCAGCAGGCAGGGCCCAGGACACAACCCAGGAGAGGGGGCATTGCCACCACCCTTGTCCCGTCCCGATTGTGGGCTCCTGTGAGTACCGCTGCAGCCCCTGACATAAGGTAGAGCAAGCCCAGGGCTGAATGTCATAGATACCTTCCGCATGCCCCTTCCTGCACCTGGCCTGCCCTGTGTTGGGGCTTGCATGTGGGCGGGCCAGGGGAAGAGCTGCTGGAGTGGCGTACAGGGGCCACAGGCTACCGTAGCAGAGGGACACATCCGTCCCATTATTTCTAAGTCTGGGAAGCTTTTCCCAAGATTTCAGCTCTTTTCCCAAGTCCTTTTCCTGTTCTTCCTTCTCTTCAGGTTCCCACTGGATGCACATGAATCTGTTTCTTCACTCAGGAGTGGTCTTTTAGAGAGAATTGCCAGTTGGAACAGTAGTATCCTGATAAAGACCCCAGGAAATAGCACCGAGCAAACTGATCTTCTGTCTTTGCCTTCCCGGTGCTCTCCTACGGTGCACAGCCTCTGAGATGGTTTCACGCAGTGCAACGAAATGACGGATTTCTTCCAGACTTCTCCCTCAGCCCTAGCTAGCCCCAGGCTTCCCTGCAATTCTTCTCTAGTCTTCCCTGCACTCCCTACCTGAGTCCAGCCTTCTGCTCCATGTGTAATGCTCACCTTCCCTGATGCAAACGATCAGACCCAACCCTGCCATGCATTCACTACGGCCTGAGATATTTCTCACTGGTCTGGCTGGAGAGGGCTCAGATAGAAGCTGGGTGAGGGTGATCTGTTGCCCCTGGATTACATTCTTCCATAAGGGAGGTGATCTTTTCCTACCCGCCACCTTTCACTGCACCACGTAGCGTAAGAAGCTGGGAGCAGCCTCTCAGCTGAAACTGCAGGCATGGAAAATGGGTCCCCTGCCCTGGGATCATGAGTCATGGAGCTCAACCTTTAAGGAGATTTTTTTAATACAATCTCAGCACTTCATTCCTTCTCCCATCTGGAAGGCAGAGGCTGGCTCTGTAGCACTGAGGCACATCTGTGGGCCAGATGCGAGGGACCCGGCAAAGCTACAACCGAAACATTCAGCAGCACAGGACTGTGATTTGGCCTCCTGACATGTGGAAAATCCAAGTAACCTTTGGTCTTGCTGACGAACAGGCGGCGAGACTCCGCCACCCCTCCCGCCCCTTTGTCCTCACCCATCGATTTACTGTTTCGAATGGGGCCATTTTGGAAAGGCTGGCTCCATGCTGCACATTGGCTGGGTGCCTCCAGCTTGAGCACCTGCTGGTGAGGAAGTCTCTGGGAGAAGCTGCAAAGGGACTCACATGCTTTTCTGAGTGGTCCCGTCCAAAGAGAGGGAGCGAGAGAGACAGCTGGAGCCCACCCCCATTGGCCTTGGAGCAGCTCTCTGGGAAAGCAGCGGAGGAGATCAGAAAATGCAGCTGCTGAGCGATTATACGTAGCGTGTCCATAATGGGCAAAGTGTTTGTCCTTGGAGCTGCTGAGAACCGGATGACAGGGGCTTGGGGATGCGGTTCAGAGCTCCCTAGCCAATAATTCAGACAATGATCCCACGGAGAGCTATGATTTCAATCAGGATTGCCATTACTTTCTGGAACAGAGAAACGCGGATGGACGACTATGGAGCCAGTGCCCACACCCCCAAATGGCGTCAGCTGAGAAGGACAAAAGATTAATTCAGGAATCAGGGTAGATGTTTCCTCCTTGATGAGCTGTAGTGGGGCAGGGCCTTATGTTATATCCATACATATGCAATACATTTCATCTCAAAGAAGTCAAACTGAAACGTGTGCTATGTAGGGGAGCGCTGAAATGCAGCCACTTCTGGAGTGGAGTGTGGCAACTGTCTAACAGCTCACAGCAACACAACACAATAGTTTAAGAGCCCAAATCTGCAAGGTGCTGAGTGCCTCGTGTGAGAGGCTGAGAACCATCAGTTCCCATTTATGATCTGGCCCCTTTACAGAAAACATAGAATACTGTATCCAACCGAGACTTCGGGAGGAATTTATTGTCATTCTTATTTAGTTCTGTTAATTGCTTGTGTAACACCATAATGTGCCTAGTGTTTTACAGAAGAGAAAGAGATGGGGGCCCTTGTCCCAAAAAGTTTACTGCCCCGTCAGTTGAGAGAACAACAGGAGGAGATGACAACATGAAGGAGGCTTTGACAAAAGGAGGAGAAAAGATATATAAAGAGGGGTGTGGTGACTAGCGGCAGATGGGTGTATATGACATTGGTGAGACTGACACTGGGACGCTGGGGCTAGTTTTGGTGTCCACTTTTTAAAAAGGAGGTTGAAACATTGGAGACAGGGCAGAAAAGATGCACAAAAATGATTTGAGGGTGGGAGAAAAGGCCTTACAGGGAGAGACTGAAAGAGCTCAGTCTGTGCCGGTTATCAAAAAGAAGATTGAAAAGTAACTTGTTTACATGATATAAGTACCTTCAGGGAGAAAACACAGGGTCCGCTTTCATCTTGTGGTGAAAGGCAGGCAAGGCCTAATGGCTGGAAGTTGAAGGATTATTAATTAATTAGGGATTATTAATGAATAATGTTCATCCTGCCCCCTAGAGAGGCTATGGGGCAAGTGCTGAATAAACAGAATGGAAGGGCTGGGGTCCAACCCCTTTCCCCCAAGCAGCCAAGGAGGGCGAAGTAACTGGGATGGTAGAACGAGAAAGGAGAAACACTGCAGCGTGGTCCTCCACCAGCAAGGCAGTTATAAGATCTGATTTCTTCTCCAAGCTCTGTCCTGTGACCTCTGGCAAGTCACTTCTTTTCTCCCTGCCTCAGTTTCCCCATCTGTAAAATAGAGTTAATGATGTTGACTCTCCTTTGTGAAGCACTTTGAGAGGTACAGGTGAAAAGAGCCTGTCTTCCTGTCCAGGAGTGGGGACTGAGAGAGCAGTTACTTTGTGCCACTAGAGAGCCAAAAAAGCATCCTGCCACATGGTCTGACATGCCTTGGCCAGGTTGCTTTTGCATCTATGGCACATAGTCGCAGAGATGCATTGTCTAAATGCAAACACCTCGCCCTCAGGCCATCACCCTACGATCTGCTCTGGTAAGTGACAGAGTCAGGGTCCATCAGCAGCAGGTTTTGTAGCTCTCCTTCCAAGCCAAGTTCCAAACAGGACCCGGTGCAGAATCTCCAGACAGTTTCTTTCTATTCTTAGCCTAGCCCTTGACCTCTTGGAAGAGAGATGACAACATTTAAATGAAGTGGAAAAATGTGGAGTTCTGAACCCAGGCTTACTGGAAACTGAGGTGGGAACAGCAAATGTACTTTCCTTGTGCGACTTTATTACACAGAAAAAAACTTTAATAACATCACCAGCATTTTTATAGGAAAATAAACTATCAAACAAAATCAGTGCATAAGTGAAAACACATACGGCATCATAAAGTGTCCTGGGAAGAATGCCATATTAATAAAGGGAAAAATGCAAAGGAGTCTGTGACAAGAAAGCAGTTAAGAAAACTCAAGCGCCTGTAAAAATCTGCTCCAAAAAAAGTTATAGCGACATTTATTTTTAATTTGAGCTTTTTTCCTTCTCTCTCAAAGGGCTTCTGCGCAATCTGGAGGTGGAGGCATGTCTTTGCCTGGGAGTCAGTGGGTTGGTCAAGAGAGACTGAAGAGGTTGTAATAAACGGCAAAGCTTGGAGCTCAATAGGGTCCAAGAGATGAAGTGGCTTTGAAGCGCTTCCTCACATGTGTTCACGTCAGCATTCTTCTAATGTGATCAAAGGAAGCTGATCCTCAGTGTCCGAGCAGCAGTTCAAATCCCAGATGAGACCCCACTTAAGGGTTGACTTCTATGTTGGCCAACACAATGGCTATTTAAGTGGGGACCTCCAGAGATTTTAGCTCCAAAAGATTCTGACCTTGAATAACAGCCTCTGCACAAGATCCCTAAATAAATGGGAAATGAAGGGATAATGAACCTCCACATAACAATGGCCTCTACACAGCAGAGAGACTCCTGTTTGCCTTGGGGCTGAGAGCAACACATGTATATAGCAATATCACAGAATCACAGAAGTGTAGGACTGGAAGGGACCTCAATACGTCCTCTACTCCAGTCCCCTGAAGTCAGGGAAGGACTATCTAAAAACTAGACCATTCCTGACAGGTTTGTCTAACCGGTTCTTAAAAACCTCCAATGACGGAGATTCCACAATCTCCCCAGGCAGTTTGTTCCAGAGCTTAACTACTCTGACAGGAAATTTTTCCTAGCGTCCAACCCAAACCGCTCTGGCTGCAGTTTAAGCCTGTTGCTTCTTGCCCTATTCTCAGAGGTTAAGGAGAACAATTTTTCACCCTCCTCCTTCTAATAAACTTTTATGTACGTAAAAACTGTTATGTTGTTTCCCCTCAGTCTTTTCTTCTCCAGGCTAAACAAACCCATTTTTTTCAATCTTTCCTCATAGGTCATGTATTTTCATCATTTTTGTTTCTCTTCTCTGGACTTTCTCCAATTTTTCCACATCTTTTCTAAAATGTGCTGCCCAGAACTGGACACAATACTCCAGCTGAGGCCTTATCAGCACGGAGTAGAACAGAAGAATTACTTCTTGTGTCTGCTTACAACACTCCTGCTAATACATCCCAGAATGATGTTTGCTTTTTTTGCCACAGTGTTACACTGTTGACTCTAATTTAGCTTGTGATCCACAATGACCCCAGATCCCTTTCCACAGTACTCCTTCATAGGCAGTCATTTCCTATTTTGAAAGTGCACAATTGATTGTTCCTTCCTAAGTGGAGTACTTTGCATTTGTCCTAATTGAATTTCATCCTGTTTACGTCAGACCATTTCTCCAGTTTGTCCAGATCATTTTGAATTTTAATCCTATCTTCCAAAGCATTTACAACCACTCCCAGCTTGGTATCGTCTGCAAATTTTATAAGTGTGCTCTCTATGCCATAATCTAAATAATATATGAAGCTGTTGAACAGAACCCTACCCATGACCGATCTATGTGGAACCCCATTCAATATGCCCTTCCAGCTTGACTGTGAACCACTGATAACTATTCTCTGGGAATGATTTTCTAACCAGTTATGCACCCACCTTATAGTAGCTCCATCAAGGTTGTATTTCCCTGGTTTGTTTAGGAGAAGGTTATACAAGACAGTATCAAAAGCCTTAGTAAAGTCAAGGTATACCACACCTACTGCTTCCCCCAATCTATAAGGCTTGTTACCCTGTCAAAGAAAGCTATTAGGTTGGTTTGATCTTGACATATCCATGCTGACTATTACTTATCACTTCATTATCTTCTAGGTGTTCGTAAACTGATTGCTTGATTATTTGCTCCATTATCAAGGTATTGAAGTTAAGCTGACTGGTCTGTAATTCCCCCAGTTTTCCTTATTCCCCTTTTTTATAGATTGACACTACACTCGTCCTCTTCCAGTTCTCTGGAACCTCTCCTGTCTTCCATGAGTTTTCAAAGATAATCGCTAATGGCTCAGATATCTCTTCAGTCAGCTCCCTGAGTATTCTAGGACGCATTTCATCAGGGCCTGGTGACCTGAAGGCATCTAACTTCTCTAAGTAATTTTCAACTTGTTCCTTCCCATCCAGCAGAGCAGAACGAACTCACATGATGCTAGCAGAGACTGGGATGTGGGCAGTTGTCCTCACAGTCAGAGGAGGAGTTGGTAGCCAGGAATTGGAGCCCAGGGTCAAGTCAGAATCAGAGGTCAGGTGCCAGAGCTTCGTGTCAGAACTGGAGTCAGAGATTGGGAATTGGAGCTGAGGGTCAGAACCAGGTTATCTGGGGGGAGAAAGGGTGCAGTGCACAAGCAAGACTGGAGCAAGGCTGGGAACATGCAGTTGCAGAAGCTATCACACCTTTGGGCGAATGTTTTGAGCCGCTACCGAACTGCTGCAGCTGTGGGGTTGAAGAGCTGTGCTCGTGAGGTTGTCAGGAGACTAAGCAGACACGGCTGCAGGTCCTTATTCCCGACAGCTGCCTAGAATGAGATCTGGAGCTGGTCTGTGTTTGGCAGACGCAGAAAATACGTCGCCAAGAGAGCTCATGTTGCAAAATATCAAAGCCAGGAGAGATCCGTGAGGTTCCCTGCAACGGTTTCTCATCACCAAACAATTGACTTGGAGCAACAGGGTATCCTCAACAGCCAAGGTAGGCTGTAACCATGCAATGGCTGTTCAGTGGTGTGAGAACGGAGCCGCTGTGTCTCATTTGGTTCCTACTGGGTAGGTATTCACAGCACAATTGCCATTACAACTGCCTCCTCGAATGGGCCCTACCACCGTAGCACGTCTCTCCCTTCTGCGCCTTCAGATGAGGCTTGGGTCAGGTTGGTGGGAGCTGGGGAGAGGGAAGCTGCTGCTGCTGCGGTCAGTGCCATTCAGGTCCCTGCTTTGAGGATTAAACCCAGGATTTCCATGCCCAGGATTGCCAATCCAGGACCTTTTACCACATGACAATTAGCCCGCACGCAATTTCCCAAACTCTTGTATGGAGCTGGAGAAGAGCCAGTGTTCTGGGTGCCTGTTGTTTTATTGGCAAACTCAGAGAGCTATTTTCAGAGAAATGCCCAGGATGTTTATGTCTCGAAACACCTTTAATTTCCAAGTCCCTTTCTCTGGCTGGCTAGATTCTCTGAAGCTGGACTACGTGGATATCTGGAAGGTATTTTCCACGGCAAAGCCTGCGTCTCAGTCCCCTGGGGGCTCTCCACGATGAGCTGTTCACGCTCGCACAAAAAACAACTTTCCAATATTTTACAGATTTCCAAATTACGAGGGCTTTGCTTTTTCATATGTTTTGGATTCAGGCCTCCTTTGTGTTTTCAGTATTGCAGCTCTGAATTGGCCTGTACTCTTCTTGATGTCAACCCTGAGCTAAAGGAGGGTCACCAGCTGGGAGAAGCAAATCTTCCAGAGCCCATTAAATACTTGCCTTTGATCAGATCTTGCGAGGCCTGTCAAACACACTGTAGAATCAGGGCGCGTTTTGGGCTTAGGGGTGTGGGTGCTTTTACGGCAATTTTTGCATGACACATTCATCCGTTAGAACTAAACAAAACACAAAAGCAATGACTAGTGCCAGTGCAATGTTCTGATCCTCACACGGGCCTAGTGATTATGGGTGTGAGGGGAAGCCAGAGGAATTTCCCTTCACTGAATAATCTCGTCCCTGGCTCTAAAGGGTTGGTTTCTCTCCCGACAGGAAACACATTTGCCTCCCTGATTCGGATCTCACTGCTACCAACTGTACATCCAGGTGACTCCTTTGACTTCAATGATGTTTAAGAGCGATCAGCACCATGTCCCATATCAGATTCTCTGTACAACTTCCACAATCACTGGGCCTACCAATTTACTTTAATTGTGAGCTCAGCCGAGGGAAAGTGAATAAAAGTTTATAAGGTGTCACATAACCTATCACAATAAATGGTAATGGGAAAAGGTGCAAAAAGGACTAAGTTAGTCCAAACAAAAGGCCTCCGGATATAATTTGAGGACTGTGTAAAGATCGTGCCTGGTAAACAAAAACAGCGGGAGACCAAAAATCAATTAATCAAACTTGGAGTGTTGGAAATTAGGTCTAGGGATGAACAAAATAATGAGGGGATGGACTGTCCTTGCCATCACCCCTTTTTTTGGATCCTTAAGAAAGAGACTTTGGGGAGAAAAACTGGCTATTGGAATAAGACTCACCATCATGGCTGCCATCCCACCGTCTCCTGGGCCCCTGGACCTTCTTCCTCGAATCCTGATCAGAGCAGACCACAGAGATGGAGCCAGATGACCTTGCCACCTCCAGCTGAATTCCACATACCGCCTGGAATGTGAGACTTTGCCTCCTCTCCCCACCTGGCCTCACTTGTGTGTTCGTTTCCTTCCCCATCTTATTTCTTCCCTTTCCTGGCCCTCCCCTTTTCCTGCTGGCTAATAAGAGTCTGGCTTCGCCAGCCAAGAGTGTATATTTTGCAACGCCACAGTGAGCCTGTGACCAGACACTAGCAGCCAAATGAGGTGCCTTAAACAGCCCAATTCTGGCACAAATTTGCCAGGTCTCCAAGCGGCTGATAAGACCATGTGCTGGGCCTCTTTTCTAGCAGAGAGGTTGCAAGTGAGAGTCAGCACTGGAGACAGACGCTGTATTTTCTATCTTTGCTGCTCGTTTCTCTCCCTTTTTGTGTTTGCTGGTCTTGTTTTGTCTTAGGAAACAGAACTGGACTTTAACGACAACAGCGTGGCAGGGCCCGTTCGCTCCTGCATCTGTTCAAGTCCCCAAAGAGCTCAGTGTCCTTTTTGCTGGTAAAACACCCAGTGCAGTATATTTACAACATTAGTTTCCTCCACCCTCATATTCTATATAACCTGACTTCTACAGTCCTAGGACTTCTGAGACTGTCTATCTCTCCTTCATCTTCCTTCCTTCCGTGCCTTTGTGTCCTCTGCCTAATGGCCTAATTAGCCTCTGAGTTCTCCTCAGCCATCCCTTAGGCACAGCTCTCCCTAATGAGGCCTGATGGGAGTAATAAATTAGAGCGTCAGTGATCAGTGTGCTGGCTCAGTGGCCACTGCCCAGCATCTTCTCCCAATAACCGCCCCAGCTCAGCTCAGCTCACTCAGCTTTTTCCCAAAAAAGGCCCGTCATTACCACCTTTGGTACCATCTACGGGCTATCAGCCACAGGGCTTTTCCTTCTAAACATTCTCTTCGGCGAAAGGAGAAGGGGAAAGGGACACTGTTAACATAAACGTCTTATTTAACACTTTACATTTCAAACACCATAACTGGTTTTCCTTCCGCTCTGTATCTTTAATAAAAGGTTCAAAGGACTTTTAATGGTGTTGCCACGGCACTAAGCAGGCCGAGGTCTCTGTATAGCAAATCCTGGACTTTGTTGAAAGCTGTTTAATGTTGGACAGTAACTGGGTTGTGTTAAACACCTTTAATTCTCTGGGCCCATATATTCCCTCTGAATTAATACAATTCCTCCTCCCAGGAATCACACTAAAGAGCAACTGAGCAGAATGCCTCGTGGAGGTTGTGGCCTGGAGAGGGACCAAAGATTCACTCCATCTTCCATCTAAGTAGCCACCATGGGAGCTTTACTCCAGACGGGCCAGCGGAAGGAAGGCAGCCACAAGAGGCGTGGCAATGCTGACCTGTGATGTAGGATGCCGGCTTAACCCCATCCAGACATCCACTTGTGTTTGCGGAAAAGCACTAGTGCGTAGCCATATTGACTTCAAAGGAACTACTCGTGTGCTTAAGTGTTTCACTGGATCAGGCCCCAGTGCTCAGCACCTTGGAGGACGGAGCCCTGAGGGGAGAGAGGAGGGTTATCTCCAGGTCAGAGAAATGAGAAGGGGTGGGAATGAGAATGACACCGAGGAACGAAGGGAACGCGGGAGGGAAGAACAAAACGCTCGGCACTCTGAAAGGGAAACAGCCCTGATGAGGCAGCCTGCACTCATGTCGAGTAACATGGCAACAGAGCTCCACGGGGCAAGGGGCGCCCAAAATGTGAAGAGGTGAAAGAAGGCACAGATCTGAGCACGGACCCGTGTTACAGTGCAAGGAAATTCTTCGACCCTGAAAAAGCAATTCAGACAGACACAGCTGGTCTCAGGGCGTGTGTAAAGCTTGCCATGTTGGCACGCCGGGGTGCAAATTGCTGGTGTGCCCGGTCCATCCCATTGTCCTGCTCCCATCCCTGGCCTTTTTCCACACTGCCCCTGACACGTGGACTGCCCTGCCCATCTGGGCTTTCTGAACCGCCGCCCCGCCCTCACACAGGGTTTTACTCCCTCTGAGATTCTCAGAAGGAAGGAACTGAACCACAAAACGCCTCACCCTGGGCTCCCCAGTGCCTCCCCACGTCTCCGGTTGCGTCACTCAAATGGCAAGCAAACCTCCCGTCGCTTTGGGACTTGTATGCCCCAGGCACATCGTCAGCACTCCGCAGATAACAGAGGGCACCGATAGATGAGCAGAAGAGCAGAGACAGAAGGGAGCCCGATGTCAAACGTTATGGCAGGATCTCAGCTGCTGTAAATCAGTGCAGTTGTTGGGCTGCCTTCTGTAGCCTCCAGTTGGCTAGGAGACTCCATCCCACCCTGGCAGATCATGGCCTGGCCTCAACTATTCATGCCTTTGTCGTTTCTTGATTGGACACTTGTACAGGACGCTGCAGTGCGTCTCCTTTACGGCACAGCACATGAAACCTGTTTTCTGCTTCCCTATATGGACTTCCTCTGAAATAGAGAATCAAGGTCAACTGTTCTTCCAATTGCTCTAGGGTGTGGGCCCTGGGGACCCAACAGAGCGCTGAAAACTCTGGGGTACAGATGGCGATGGACAGCTTCATTCCTCTGGCACAGTGGAGCTTTCTACGATAAGGGTAAAAGCTCATCTGTGCAGCAGATGGAGTTTTCTCAGAGGCTGGCCCAAGATTGGAATGAACTCCCGCAACCTCCACACCTTCCACTCTAAGTGCAACGTGCATTTCTTGGACTTTGCCTTCTCTTAATGTAAACACAGAGCAACAGGTATATCTAAGAAAGCAAGCAAGCAAGCAAGAAAACCCCCTCCGAAACAAGACAGCCTATTGCACACGCCTCCCTCTGGAGAGACACTCAGAGAACAAACACGTGACAGATGCTAGGCATGTTGCTTAAAATATGGCCGGAAGGTGCTTAGATAAGGTGATGACTGCGGATATAGGAACATGTATAGAATAGATTCAGAGAGTCCAAGGCCACAAGGCACCACTGCGATCATCTAGTCTGACCTTCTGTATAACACAGGCCAAAGAACTATCCCGAAATAACTCCGAGAGCATACATACTAGAAAAACTTCCAATCTTGATTTTAAAATGGTCAGTGATGGAGAATCGACTATGACCTCTGGTAAATTGTTCCCAAGGTTAAACTCTGACCGTTAAAAATGTGTGCCCTATTTCCAGTCTGAATTTGTCTAGCTTCAGCTTCTTGCCATTGGATCATGTCAGACCTTTCTCTGCTAGACTGAAGAGCCCATTATTAAATATTTGTTCCTCATGTAGATATTTATAGATAAGTCACCCCATAATCTTCTAGAATAGAATAGAATAGTGAATTCAAAGGGTCTAATGATTGACACTAGTAGAAGATCTAGTTCCCTGACTCAAGCTGTGAAATAGAGAGACAAGGTGGGCAACTTTGGACCAACTCCTGCTGGTGAGAGAGACAAGTGACCTGTTAGCATCTTTGATTTCACCTTGAATGGCCCCTTAGAAAATGTGCTACTTATGCTAAGTTATCAATTTGATCTTGTATTTAGCTGTGACATTCTGTGTACCTTTCCCAGTTCCAAGGAAGAGCTCTGTGTAAGCTCCAAAGTTTCTTTCTCTGACCAACAGAAGTTGCTCTAAGGTAAAAGATGTCACCTCTCCCACCTCGTCTCTCTAATATCCGGGGACCCACACAGTTCCAAGAACACTGGATCCAGCTGCGAATGACCTCTTTGCATTTCAATCACCCTGTGTCTGGTTTGCCTCTTCCCTCACTTTCATGTGACATCAGGTTCCTGATGCTTCGCTGGCTGAATTTCAAGCCTCCCACCCCCACCAAAATACAAGTCAGCGGTGCCCCTTCTTGAGATCTGAGCTCTGGCCAGGATTTCCAGCTTCTTCAGGACCTCATCAGAATTTCCAAATAACACAGAATGATCCAGCTGGATCGTGTGTGTGTGTAGGGGGAAGGGCAGCAGTCACCACCTTTCCCCTTTAAATCCATCCATGTCTGTCTGTCCAAAATAGGTGGGTGAAGAATGGTTCTTCCTTCCATAGTGGATGGCTTGGTAGTTATAATTGAAAAGCGAGAAAACAGCCCCGTCCTAGCCAAACAGCACACAATGGCTCGGCTTCATGGACTCTGCAAGGAGAAAAGTTTTCACCTTCTTTAATGATCTATGGTTCTATAAGCAACACTCCAGGAGTTTGTGCTTACTTTGGTTGTGAGCCAAGGCAAAGTCCAGGCCGGTGCATAGTAACCAACTGTTGAAAGTGAGAATTAGCAGCCGCCAGTTCCATTTTCAGGCTCTCCAACCCTTGGAGAGTTCTGAGTGGCTCCTTTTTAGGAGACAGTCCCGACACCCATCTGGTGCTGGTTGCGGTGCCATCAGCGATGGGATTCACGGTGTTGGGGACCCTTAACGCCAGCATCGTCCTTTGCCCTGGCTCCAAACTGACACAGTGAAGTGACACTGACTGACTGCGGAATCCCTGTAGCAACAAAGAACAAATCGGTCCCAAAGACTTGCCTACAGAACTGGCCTGTGGGCACACATTGGTACCTTTCATCACCAGCCAGGAAAGAGAGAGGCCCAGCTCGTTATTACCCTTGAAAGCCATTTTAAATAGGTAAAAACTCAGAAATGCCGAGTCTGAGGTCACTTTTGGCATAGCAGCCCGGTTTGTTTCAAATGCCTCAAGGTCTGTTTTAATATCTGCGGAAACATTCTTGAGCAGGGTGGGTAGGAGTTATTCTGGATAAGTCGTTTCTTAATCAGAAATTATTATTCCTATCCACTGGGGTCAAATAGCTTTTCTTCCCCCCTCTTAGCCTGAGCAGCCATTGCACAGATGTTCCATCAGACCGTATGGGGACTGCTAGGAAAACAGAAATATGGATTTCAACATGCAGGGACTGCTAGGAAACCAGAAATAAGGATTCCAACAGGCTGACAGAGTGCGTTCAAAATGCACGTGTGCTCCTGGAATGCTGGAGACTGAAAACAGACTTTGGTTTAAGTGAATTTCCTGCTGAGGAAAGTTCTCTGTATCTACCCGACAGGGCGAGCATGGGTAATAAGAGTGAAAACCGCCTGCACGCTCCTCCAGCCCTGTGGCTCTGTGTGGACCTGGCGGGCTGATGGAAATTCAGTTGCAATAGCTGCTGTTGGATACAGTTTTCAAAAGCACCTAGAAATGACTAAGAGGTCTTCTTTGCTGAATCCGGCAATAAGAGTTCTAGTCACTGTCAATTGTGGTGAGTGTGTTCATGTGGACGCCTGTCCTGTGGGACGTGGCGTGA
>ML675696.1:2066518-2112419 GCA_007922155.1 Mesoclemmys tuberculata | reverse complement strand
GTGGCGTGAGCCCACTAAACTCACAGGCCGCTGCGTGGCCGTCCGCTGGCAATGACTAGATGGATTCAAGTTGGTGACCTCTGACAGGTCTCATATACCAAAGTTGCTCTCCTGAGCCATCCAGTTTGCCACCTGCTCCATACCTTCGTAGCTGCACCCACTCCAATGCTTATTCAACACTGAAATACAGATGGTTTGTTTTTCTTTAACGCAGCCTCGCACCCAGCCCACTGCTTCACAGGGAGTCAATAGCAGGCAGAGGCTAACGAGAAGAGGGAGATTTTAAGGTGAGAGAGGAACCAGCTTGCAGGGCAGGATAACTCCAGGAAAAGGGAGAAGGGAAGGGCTCAGACAGCAGGCCAAACCCGGAGGAAGCAAGAGATTCGAAGGGAGTGCAAGTGAATAGCTTGGAACTGGGGTGGACAGGGCAGGCCTGAGTTCACGGCAGTTTGGAAAACAGGCAGTTGGTTCTGAATGCGATTTGGTGATGCAGCATGGAGCGATGCACTCCCATTTCCTGGAGGCGAAATAAATAGCCTGGCCATAGCATTCTGGGCCTCCTGAAACGTAGAGCGTGGGGACGGAGGAAGAGCAGATTACAATAGCCCAGATGGAAGCAGTTTACTCTTGGATATCAGTTCAGCTGAGCAGGTCGAGGGACGGTTGAGTCTTGCCAATGTTCTGGAGGTGGTGAGAGATGACTTAGACACGGGAGATGTAGGAGGGAAGATAAAGCCTGATCACACCCTTTAGAACTGCATGCCAAAGGAACACTGCATGCTTGGCTCTTCCTCTCCCTCTACCACCGCCCGGGCAGAATTCCCACCCCCGGGCACTGAAGTAGATGGAGGGAGTGGCAATCAGAGAACTGATGGTGGAGCTGAGTGGACAGGCATCCTCTCTTCCCAGCCTGGTGGGCCATAGAGTCACTGAGTTTAAGGCCAGCAGGGACCATCAGATCATCCAGTCTGATCTCCTGTAAAATTCAGAAGGGAAGTTCCGAAAGCCACACCTGGCACTGACTTTCCACTGAGCCACCTCCAGGGACAGCTGATGGGAGGGAGCAGGGGCAAGGCTGCTGCAGAGCTCAGAGGCTGCGCAGAGTTTGTGGGCCAGGCCCTCCCTTTGTTCCACAGGACGGTGCCCAGGGTGTTATAGCCCCGGCAGCAGCGTCAAACTCACTTAGTGGAGATGGGTGAGCTCCGTATCTAACTGCCGTCCATGGGCTGATGTGACCCTTTCAGGTTCCACACCACCCGTGTTCTCAAGGGAAGCTCCCACCAGGAGCGATGGGGCGTCTGCGCACACAGGCCTGGGGGAGAGTCTGGCCTTCAAGAGTCACTAAACCTTGGGCTGTTCTTAGTAGTTCAGGTTTGTTTGGTGCCGTGTAATCACATTCAGCACCACGCACTGGGCAAATCTGCTCCTCTTTAGACCATGTCAACTCACGCCCTTTGTTTCCCTTCCTTTCCAGCCCTCCTTTCCCCATTTCTCTCTCTCTTCACTGACTGTGTGCACCTTCCCCAATATTCGGGGCCAGGGGCATCTCAAAGATCTCTGGTCTTGGAATCAAAATTAAGGTCTGCAGGGAGAAGAGTGACACAGACCTCATTCTTCAGCAGGAGCAATTTAGGATGCAACCAGCAGATGAGTCAAGACACAAAACAGGCAAGGAAAGCTGGACTATAGATTGGATGCCACCCGCACGGAAGTGATGTAAAAGGCTGGGATGAGATGTCCCAGAAGGTGGATGAGGAGAGACCCAAGGGTACAGTGGTGTTCATACCATAACGGAGAGAACTGCAAGTGGAATCAAAGGAATCATGTTTCCTTCGGGTAGCCATTGTTTTGCCCACATCCTGCTTTCAGCATCATTACCGGAACTCCAGAGTAACACCATCGGCTTCAGATTCACACAATCCACCCTGAGTTAAAAGCATTATGACTTGGCTTGGAAGGATTAGATCTTCGTTGGTAAATGTCGCTTTCGCCATTCGCACACAAACCAATGAAAAACTATTTCCATCACTAATAATTGAAGCTGACAGACAGGCAAATTAAGAAAAATGCTGCTTGGGAACTTATTAGGGTTTGAAGGCCTTTTACTTTGTATGTTTTGACATGTGATGTTGACCATTTGTAATTTAGCGGCTATAAAGCTTTAACTTTTCAAGTCCCAATCTCTATTGTCATTAAATAATTATTGTCTGAACCCTTCCCCCCATTGCCTGACACCTCTCCAATTTCCCACAACTGTGACATTTTTAATCAGTAAAAATAGAAAACAGGCTTTAAAATAAACATTGATATTATCCATCAACATTTGTATGAAATAAAAATCAAAGTCTGCCGGGCCGAAGTATGGGCTGATGTAATCCATCTCGCTGTATTGTGGAGCTTTGCTGATTTATGCCACTTGAAGATCTGGCCCACTGGCAGGCCAAACGGCCCTCTCACATGAATGTATGTCAGGACAAACTCACCCGAAGTTGCTGGAATTGCGTCCGCGTGAAACTGAGGCTGATTCTCCAGTCAGACACCCGTTTCACACGGATGAAATTTCGTTGCCTTCTGATGTGCACCCCTGTCGGAAGAGAACCCAAGGCAGTTGGTCTAAGTGGGGGAAGGATCTGAGCAGGCTGTCAGCCACGTTAGCATGACTCAGGTGCAGTTCCATTGAAGCCAAAAGAATTACAGAGTAAAAGAGTGGAAAAGGAAAATCAGACAAATTGCCTACAGGGATGTTCCACTAGAGTGACACTGGCATGACGTAGATTGGGATCTGGCCCTATTTTCCCATCATCTCACTGTCTGTTGTGTCCATTCCCAGGCTGCTGCGACGGGTCTCGTGCTGTGCAGTTCACATCTGCTACACACGATGTTTTGTACAATGACTATTAGCAGAGGGCTGCACAACATCTGTTGTCTCGCGGAACTGGAATCATGCTTGTCCCTTCATTTGTCTGCTAGCAGCAAACAACTTCACAAGCAGGGCCAGGTCTTCTCCCTTCTGCAGCACATGGCCCCAGTCGGACAGTGAACAATGGACACACATAACTCAGACGAAGGCTCTTTCATTAGCCAGACAGCTGAAAAGCAGAGACATGTTGGGCAGCGGGTGCGGGTGAGAATTTTTGCCAGGTTAAAGCATCAGTGTAAAATATCCACTCATTCATCCCACTCAGAGTATTTCTGCCAAGAAATAAATAAGACAAAGACCCTCAGAGGGCATCAATCCACAAAGCTCCACTGATGTCAGCAAAGCGGATTTGCACCAGCGGATAATTTTACCCAATATATTTTAAAAAATAGGAATGTAGTCCTGTCTGTTAGTGCTGGCTAGTAGAGATCAATCTGTCTCTCTGTCTTGTCTGTCTGTCCCAATACACAACCATCTACCTATCTCACTATTGGTCCAACTGTACTCTCGCTTGTTTCAATTTTAAAAGAGTTACTCCAGATCTATTCTGACCTAAGTGAGAGAAAAAGCAGGCCCTGTATGTGGAACAGTATCTGAGACCCTTCAAGGTATTAAACATAAAGAACGTGTCAGTTTCTATCCCCACGCCCAGCCATGCTCTGGCACATGCTGTGTGTACCTTGATTTCCATCTGGTCCTCTCCACAGCTGAGGTCATGATGGATGGATTGTAGCTTGTTAGCAGTGCAATGGCAGTACCTGGTCTTGCACCATATGACTGAAATATTTTGAAGTTCTTTGCTTCCACGCTCTCCACCATCTGCTTTTGCTTTGGTTTGACCTCAGCTGGTTCTGATCTCAGCAGGACAGGAATCTTCACCTCACCCCAGAAGGTTTCCCCCTTCATCTTCATTATTCAACTCATTTTCCAAACCTGCCCTGAAAACTCCTCAAGAATGTGTGTGAAACATCACCCAGAAAACCCCTCTGCCCCACATCTGAGGGAACCTTTATCAGAATGTGAGCAATGAACAGATTTCCTTGGATTTTCCTTTCCCGGGGCTGCTCTTTGCACAAGAGGTGAGAGCAGCAACATTTCTGGATGCTAGCTGGATTGAGCAAATCTGCAGCAGAATTCAGCTTGTGACTCTATTTAGCAGACTCCCAAACGACAAGCGCTCCTTCCCTTCCTCTATCGTCTTCCTGCTCTACTCTCTGCTGGCTCTTTCGCTAAGTTTCCACTGGCATCCTTGAGGATGCGTCGTATTTACTAACTTCTGCTCGAGTCAATTTGTTATAGAACCAACACATAGAAAACACGCGGCGCTTGCAATCCAAAGGCACAATTCAGTGCAATACGTCACGCTACGCCAGAGAGGGGAGTCTCCAGACTTGCTGAATGATCCCTTTTATGGTAATGACTCCCGGGGAGAGAGAGGCCACAGCCATTGAGACACATCCTGATTTGTACAGGAGTCCTAAGGCAATGGATGGTTGGGATACAATAAAGAAAAGATCAGGCCAACATTTTCAAAAATGGCATTCACTTGTGAGGACCACGCTTTGGGGAGCTCAACATTAACTGCTGAAAGCAGAGGAAGGATGGTCCAGGGCTTAGCAGGCTAGCTTAGGGCTGAAGAGCCAGCATTCAAATACCCTGCTTTACTACAAATTTTCTCTATGAACCTGGGTGAGTCACTCAGCCTCTCTGTGCCTTAGGTCCATTGGTAAAATAGGAATAATAGCGAGAAGATGAACATCAAAGATCGGGAGGTATTGGATAGCAGGTGTCTCAAAGGAGGGCTCTCTTTTGAAGATATTGGCTTCATTAATACGTTGTTGGTAATTCATAGATGCATAGAAGATGAGGTCACCTACTCCAACCCCCTGCTCAAAGCAGGACCAACCCCAACTAACTCATCCCAGGCAGGGCTTTGTCAAGCCAGCCTTAAAAACCTCTAAGGATGGAGATTCCACCACCTGCCCAGGTAACCCATTCCAGTGCTTCACCACCCTCCTAGGGAAAAAGTTTTCCTAATGTCCAACCCAGACCTCTCCCACTGCAACTTGAGACCATTGCTCCTTGTTCTCTCATCTGCCACCACTGAGAACAGCCTAGCTCCATCCCCCCTGGAACTCCTATGCAATCACAAAGCTGAAGGATGTGTTGTTCCGGCTGGGTGTGTAGCGGAGTTTAGTGCTGGTGCTAGGGCTGACAGCCTGGAGAGTGAAAGCCATTCACCCCCAGAGCAGGTCCGGGTGGAGCGGAGCAGCTCATACTCCCCCTACGCTGACCCACTGTGACTGTGCCTCACCCCGGCCCGGGAGGGACAACCTGTCTGGATGAGCGTTTGGTCTCCATGGCTCCACTGAGGGCGTGCTCAGAGGATCCTTCATGAAGACGGGTGATCTGGGGCTAACCCGGGGGAGCAACTGATTTTATTTCTTTATTGGTGTTGCTCTGGCACGGTCATGAGGACCTGAGCACCTCACCAAAGTGAGTGACACAGCTGCCTGGGGTGAGATGGATGGCAAAGTGACTTGCCCAAGGCCTTAGAAGGAATCTCTGCTGGGGCCCTAGTCTCCAGCCTCTTAGACGGGGCCAGATCCTGGGATCCTGCCTTCATGCAGCTCAGGAGGGAGAGTGCAAGGGGGGTGTTTAGCCACATTTGTTCTCCTCTGATCCTAGGGTCACGTCTCTCGTCTCCTAGCGTAGATCACAGCAGCCTTAAAGCTGCTCAGCACGGACAACCTCAAGAGATAAAATCATGCATGGGACCCCTTTAAGAGATCGAACATTATGACTCAGGGCCAAAAAATCACGAGATTGGCCCCATCAATCACGAGATTTTTAAAACATCATCAGACCATGTTTTTAATCTGTCTTTTGTCTTTTTAACTCCCTGCTATTCCTCTGCCGGTGTGAATGTGTGAGAATTTCCAGTTGAAAAATCAACCTCTAGTGCATAAAAAATGCACCTTTCCCTGGATGCCCAGATGGAAAGATGGTTACCATCTCTGTACTCCTAGGACAGGGGAACTTGTGGCTATTTCCTTTTACTCTCTTTTCCCCCCTTCTTCCCTGCCTTGCTGCCCTCTGGAGCTTCTCCTCTGCTCCCAAGGCAGCGGGAAGCACAGAAGTGTTCCCAGACACCAATCCAACTTCTGCAGCTTGAGACCAACTCTAGTGACAACAATTCTGAGCAGCAGCTTCACATCCAATTTGTGTTTCAAGGCTTTGCCAATGAACCACAAGAGCCTTTAAGTTCCTCTAATGACACAGAGCCTTATTCGCCCTCCCTGACCTCACCCCCTGCACTGGATTTTTAGAAACATGGAGTCCTTGCCTTAGTGAGATGGCACCCACCCGGTTGCCTTTAGTACCTTAATCTTTCTGATCAAATCACTAACAAAGCAGGGCAGACTTGCTCTGAGCTCCTCATCTGGGGTAGATTGTCCCAACTACTGCCTAAGCTCCACCGAATACTTTTCTTTTGATCATGTTGGTTTAGAACATTAAAGTGTAACTTTATGAAAAACAACACAGCTGGGCTGAGATCTGAGTGCGAGGGTTTCCTGAAATCCGCCTTTCTTTTCTCAAACACTTGGGGAGCTTATTTCATTTGAGTTCCCTGGCTGGGCGCAGCTGTTGCAGTGACAGGTTTCGCAATGCACAGGCAGATGGAGATCCTTACACTTTTGCCTCGGTCAGGCTTTTACTGATCGCCGCTTTGTGAAATCTGAACCTGGGGCTGGCCTCAGGTTTCAACCCTACCGCCACACTTTTTAGCGGAGTCTCTTGGCTCCTGGCTGGAATTCCATAGTAACTGTATCTCTTGGTTGCATCTCTGGGCTGTCTGTAGAGTGCTGGGAACACAGCACATTGCAAAACACTGCCATCAACAAGTGCCAGGCAGGAAACCTGTGGGACAGTGGCTGTGTTCACCCAGTCAGGGACATTGAATAGACTGGCTTGGATCCAAAGATTCATCCGAGCCTTTGCCCCAAACTGGCCTGACATTATGGAGCGAGCTGGCGGACGGGTTTGCTTTTTTCCCCTTTTTGGTGATGCTAAGAACCATGCCAAAATGCCATGAGCGGGGATGTTCTCGTTCTGTCTCTGGCTAGAAACAGGCAATACGACAGGTCTGTTATATTATTTATCAGGGCTATCCATTTGCTCGGCCAGCATCGTACACACAGGAAAGCGCCGTCTCTGCTCCAAGGGTCTAGGTTAGACCAACAATGAAAACACATACAATGTGACAAAAGGACCAAGAGGCAGTTTTATCTCAAAGGGGGGCAGTTTTTAAAATAGATGGACCTGGTTCCCTGATACACTCTCGCTGCTGTGCACCACTCCGGCAATGCAAAACCAGAGTGACTCTGCCTTAATGAACCAGTTCCGCGGGGTTCATTGGCTTTGCCTTGCAAGCCCAGTGCAAACTAACTGGCGCGTACAGGTCTCCCTCGCCCTTTCTGTACCTAAGCACTGCCAAAGGAGTGGCTGTGCGGTGCTCACCGTGGTGCAGGCGACTGAAATCACCATTATGGTGCATTGGCTTGTGGCAAAGACAAGCCCATTTCAACCACTTGCAGCGTTAGGTGCTCCGCCTGTGTGTGGAGCTGCAGAGCCGTTCTGCTGCCTCCCACTGGCAACCAGACCCGGTGGGTCTTATGAGCTTCAACTCAGGAGACTGTATGAGTGTTGCCAGAGTCCCCAGATGCTCACAGATTTTAGGGATGCTTCCAGTACCCACGTAATGCTGGTGAGCCAGGGGAATGGATTTTCAAAGTCAGCCCCTGGTAGCAGATTAGCACGGTCCCCTGGGAGCAGTGACGACTGGATGTGATGGGCTGACATCCGCCACTGAAGAGAGGAACCAAAGACCTGTGTCTAGGGCGAGGTGCATTCCAAGCTTTGCACAGCACAGTTGCTGTTTATTATCGCATTCTGAATAATGCGGAGGCATTCAGGTCATAAGGAACTTTCTGTAAAGTTCCTAAGAGAGGAAAATGGACAAAAATCTCCTTAAATGTCTAACCTGAGTCTGAGACGTTCTGACGTGGGGAGGAGATGGTAGGGCTCTGCGTTCCTTCAAAAACAAGGCCAGCTTTCCAAACCAACTCCCCCGAGACTGGATCCATCGGGGACTTGGCAGGAGAATCACATTTTTAATGTTCATTTCAGTGTTTTTATCTCTTTTCTCTTCCCCGTTGATTTATGCTTCACAGGGTTTTATCTACACGGCGGAATTTCTCGTTCCCATGATTGATACCACCTTTGCGTTTCAACAGACGGCCCGTGCTCCTTTCTGTTGGGAGCTGCCCTCATGCTGATAAAGATTCTTCTCCCTGAACGTCAGGGAAAGACTTTCTGCTCTGCTCCAGCAGGGGATCCTGGGCTCAGAGAGTGCCTGATCGCACGGAGATTGTGTGTCTGCATGTGCGGAAGAATCAGTGAAGGGCTACGGGAGTTTGGCGAGCATACGCTTAATGGTGTATGAGCAACAGCTGTTTTAGCCCATCATAAAGTAACGGAGGCCATGCAAGTTCCTCCGCTGGCTCGATCTGGGAATAGAGCCCAGTAATCCGGACTCCCAATTCCGCTTTCAGACCGTCTTGCTTCACAGGATGACAATTTAGATTTTGGCTGAGATTTTCAAATGGTGCCCAACTTCCACTGGAAGCCCAGGGGAATTGGGGCCTCCTTCTCTTAGGCCCCTTTGAAAATTCCAGCCTTAGCAAGAGTGTCTCTCGATTCACATCAGCTAACACAGCACGTATGTAGGCAGGGGCGATTCAGTGAGAATTTAACCTGGACTAGCTGCAAAGTACCTGCTACTGGGTTTTCTACATCATTTTGGAGCATCTGGGCCATCTCTCATCCAATCAACGTCCTGGGAAGCTTATTTCCTGGGGGAAGTTTTAAAAAATTAAAACCCATCAGAAAAGAGATTTTTTTTTTAAAGTAAAAAGAAAATCTTGAAATCTCCCCATCCTGAGCCAATCAGCTCCCAGCAAGTCAATGCAAACACAGGATCCTTTTATGAATTTCCTTCTGTCTAACCGGCTACAAGCTTCCAGGAGGAACACCAGAACCCTCAAACCACAGGCACCCCTTTTGCATCTCTCCCAGAGTGGGAGTGGGGGCAGGAATCCACCTGAGGGTCTTTCTACAGTTAATTTTCCATCTGTCTTCACATGGCACCCCCACACTCCTGAACTAGAGAGGATGCATCTAGGAGTAAGAGCATAGATCGCTTTCCGTAGTCTGTTGAGTCCTGCACCTTTCTGCTCACACTGCCAGCTGGTGGTTTTCAGGACAAGGACATCTGAGCACTACGGACAGGGCTAAGCTGCACCAATTCATCTCACAGAGGCTAGGAAGCTGTCACAGTTAACAGGCGACGGTCACTACAATCCTAGGCTGGATTTGTGATGGCACCTCAAAAACGCTGGGTCAGTGTGGAAACGCCTCCAGGATAACTTGAGGGAGTCTTTGAAACGTTTCTTCTGGCCTCCCTGAAGCGCTGTCCCTCCTCAGCTTACCACAAACGATCTTTGGCAGTCACTCATGTGACATTCTGGTGACACGGCCTGCCCATCTCATCTGTGTTGTCATGGGTGCTTGGAATACCTGCCCGGAATTACTCTCACCAGTAATATTTGATGCCTTATTTCCAGTCTGAATTTGTCTAGCTTCAAACCCCAGCCACGGAAGCGTGTTAGACCTTTCTCTGCTAGATTGAAGAGCCATTATTAAATATTTGGTCCCCGTGTAGATACTTATAGACTGGAATCCAGACACTCCGTCACCTTCTGAGGACTGGTCCAGTTCCACAGACACGATAGGTGGTTCTTAGCCTGTATGTGGCTGTTTATGGGAGTCTTGAGATGGGTGGCCATCCTGTGTGGCCTCTAATGTGAGATGTGATGTGCAGCAAAGACCAGACAAGAGGAGCATCATAAAAACGATAGCGCAGGAGTCTTCTCCCATCAAACACGGACACCTTGTGCAACTCGAGAGCTGTACAGAGGAGGCAATAAAGAAGCAGGGCCATTCACCTGCCAGTCTCCCTTCTTGGAACGCACTAATCAGACCAATGCAGCCAAAATACTGTGCGCCAGATTCAGCCCTAATCTAACTCCATTGACAACAGTTCCAGTGCCAAGCTGGAGGCAGTCTGGGAACTGTCAGGCAGGGAGTCTCACCGCTGGAGCACAAAGTGATTTGCAAGCACGTCTGTAGAGTGTCTTTGGACTTAAGATCAAGAGGGGCCCTGGATAAGACAGTGCATGGTGTATATCGGACTGCACAGAACCAAGTTGCATTACATCAGGCCCGGGCTGGAAATGTCAGACCAGCAAAAGCCCTTTTGCTCCAGGCCCAAGACGACTTAGACTGTCAGCTCTCTGGGCTGTGTTTGTATCGCACCGACTGTGCCCAAGAAACCCTGAGGGCTTGGGTGAAACCATCCCTGAAATCAGTGTATGACGTTCAACACAAATCAACCCTTCCCCTCCCCAGGTCTACTGGATCTTATCAGCGATGGGTAGTTTGTAGGTTTCTAGGCGATGCCAGAAAATTGTATTTATGCAATGCATTATTAATGAATGATTATTGTCGCTGATTTGAATTTGGAAGGGCCTAGCAGCCACAGCCAGAGAGCTAGGCACTCTGCAAACACACAACAAAATTATTGGAAAGATGCCGCTGCTGTGCGTCAAATCGCTTGTTTGATGGGTAGCGTTCAACTAGCTACAGAGCAGGGATACATAATGGCAGCATTCCCTGACCGATGGCTTACCCATGAATAACGTTCCACCTGCTTGAACTGCTTGCGGCGGTTTGCCCTGCGGGGAGCGCTTGGGCCGCGTGGGAACAGCCACGCCCAGGGGCTGACGTTGCCCGTGGGAGAGCGGCGAGGCGGCCCGGTTACAAGGCTCCATGGGCTGGAGGAGCACGGGAGGGCTGACCCTCCCACGTTGCCACCAGGAGGCCACACAGAGCGCTCTGCAAGGACAACGGGAAGACTAGGTGCCGCAGGAAGAGGGACCCAAAGGGGCCAGAGGGACAACAGCACAGCACGCTGTGGCCTCTGATTAGCCCACACTCACTAGTTAACCTCGAAGGGGGCCCCAGGAAGTTGTCTGTGTGACCACACGGACCTCTGGCCTGCTGCGTCTCCAGGCCTCACCTTGTCTTCTGGTCTCCCGTTTCCAGCCCCTGCCTAACTCTGACCCTGACGCTTGCCTGTCAGGCCTGGATCCACCAATGACTCCATTCCCTGCTTGCTCTCTGCCGCCTTGTGGCCTTCCTTGACGTGTGGACGCCAGCCCAGCTGTGACTGCTAGGCCAGCCATCCCCTGCCCTGGTCCCTTACCTTGACCGTCACTGCTCAGATAACATGGGCTGGGTGAAACTGAGACAGACAGACAAGGAAAGTCCAGTAAAACCTAATCTCGCCATACTGCTCACAACGGGATCTGAAAACTGCACTCAGAACGAATGTCCCCTTGGTGGGAAGGCCTCGCCCCGTGGCATTGAGATGTCACACTCCCAGCTGCAGTTCCTCCTCCTGAACTTATTGTTTGGTCGAGAGCTTCCCCCATCTCTGGTCCATCGATTTTTCCTCCTGGGGTCCTTACGATGCATCTTTCTGTTCCCTTTTCCCTTTACAGTTCCTCCTGTGGCTCTCTCCCTCGGCGCTGTTGAGGCAGGCAGGCCTATCCCCCACATCCAGCTCTTATTCCTGACCGCAGAGCTGCAGCAATCTCCACCGGAGAGTCTGGGAAGGTTATCAGGCGAATAGATGAGTTTTAATCTCATGTACCAGGAGGTACCTGGGCCATTTGTAAACTGACAGTCCCGGGGGAGGGTAACTTCAGACAGGAGAAGCTGAATTTGAACATTCTTGGCTAAAGTCTCCAGCCCCGTGATGGAAACTTTGGAATAACCATTTAATAAAGACTGTCTGGGAGGCTCCTTTGAGCAGCAGCACCCACACGCAGTGACAGTTCTGCCAGCCTTTACATCACAGTCCTTCAGTGAGGTTTCTTGCTGGTCAGGCTGGCCCGTGAGCCGCGGGCTGGGTGTTTGTTGACTCGGTTTCCAGAATTTTCTCTCAGTTTCTCGCTTTCAGGAGCTGTTTTGCATCTCACTGATTTCACTTCCTTCTCCTCCTTCTTTATTATTTGTCTTGTGGGAACCCAGCTGCCCCAGATGGGGAGCCAGAGCCAGCCGTGCTCGGTGCGGTACAAACATAGACCAAAGAGACAGGCTCTGCCCAGAGAGCTGACAGTCTAAGTCGTCTTGGGCCTGGAGAAATCTCCCAGGCACCTCAGGGCTTGACCAGGCTTGTGTTACGTAGGATCAGCAACGAGCAGCTCCCAAAGGAGACCAGGTTAGCACAGCTGCTCCTGACCCTGCGGCTGGCTCACCTGGATCAGGGACCACAAGAGTCCTTGTACTAGCTTCACCTCAGCGACACCTCAGGCCTTCTTCGGGGCTATGTCAAGGCCTCCCAAGGGGAGACCTGCCGGAGGGGCTCTGGGCTGAGAAACACAGTGAGCTTCCCTTTGCACGGGGGAGCTTCCCAACCCCTTAGCTGAGGCGTGGAGGTTGCCCCAACTACCCAGAGGGAGGCAGATGGCCCACAGAGATCTCCAGGCCGGGCCTTTGCCACACCACCCCTCTCCCCACCCGTGTGGCCCCAAGCAGTGCCCATGCTGGCAGCTGCCCTGTGCCCCCCGCGAATGGGTGTGGCACCGCACAGGGGGTAACTTTGCTCAGGGCAGTGCTGCCTGCTTGGCAAGATTCCTCTGGGTGCTGTGGGGAAATGACCCAGGTTCCCCACCTCTCCCCGGGTGCAGAGCTGTGGACCCCCCAGTCCAGAGCACCATCCTGATATTAGGAGCTTGTGGGTCTATAACCACATGCTCAGATCTCCTCTTATATTTGTAATGCTTATGTAACTGCAGCTGTAACTCTAACAGCAAACACAGGCCAGGCAAGGAGCAGCATCTGGGCCTTACCATGGTTTGAAATAAACCTGCAGCTAAAAAGGTTCCAGATGATGGCAATTGCCCCGTTACAAGCAGCGCCGCGTGACTGCCACAGCTTCCCCTCCCCGAGTATTCTCGCCGCTCCCAGCTGGACGCTTTGTCACGTTTCTCTAAGGCGTGTTCCTGGACTGAGCGCAAACAGGAATCAGCGCTGTGTCCCCGCAGCCCCCGATCCGTGCGCACCGGACGCCCTGCAGAGGGAAAGGTTAGCAACCCCAGCTGGAGCAGGCAGCAGACTCACTCGCATCTGCCGGTCTGATTCCAACGTCCCTCCCAGTGGAGTTTCTACCACCTGCCCCCGGGGAGACAGTTCCACAGCCGCGTGCCTCTCACTGCCAGGACGGTTGTCATCCCATTGATCCTGATTCTGGCCTCGGTCCGTCCAGTGTAAATCAGGAGTCACTCCACTTAGTGTGTAAACCAGGAGAGAGCAGTGCTAGGCCCACACATTCTAGATCCTCAATTCCATCCCATTAGACCTCATTCTCTAAAGCAATTGCCCCCATCCGTTGCAAGGGCTGTTCTCCAATGGTGGCCCAGCTCCCCTGCCTCTTCTCTGCTATTCATTAGTTATTTGACTCTGGATGGAGTCACAAGCCTGGCGGGTAAATTAGGAAACCAACCGCCTTGACTAGGGCCTCTTGCAACATCTTGGCAAGGGCAGACCCAGGTGCAAGGCCCATCCCTGAGAACGCTCTGCCCCTGCAGCCTGGGTCCTGGCTGACCTCTGGGGTGCAGACGGAGAGGGGCGATGGGAGGCAGCCTGGCCCCAGCCCCGTCAGGGCTTTGTAAACGAGGAGCAAGACCTTGAAGTGGAGGAGAGCATGAAGCACTGCTGAGAAATGTTCTTGCTTAGTCAGCTGTAACTCCTGGGTATCCCTCCGAGATAGGAGAGCGGCACCCTTTTCCCTGCTGTGGGCTGAGCTGGAGGAAGAGCTGAGCCGTGATGTCCCTACACAGCTGTAGAGATCAAGGGTGTTTGGATCCAGGGTTTTCCACAGCCCAATAAACAGAGGGGAGTTGGCCCCTGAGTATCGACCCCAGATTTTGACCGTCTCAAAGAGTGGGGCTGTTTGCACAGGCCTCCGACCTGGCCTGTATAACACCGCACAAACAGCCAGGCGCTTTGGGGGTGGTTTCTTTACAAGACGTGATGGACCCACAGGCTGAGATGGCTACAGCAAACACGGATAATCGAGTCACCAGTCTGAAGCAGCGCCACGGCCCGGAGATCACCCAGGAGTTCTGCGTACAAACAGACGGGCCTGTCATTGGTGTTCTTTGGCTGATCTAAGACTTCCCACCCACAGCTCAAAACCTTGTCTCAGGTTCAGGAGCGTGCGAAACTGACCCTGTAGCAACGTGTGTTGTGCGCCTGTCAAGCAGCTGATCCACAGGGATTGTGAGTCTACGAAAGCAGCTCACAACAGAAGTTGTTCCTTTAGCTCATGTTGTGGAGCTGCCCGCTTTGAGCGGGGAAATCCCATGTTCAAGCCCTAGTGAGGATAGTTGATTCGTGCCTAATTCTTCCTGCCTCTTTCAGTGACTCAGATGTCGCTGCACTCCTGGCTTCCAGCTGGTTCAGGAAGCAAATGTGCTGAAATACCAGGATGGAAGCTGGCCTGCTGCTAGTCCCAGTGTGACAGGCAGCACCAGAAATCCCACGAGAGAGACCAGTTGAGTTTACAAAGCTTCCAGCCCATCTGTGAAAAGCTCTGGATAGCTCAGAGAAGAAGCTGAACATCCGGGAATTGTGTCATCCAAACCTCAGCCCCAGGTGAACTTCCCCGAACTCTGGCTCTAACCCGGGGAAGGAAGAATGGCTCAGGAATGTGCAGAGATGTGATTTATTCAAATGTAGCAAAGTTGCGATGCAGCACGGGCCACTTCAGACAGGCTAGCTGGGCGAGATCTGAGCCAGCATGTGTTCGAAGCAAACAGCTGTGCAGGGAGGATGCTGGGACCAGAGAGAAAGGAGAAAAGAGATGTACGGTCCCTGTCATGAGCATTTTAGCGCTGGGGATAGAATTCACCAGTGGGACTCAAGGCCCTACGCTGTCTCTCTCTCCCTGCACATGTGTTACGTTCACCCGGGCAGCACATTTTTCCAGCTCCAAAGGGTGAGAAGACGTAAGGTCCCTGCTGCCTTTTGAACCATAAAACCTGAAATGCTCTGCTAAAGAATTTGAAATGGAAAATACTTTAAAAGGCACATGTCTACACCGTGTTCCCCTGCCCCCCCATACAAACTCTCCTTGCTGGTTCAAGAAATCTAACCAGTTTAGATAAATTCAGACTTCCATCCCGAGAGACAGGCAAACAAAACGACCCTAAGCTAAATAACCGCCAGAGATAGGCTGTTTTGGCCACTTTCCACCAGGCCTAATCCACGCTGCTAATCTGTTTTGTCTTTTGCAGTAATTTAGCACATTAAGACAGTTATGGTTACATTCTGTTTATTTTTCTAACCCTCACAAAAACCCATAATACAGCCCTGGGCTGAGGAGGGAGGGGAGAGGGCAGGGAGATTTACTGAAAATTAAAAAACAAAACAAAACCAAAAACCAACAGTGAAGAGGGATATTGGATTTTGAATTTTGTCTTCAGCTCCCCATCTGCAGTACAGCTGTTACAATAAGCACTGGTCTTTAAGGAGGTAGCGTCCCATTCCAAGGTTCATTTTGCAGACCCCGTCCCTTCCCCCCCATGCCTTATGCCTGTGAATGATGCAAGAAATCCAGACTGGGTTATTTACAGAGGGCTAAATGAGCAAGGGGTGGTGTGTAAGTGTTGCTGATTGGTGCCTGGGGGATACAATGCAGAGAGGGCATGAGTCTGCTAAAGCTGGTTCAGTTCCGGTGTGCTGGCCAAGGTGGCAGCCAGCACGTACATTATTTATTACTATAGTGACTATAGTCCCGTAGTGCTAGGTGCTGTACAAACACAGAACGGCACGGTGAGAGCTCACAGTTTTACATGACGGCAATGGGGACTGGGCTGGTCTCAGGGCCTTGGGATGAACGTCCTCTCTCCAGAGGAAACATGTATCCCAGGGTCAGCGTGTCTGTGTCCCCATCCATGCCCAGCCCACAGAGCATGTGGGGCCGTTCCAGCGCTCAGCTACCGAGGGAGACTCTTTTAGCTCAAGCTGCAGCAGCTGTGTTTTTAGCTCTGGAGGTCGGCGGTTCATCAGTGGTGCAGCCAACACACAAGCAGCCCCTGGAGCTATGGTGACTCCGGGAGTGAAGTAAGACTCCCTCAGCTCCCCAGCTTTGGGATGGAGGGGGAGGAATGCTGGCCTAAGCTAGCAAAGGACGACACCCTCTGTGCCAACTCTGCTGTGCTGGCCTGCATGGAGGGGTGTACGGAGCCAAGACACTCTCCATTTCCTATCCCTCCCACCCAACTGCTCCGGAAGGGAGCGTGCGGGTACCGGGGGCCCATGTCCAAGGCCTGGATAGCATGAGAGAGCCTCCGACTGGGAGTTAGGCATCTAAATACCTTGGAGGATCTGGGTCCTAAGTGTCTAAATGTCTTTTGAAAAATGAGCCATAGGCTCCTACGCCATTTAGACGCTTTAGACCAGTGCTTCCCAACCAGTGTGCCTGAGCAGGTGTGCCACGGACTTCCTTGGGAAACTACAAGAGCTCCGAGTTGGCTCAGGAATATCCATGAGTTCATTTGGAGACTATACGGTGGTGTGCCTCCAAATAATTCAATGGTAGCAAGGTGTGCCATGGCAGAGAAAGGTTTGGGAACCACTGCTTTAGACTCACCTGGGGTCTTTTCTTTAAGAGGGTTGATGATTAATAGGGTCCCCTGAGCTCTCTGGCGCAGCTAGTTCCTGGCGGGGTCGGAGATACCCGGGCACCCTGCGTCGTGACGCTGGGTCTCTTCCACGTGGAGCCTGCCAGGGGTGTGAAAATGGCAACCTTGACAGCCAGGCCTCTCCAAAGGCTTAGGGCTTGGGGAAAGGATCGGAAGCTCTTCTTTTACCCAGCGTCCTTCGTCCACCCCTTGGAAATACTCTGTGCAGCAGCTGTGTCATTTTTCTTTCCAGGATCCCTTGTGAAGCCGGAGCTGGAGGGAGCAATGAATTACATTGCCGTGAAGGGTTTGTGTGGGATAAATGGCTGGCAAAATGACTTGGACCCACAGCCTTCAGTCCTCCCCCATTCTCTGGTGGGAAGCTGGAAGCCTTGCCAGGCTTGCACATGTAGGAGAAACTCTTTTGACAGCGCTAGCTCATCTCTTTGCCGTGGCTGGTCAGCCACCCTCTATGAATCAGGAAGGGGCTGGTCTCGTTAATGAGTTTCTCAGTGCAGACCCTAGGGGAATCCACTTGGAAAATGCTAGCCAACCGGAATAACATTAGTTCAGAGCCCTGCACTTCACTCCGAGGGAGGAGAGAGAGTTTCCCTTTGTCTCACAGAGCGGGGATGTGCGTTTGAGGACAGCTTTGACTGCGCCGTGCGGTGACCCAGTGCGACGAGCAGTGTCCCGAAGCGAGATCGGGGCCCATGCCAACCTTCAGGTTGCACCCTGGCTGGTGTGGGGGACGGGGGGGGGGCCGGCAATCCCTTGCCAGATTTTGCAGCCATGGGTCAATGCCACACAGAGCAATTGAGCCACCTCAGCAAGCCCTGTGTTTGGTCACCGCTGCTGCTGCCTGGCCTTCCCCACGATGCTCTCCTGTGTTTCCTGCATGGGCTACATTGGCATTTGGTAGCCCTGGGTCCCTGCACCATGGCCCAGTGTCACCTTTAAACCCTGAAGACCTGCCTATTTCACCTCCTGCTGCCACACTGTGAGCAGGGGGCAAATGTCCTTCTCAGAGAGACGAGCTTGCTGAATTGCCAGCGGCACTTCCCATGGCGCTGCTGCCTCCGGACTGACCACGTGTAGGACTGGCCAGATCATAGCCTGGGTGGCACAGCTACACGCTACGTTAATGACGACACTTTGGGAAAAGCAGAGAAATAGCAGATGGGTTCCTATCGGCTCTATCTCCCTCCATGTAGCCAGCGGGGCTTCAAGGTGCCATTTATTGGGGAGGCAGCCTGATTTCTGCTTGTTGCGATGGTCTCGGGGGGTGGGTTCCACAGCCGTGGAGCAGCTGTTGAGAAAGCTCTGTCCCCTGACATGCCCACTTGTCCCCCTTGTGGCACCCCCCATTGTTCCCGGGGCACCATGGTGGCACCGGAGAGCGATCCCTGGGGTGATGGTTGGGCGGCTTTGCGCATTGGCCCAATCTCCTGACTTCACTTCGCGCTTGGAGAGAGGGGATCCTTGGTCCCTAAACAAACTGGCCTCTGCATGTTGTCCCACTGGCAGCTCCTACAGGGCTGGTGGTCCCCTTCCAGCGGGTCAGCGGTGCCACGGTCACTGTGGCCAAATCGCTGGCTGATGGAAAAACGCACGTCGCCTTTCCAGGCCACAAGACAAACGGACTCTCCTCACCTGTTGCTGACGCTGCGTGAACCATCCAGGAGTCACGTGCCGGGCTGCCAGCCGAGCGCAGCAGCTTCATCATTCTGACTTTGGAGTTAATGTTCTCAACGGGAACAGAAAACACGCTCCCAGATGATGTTTTGGCGCCACTGCCAAACTAAACTGAACTCTGCTCGGCACCGTTATTTCTTTATTTCTCCAGGGAGCTTGCAGAGATCTCTGTCGAGCAGAACAGCTCCGAGAGGGAGATGGCTTCCTTCTCAGGAACCCTTCCCAGCATCTGCCTCCAACAAGGAGGCCGGGGCTTGCCGGCCCTATTATTTTAGTGCTAATACGTTCAGCCTGTGTTTATTTGGAGAGGGCGGCGGGTGTGTAAGCGCTGGAGATCCCACGTGAAGGGCCGGCGCTGGGACGAGGGAGGAGGGACCCCTGCACACGGGAGTGTGTGAGTGTTTGTTTTAGACGTGTTGCTCGTCTTTGGGCTGGGACTGCCAGCGGAGCAGCTTGCGAACAGGCTTAGCGCTGGCTTCGTTTATTTAGCTGCGTGGAGAGACAAGTGCAACGCCTGACTGGCCCCTCTCTGCCTCCCATCAGCAGTAAACAGCTGGGGGGCTCCCGCATGGCCTGGTAGACAATGGACGCTTCAATGGAGCGGCTCCATCCCTGGAGCCAGGCTAGGACGGGCCCACAATACTCACTGCTGGGCGTGCTTGGCCCATGGTTTGTCGTTCAGCTGGGGGCGGGGACCTAGACACCAAGCCGGTAGAGCCCGCTCAGCCCTTGTGTAGAAGATTAAGCGATGGGCTGAAGGACTCACCAGGGGGTGCTTTTCCCACTGAGACAGCCAGGGCCCCAGTGTGGGGGTCGGGCTCTTCTGGGGCCCGCTGACACTGTTGCGCTGCCCACTCGGGGTCAGTAGAGATCCAGCTGCACTTTCGGCAGGAGCTGCAGCATTACCCCAGCACCCCGGCCCCGTGACTCAGTACGTCCGGCTCATGAAAATACCCCGCGTGGGGTCAGCCGGGTGCTACGCTCATCGCTTCCCATCCCAAACTCTTGTGCACCCTGCTGCGTGCACAGTGCTGCTTCCCCTCGGTCCACGCACCCTGCTCAACCATCTCCCTGATCTGTGCCCCGTTATCCCCCCGAGCAGTCGAGCCTCGCGCGCCGAAGGCCAGGTGGTGCCCATAACGCTCCGTAATGCAGGCCTGCTAATGGTAGGTGCTTTCCTTGGTTTCAGTGGGAGTTAGGCACTTGGTGGAATGTGCCCTGCCCTTGACCTTGGGTGCTGGAGCATGGGAGAAACAGGAGCAGCAAGGCGCCATGTGGACACAGGACAGATCCACGTGGGAGCTGACCCTGGGGCACCGCCACCTGTGTGAACACGGTCAGTGGGAGCAAAAGGCACCAGATTAACTCCACTATCAAGACCTCTCTGTGCACGAATCCCTTAGGAAGGCTCTGGGAGAGCCCGCTCTGTGATCTCGCACAGCCTTTCAAGCTAGCTGAGCTGGCCTCAGCAAATGGACCTGACCTGCCCACTTAGGAGAACCTTCCTCTTTGCTTCCCGGCAGCACCGGCCCTGGGCTGGCACCGCAGGCGTGGCGCAGCAGCCCTGGCTGTGTGGTGCCATGGCACAGCCCGACTACTCCTGGTGTGTGTGGTTACTGAGGGATCCCTCCTGCTGCCTCTTTGGCTGTGATTACAATAGAAACCAGCCCAGGTAGGAAGGAGCCTTTCCCGCTGCTAAGCTGCTTTTCAGGTGAAGGAAGAAAGGAGGCGAGGCCGTGTGGGCTGGGGAGGGAGCAGCCTTCCTGGCTTTTGTGCACTCGGGAGGCAGGAAGTTAACAGGCGGCAGGTTTTGTCTTTCTTTAGTGGAGGGAAGGCGGCAGCCGCACAAAGCTCCTTTTCTTTGCAGCCTGGGATCCTTTCAACCAGCCCTGGGACTGGTGAATAGAAGCCGGAGGCAGGTAACAGCCCACTGGTAGCCCACGGCTCCAGGGCAGCTTGCAGGTGTGTGTTAACCCTTCCTGACCCTGGCAGACACAGCAGTATTACTGTGCTCTGTGTCCACCCAGGGACAGCTCCACTCTGCCCGTTGGCCGTGCACTGCAAGATGTTTAGACTGCTCCTGTCACGGAGGAGCATCCCCTGGGTGAAGCAGGCGGCCGATCCCCCGGCCCTGGCGCCTCCTGTGTGTCCTTCTCCCTTGCCCAAGGCTCTGACCTCACAGGTGATCCCAGCAGATCCCAGCCAGAGGTTTCTCTCGAACAGGCCGGCCTGCAGGAGGGTCTCACGTTGCCTGGTGCTAAAGGGAGTCTCTGGCTGGTTCAAGCCACACAGAATTTTTCTTCTCTCCAGTGTACAAGCCCCTTCATCTGTCCATCCCACCCTCCATGGCCCACGCACTCCCCCACAGCAGCCTCTATACTCCAGATTAAGCCCCCATTCTCCTGCAGACAGTGGCTCATTTCCCTACACGCCACATCCATCCTCCTAACACCAGGATCCTCTTCCCTTGTGGCAACTCCTCAGACAGGGCCAGGTTTACAAAGCTCTTTAGGCACCTAAGTCCCTTTGTATCTATGGCCCGCAGTTACTAGACAAGGACCTGCCGATCCTGTATTACCTGCAGAGCCCATCAGGGAGCGATGCCTTGTGGACAGGCTCCTGCCCCGAGGGGTTTACAGTCTCGCGACAATTGCTCAGTCCCTCAGGACAAAGGGGGACGCTTAGCAGGCTTGACATTTCCGTTCCCAGCCCCTACCAGCATGTCTCCTCCCGGATCCACCTGTATCTGGTGGAAACACCCATTGGCAGTGCACAACAACACCCGGAACGCAGCTCACAAGACACCAATAGCCAGTCAGTCGTTGCCCAGCAGCAACCGCCAAGGTCATGCTGTCACACGGGGCAGCTCCCACTGGGTGGGTTCTCGTGGCTGATCACGCCAACACCAGGGCCCTGCCAGGCAGGAGAGAGAAGGCACCGATGGCTTGACTCCACCTGGGCATGGGCAAAGACCATCTGTCCATTCAAATACAGCTGGGCCTCCCCGTAGCTGCAGATCAGCTCTCCGACCCTGCAGTCCCACCGCTGAGCCGTGGCGGGATGAAATAGGATCCAGCCACCTTCCCTCGCTCAGCTGCTGCCCCCGGAGTGTCATGCCAGCCTCCGCCTTCCCTTCCAAAGCCCTCACCGGTGGGGTCCCGTGGGCATCCACCCTCTTTCACAGCCCGTTCAACATGGAGCCACTGGAGAAGACAATGGGACAGCATGGACTGAGCTCTCGGCCCTATGCAAGCTATAGCCAGCCCCATGCCACCTTCACCCTGGCCACAGCGAGCACCATTTCCAGCTCGCCAGGAGCACGGCTGCGCTCAGCAACAGATCGGCGAGAAGCAGCAGTTCATGACTCCTGGAAAGTCAAGGTGGAGAAGAAAGCTCTTCAAAGCCCTTGTGCAGATTTTTAAGGAAGCCCGCAGCTTTAGCTCCTCCATGCACCAGCAGATGGTCATCAGACCCTCCCGGAGACTGGCCTAGAAGCCATCTGACTGCACAGTCAAGGCCCGTGGGAAGAGAAATACAGGTGCTTGGATGGCACAGCAATGGGGGCCAGGTAAGGGCTGGGGAAGAGATCCCACAGTGACGGGTGCTGCATCTGATCAGCTGGCAGACAGAGGTGATTTACCATTGATGTGGTGAGAGACGGGACCTGGGCAGGCCAGGGTATATTGTGACACAATCTGTGCCGCTCCAGGAGTGGGGCTAGGACCTGGCTCTCCAGCGTCGCTGTAGCGGGAGCCAAGCAGAGTCCTTCCATGGCTCTGCTCCTATTCACTGTGCACTGCAGCTAGTATGAGACAGACGCCTGGAAATGCAGCCTGAATTCTGGAGAAATATGGATCCTGTCTTTTTCATTAGCAGCTTGGAGCCTGGCCAGAGGGGTTGCTCTGCCTTTGTTTGCCAGATGCGATCGGAAAGGGTCTGTTTATCCTTAAAAAGAAAATTCTTTGGTCAATCAAAGAAAAGCATTCATGATGGGCGAGTGAGGCCTGTGGGTAATCATCCATCTTTATAAAGATAACACATGCCAGGGGAGAACCAGGAAGACAGAGCTCTCTGTCTACATCCTGCCCTGGCTGCCGAGGGCTTCGATCTGCAAACCTTGCTCCGGTTTGTCGAAGCCGCAGCAGTGTGTTTCAGACACGCTCCGACTCCATCCCAATGGAGATGACCCTATAAGGAGAGCTGTCTGCATCACATAAAAGGACCTCGGATTTCAACTGTTTGATCTGATGCCTGGATCCAGATCCAAAGAACTCAATCAAACACATTGAACTTGGAACTGGGATCAGAGGGGAATTGGATTTGGGGAAAAAGCAACAGTAATGTGCAGAGACACGCCGTGTTTAGCTTCGTGCCCGGCAATAAGCCACCGCAGGCTGGAGACCAAAGATCACGCTGAGCAAAACGTGGGCAGCCAGCAGATGACGAGGTGAGAGGGAGTCCAGCAATTACCTCCTGGATCCACGGCTGCTGTCTTTGCGGGGTCTTTCCCCCACAAACCCAAGGGCAGGCAGCTAGCTCCTGCCTCGCCCCCATGCTCTTTGGTTGGTGAGAAAGGCTGGTTTCCTGGGTCACCGCATCTGGCTGGAGTGAAGCGTTTCTTCCCTCGTACCATGGTCCTGGCATTGACAGATTCGAGGCCAGAGGGTTTATAGTGACCCTTCAGCCCGTGCTTCTGTATCATGCGGGTCAGAGACCTCTCCCAGCCTCCCCTAATTTGAGCTGGAGACCTCATGGCTGAGCCAGGGCTCGCCACTAACTGACATCTCAGAGACCAGCATCTCACCGTCTCAGAGCTGGGAAAGGAGCAGAGACACAAAGGAATAGAAACAACGAGAGCTGCCAGGACATCACCGCTCGTCGGAGATAATTCCCTGTGCACGGACACACACAGCAACAGCCCTTCCCAACTGGGGCTGCCACCTACCCCTCTGCACCTCAGCTTGTTAAGGGGCATCTCCCAGACAGCCCCACAAGCGGGATTTCCCCACATGCCTGCTGGGAATTGGCCATCATCCCCACGGCAGAGCCAGTCTGGGAGAAGACCCCCATCCTGGAGAGATGCCTGGCCTAGCAACTCTGCTGCCTCCAACCTGGCCATGTCCTCGGAAACGCAATGAAACCATGAGGTCCTTTTGCAGCCACCCGCGTGAGGCCTTGTCTTTGCTATCATCCATGGCTCCCGGCCCCCCCTCCGCCCCCAAAGACGGTTCATGTTACTGTAGGGAAGAAAGGAGCCTGGGACTGCCAGGAAGGGGGAATTCACCCTTTGGCTTCCCATAAAAAGCCCAGGTGTTATCTCTTGATCAGCAGGGTCACGGGTCAGTGCTTTTGATGGCGCCGGGAGCAGGTTAATGGGATGGCAGGTGGGAGAGGACTGAGGGAACGGCTGGCAGGAACATGCATGGCTGGGCTCAGAGAACATAGCGATCTTGGGTCCTGGCAGGGCACAGGCCGGGGGAGGAAGCCCAGGGGATTGCTCAGCGTGGGAGCCATAGGTGAAATCCTGGTCCCCTTCAAGTCAATGGTAAAAGCCCCGCTGATTTCAGTAGGGCCAGGATGTCACCCTGTGGGGCAGGGAGAACAGGGTGGAGGACGGCAGACTTGAGGACACTGCTGGTTGGGGAGTGATTTTAAAAAATGGCTTCATTTCGACTGTGAATGAAACCTGAACATTTCAAACTTCTCCACGAAGGAAAATCCCAAGAGAAAAGGAGTCTGGGCTCAACTGGAACTTTTCATTGCAATGCTGGATTTTTTCATTGCAATGCTAGTCTGTCGTATGCTGTGCTCGTCTATTGGCGGGGGCGGCGATCCTTCGTGGTCGCAGGTTTTGTGTTCTGTGCGTCCCTGGGTGACTGAGGAGTCCGATCCTTGAGCCACAGACTCGCTGGTAGATGTTGCAGGTGGCGTTGGAAGGCAGAATTGGGCCACGATTGCTGCATGACAGTTGTCTGTCCTTTCCTTTCTGGCGTTTTTCTGCTACCAGGACACGGCGATTTGCCTGAAAAGTGGCCGTTCCTTCTCTGACAACCCTTTGCCAGCTATCCCTATCTTGGGCCATTGTTTCCCAGTGTGTGATATTCATGCCAAAACTCTCGATCTTTGTCTTGAGGGTTCTTTAAAGTGTTTCTTTTGGCCTCCCCTTTTCCTTTCTCCTTTGGTGAGTTGGGTGTACAGCAATTGTTTGGGTAGACCTGCATCAGGCACGCACACACAGTGCCCACTCCAACTCAGCCTGGTGCTAGATAAGCAGGCCCCAGCACTGAAGATGTTGGCCTCCATGAGGCCGATGTTAGTGCAGCCATCCTCCCACTTCATGCTGAGGATCTTCCAGAGAAAGCGCTGGGCCGGCATCCCAGGTTTTGCAAATGTTTTCTGTAGGTCACCCAAGCCTCGCAGCTGCAGAGGAGTGTTGGGATCACCACTGCTTTGTAAACGACGAGTCTAGAGTGCGTTCTCATCTTGTGGTTGCTGAATACCCCGTGAGACTGTCTGCCACAGGCCAGGCGGGCACCCTGGACTCTGTCCGTCGACACCAAACGGAAACAATTTGCAACGAAAAATCATTTCCAAATGCAAAGGCGAAACGTTTCATTCGGAACAAGTTGAAAGAAACAGGCTGCTCAGGCGCTGGTGGAAGATTTGTTCCCCCCGCCCCCCGCAGAATGAAATGCCAGTTAAATCAGCAGGATTTCACAGGGCCTGTCGGTGCTGGCAGAACCGCATTCTCAGATGGAAATGGTTCTGTCCCAGTTTTCCCAGCCCGCTCCAGCTTTGCTCTGAGAGTGAGTTGGGCACACAGGGCAGGATGCAGAGCTGGGAGCCGGCCTGGCTAGCGATTCTGTCAGGCTGGTGGGATTTAAAGAGCATGAAAACCAAACCGTGGATCCCACACACATCCTGAGCTACCCTAGCCCAGAAGGACGGCAGGCCTGGGGTTGACCACCTTGTCCCTCTGCTCCCTCTGCACATCTCAGATGAACAAGGGCCATTTCATGACCCTCCAGGTCAGCTCGCAGAGAGAAGTTGGATTCAACTAACCTAATAGCCAGGGAGAAATGAGTCACCCTCAGCAAAGGCCAGCACATGGGACCCACTGTGGAAGGATGGCTCACCTGGTGCACCCCCCCCACCTCTCTAGGTGTGTCTCTCTCAGTTCACACCTTTTCATCTCTCTCTTTCCACTACGCCCATGACAGCACCTCCCCTCTCTCTCTGCCTGGCCACGTCCAGTCCAGGACCTTCACTCACAAGACAGCCCAAGAGTTCTTTGTAACGGCCACCACAGCGGTGACAAGGAGCTGGCCGAGCAAGGGGCACAAAGGGTGTGAACGGGTCAGACTGGGGCAGAAACACCTTCCAAGGGGCAGCAGGGGAGGCGTGGGAGGAGAGAGATGGGGCTGAGAGTGGGAGAAGGGGGAGCTGGGGTTTGGGAGGGGAGATGGTGCGGAGGGGAATCCAGAGCCAGGAAGTGGGTGGGTTGGGGGAAAAGAAGATGCCACTGAATTGAAGATAAGAAGCGTGCATGCCATTTGTGCAGATTGCCCAGGCCTGGTCTCGGTTACCCTGCGGTAACTCTGGAGTAATCCCAGGGCAGCTAATTGGACGTGGTGAGAGAGCCCCGTGTGAGGGGACGCAGAAAGGCAGGGGTAACACACACAGAGCCCTTCTTGGCTAGGAAGGAATCCATGCCTCCCTCTGACTCGCCTTTAAAACTCTCCCCCTCCAAGAGCCAGGTGATTGGGGTGCGGCGGGGACAGAGCCTGTGACTGTGTGAACAGAGCAGGCGGGTGTTGGGCTCAGCTGCCTGGTACTTTAAGGTACCAGTCTGTGTCATTCTGGCAGGGCGAAGGAGCATGTATGCGGCATGGCCCGGCCCATTCCGGCCCCAACCGGAGCAGAAAACCAAGCCCTGTTGTCGGAGCGCTCAGATATTCTGGCTCTGCTGCTGGGAGAGACACCTGAGTGTGGTCTAAGAGGAGAATCCGCTCCAGCGAGCGCCAGAGGGGGAGGAAGGCAAAGATGAACAACCCAAGCAACAAAAACACTTTAACGCTCTCGTAACTATGCAGCTACCAGCGTGGACCCGTTCCTGAGCAGCACAGATTGCGTCAAGGCTTGTAATTCACAGAGCCCATTAAAAGACACATCCTGATAGTTAATGTCATCTGATGTCTAGTAAAAACGTTGAGTCAGAAAGACACAGGGAACATCTGCAAACCAGCTCCCTCTGCATTTTGGCTTTTCCCTCGATTGCTCATCTCTCTGTGGATTGCTGATCTCCAACGCACAGCAGCTGCACTTGGCGCTGTAGCCGCTCCCTGACGGGGAAGGGGATGTGGTATCTAGATGGACCCCAAAATACATGATCCCCCCAAGACTCATAACCTGCCCCGGGGAGGTACCTGTAGCTGTGGTCATCACTGTAGCTGTGGTCATCACCGAGCAATGACACACCTGTTTGCACCCCACTCTCCTAAACCGCTGAATCATTGGCCTGAAGGTCCCTGCAACATTCTGTGTGTTGACTGTACCTAGGCTGTGCTCACAAAGCCCCACTGAATCAGCAGGTACCTTTTCTGCAGAATTCTAGCTCTCTCCTCCTTGTTGCTGACACCTAAGCTTGCAGAGGCTCAGCAGTTTGATTGGGTAAACCCTCTGAATGCCAGATGCTCCTTCTTAGCTTTTCTGAACCTCTCTGGCCAGGCTCATGACTGGTGCAACTCCATCCAAGCCACGTGGAGCCAAGCAGAGGTAGGTCACAGTTAAATAATTCAATGCACTGGAGAGAAACGGGGTTTCTCCTGGAGGCCCCAGCTGAACAAGCGGCAGCCCCAGCTCCAAGAGCTTTACGAGCTAAATAGGCAAGCCAGGTAAAGGGAGGGGGAAAGAAAATGTCATTCCCTGCTTTTTACAGGCGGGGAAGCAACGTGCAGAGAGAGCAGGGCCCAGCACCTCAAAGCTGTTACACGCTGTGGAGGAGCCAGGCTTAAGAGACTTGCTGAAGATTTCACTGAGCGGCTCAGGCAGAATCAGGAATTGAGCCCAGCTCTCCTGGGTTACAGCCCAGTGCCTTAGCCACCCCTCAACCTTCCTCCGAGCCTAATTCCGTCCCTTATCCTGGTCGCAGTTTTCCCAGGGGTCTCTGATAATTGTAGCAAATTCATCTGTTTCTCAAACCGTGTGCTGAATAATCCTGATTCCAGTGTTTGTGAATGAGCAGCCCGTGCACCGCTGGGCAAACGAGTTAGTCCTCAATCTGAGCTCCTTTCTCGGCTTGCAAACTACGCACAAGCAGGTGCTGAGCGCTGCACGTGCGTTTACTGTCTGAAATGCTTTGGTGCACGTTTGATGAGAGCGTGCTTTGCCCATGTTTGTATATGAATGCCCACTCCTCTGGGGTGCCCAGCGCCATGGGGCTCTGATCCAGTGAGGGTTTCTCGCTGCTATTGCAATACAGAGTAATAATTATTTGCTGCAAATTGCTCAGCCGTCTCTGCCACTGGGTTTTAATGTTAAATTCATCCCCAGGAATCTGTTTGGGACAAGGACCATGTTGCTGTTCTGTGTTTGCACAGTATCTAGCACAGTGGGATCCCTGACTTGGACTCCCAGGCACTCGTAATACAAATAATAGTAAATAATAGTATGGATAAGGAAGGAGTAGATTGCACCCTCAGCAAGTTTGCAGATGACATTAAGCTAGGGGGAGTGGTAGATACCCTGGAAGGGAGGGATAGGATACAGAAGATCCTAAACAAATTGGAGGATTGGGCCAAAAGAAATCTGATGAGGTTCAGCAAGGACAAGTGCAGAGTCCTGCACTTAGGATGGAAGAATCCCATGCACAGCTACAGACTGGGGACCGATGAGCTAGGCAGCAGTTCTGCAGAAAAGGATCTGGGGGTTACAGTGGATAAGAAGCTGGATATGAGTCAGCAGTGTGCCCTGGTTGCCAAGAAGGCTAATGGCATATTGGGCTGCATTAGGAGGAGCATTGCCAGCAGATCGCGGGAAGTGATTATTCCCCTCTGTTCGGCATTGGTGAGGCCACATTTGGAGTATTGTGTCCAGTTTTGGGCCCCCCCACTACAAAAAGGATGTGGACAAGTTGGAGAGAGTCCAGCGGAGGGCAACAAAAATGATGAGGGGGCTGGAGCACAAGACTTATGAGGAGAGGCTGAGGGAACTAGGCCTGTTTAGTCTGCAGAAGAGAAGAATGAGGGGGGATTTGATAGCGGCCTTTCACTACCTGAAAGGGGGTTCCAGGGAGGATGGAGCTAGGCTGTTCTCAGTAGTGGCAGATGACAGAACAAGGAGCAATGGTCTCAAGTTGAAGTGGGGGAGATCTAGGTTGGACATTAGGAAAAAGGTTTTCATAGGAGGGTGGTGAAGCACTGGAATGGGTTACCTAGGGAGGTGGTGGCATCTCCATCTTTAGAGGTTTTTAAGCTGCGGCTTGACAAAGCCCTGGCTGGGATGATTTAGCTGAGGTTAGTCCTGCTTTGAGCAGGGGGTGGGACTAGACACCTCCTGAGGTCCCTTCCAGCTCTCGTATTCTGCTTTCATCTCCGACTCACTTACAGCTGACTCATGCCCCTTCTCGTCTGGGGGCAGGGTGCTGTGGAAGGCAGGGAGCTAAACCCATTCCTGATGTAATTCCTGCACCTTTTTGGATGAGATGTAAAATATCCCACGGCCTGTTCTGAAAGAATCAGGTTGTTCGGCCGAGTGGCTCATCCAAAGTCCAGCTCAGTACTTCTATTCCAGGGCCCTACCTTGCGTCTTGATACAGTTCCTGTTGGAAATTGTTGGTGGCATTGCTCAACAGCAGGCACACTCCTCCCCAGAAGTGGCTGCATTTTAGGGAGGGAAGGAGGAGAGGATTTCCATCTGTCCAGTATCCCAGGTGATTTGAGATGCCCAGGGATGGGAAATGCTATGTAAACCTAATACAGTTTGATATTTCTTCTTCTTATTCTGAATCAGAGAGAGGGTCAGAGGAAAAGATTTTCTGCTCCATTTCCCAAGCAGCAGGACGCTTGGAAAATTGCACAGAATGATAAAAACACGCAGAACAATAAAGGAGCATCCAAGGAGATGAGGTCATCGAGAGGCCCAGGGCACAAGCGCTGTCCTCCTCCACTCCCCCCAGCATGAGTTTTACAGCATTGGGTCTGAGCAGTCTCAAAGAGAGAGGCTGAGCTGCCCCATAGCTGGCCTCTAGGGGCACCAAGAGTGAGGGCCTTCGCTCAGGAGGCTATGGACCATGGTCTGATCCTGCCCCATTGAAGTCAATGGGAGTTTTGCCACTGACTTGAAGGGGTGCAGATTCATTGTCTCCAGACCATGCGCCCGGGTCTGAATGGGCGTGTTAGAAGGAGATGGGGAGACATGCTGGTACTGGGGGAGAGAGTTCTGGAAAGGGACGGCAGCGGAGCTAGAATGGGGAACAAAGGGGGTAGCCGGCAGTGACTTCAGTGGAGTGATTCTGCATTCACGTCGGTGCACGTGAGATCGGAAGTCTCCAAGCGCTCGCCTCGCCGATTTCCAAGGCTAGCCCCGCTCGCCAACATCCCGGCTCCCAGGCGGCACAGCGAGGGCATGTTTTTCAAGGCATGTCAGAACTTACAAATCTAAACCGTATTTAACTGGAGACAAACGGCTGCGGCTCGTGCCAGAAAGCTCTGCCCATTATTGCATGATCAAAGAGCTGGGGAATGTGTCTGGGATCAGAGAGAGGCCCAGGGCTTTATTACCATCAGATGGCCATTAGCTGCAGGTGGACATTCCTCTCGCACCTGTTGGGATTGGCCGGTGATGTCAGAGCCACACTGGCAGCGGCAGGGTTGGCTGAGACACTAACGATCCCAGTTCTCCTTTCACCTAAGACCATCTAAGCAGATGCTCTGCTTGCTTGTTTTGCCTCCGTGTACCTGGCAGCAGCCTCTCCCCACCTCCCCCCGAAAGTGGGCCAGGATAGCATCCCTCCTCTGGTGCAGCCAACACTGTTTCTAGCCTCCAAGGTATTGGATATTAATTGTAATATGTGAACATACTAAGCCGTTGCCCAATGCTAGCACCTTCCATCCAAGGCTCTCACAGCATTAAACTTCATAGTCCGTTGGAGGCAAGCCAGTATCATCCGTGCTTCACAGACAGGGACTATCAGAAAGCAAGCTCGTGTCAGGAAAAGAGAACCAAGGAGTCCTGACCGCCAGACCTCTGCTCTAACCTCAGATCGCACTGGACTCCATGTTAGAAAGAAATACAAAGAGAAAAGCTCTTTCCCTCACCAAGGAGCTGGAGCGTTTTCACACTCCTGAAACTCAGAGCGTAAAACATGAAAAAGTTTGAGAAGTTCCGATGAGGGAAAAAAACACAGGTGCCACAGGACTCTTGCTGTTTTACTAATGTTAATGACATTCTCCCGAGAGGGGCCTGTGAGGGGACTTAATTTGATCACAGTTTAGTACCCATGTTCAGGAATCCCACATAATCAGTTATTTCAAAACAAGACACAATGGTGAACATGTTATAATACGACCATGTGAACCAAAAGATACGATTCCATCACTTCAGGATATTGAATGATCTTGTAAATAATCCACAATGAATCCAAATTTCCTATTTAATGACCGAGGCAAGTTCTTGAAAAGCCAAGTGCTTGGAACAGGTTCTGATTTCATTTACACCAGGGTATGTTAAAGTCAATGAAGTTACTCCAGATGTCTGCAGGTATAAGTGAGATCAGAATTTGCCTCTGTTCTGACGAGAGTCGAGCAAATGGTGCACAGAAAACTTTCCCACCATGCGCTCCCACAGAGATCTCAGATTCCTTCCCCTTGCACATTCACACCAGGGATGTTTTGTTCTCCACAATGCCTGTTGACAGCAAAAGCTTGTTTGTGGAAAGGTTCACCCAGGAGGGCTTTGGTGGCCATCTTTGATTTGCTTCTTTTTGATAATAAAAGCTTCAAACATCCAATCAGAGTGCAGAAATAATCCCATCTGACCTAGGCCACCAATCACACACCAGAAATTACAAAGAGTGAAATATTGGAGGAGACACAGTAGAAACCGAGGGTTTGCAAACAGCTGCAAATCATTCACACTGTGACCATGCTGTCTGCACGACATCCTTTCCATTCTCTTCCTCTCCTTTCTCTCCACTCTGAGCTTTGGACACAGCCTTGTCTACTCTGGACTGGCCACCTTCTGGGCAATGGCTGGGCTGGAATCTCCACTGCCCTGCACGTTGTGTCGTCATTTGCACCAATGCAAAATGAGCACAAATTAGTGCAGAATCCTTTCAGCCGGTAGGCAGGAAGTGACATTGACAAAAGCCTTCCAGGCAGGCAGGCAGCCAGGGTGATCTCACTTTGATTTTTCTGACAGAAAATAGAACATTTGGTGATTTCCTGTGGAAAAATGCAATTTTGTGAACAGGGCATTTGCCATCTCAAAATTCCCAACCAGTTCTACTTAGGATCTTCCAGTCCAAGAACAGAAATATTCCAAGTGACGTGTCACCCATTCAGAACTAACTCAGCTCAGATCTGAGCCATTCAGTGCTCACAGCAAACTGCTCACCTGCGAGCTAGAGATCAAGAATTATTTTCAGATCATGAATGAACATGGCAGAGCTCTGAGGCACTCGCAGACAAATCACAAAGAGAAAAAGAGGGGGGAAATTTTGGAACCGATGATCAGCTTTGCTGTGTGTTTTTTGTAGCCATGGCAAAAGTAAGTTGATTCAAGACAAGACTTTCCCAAATCTTATCCATCCATTCCTACTCAACCAGCAGCTTACTTCTTTTCCATATACTAATTACCATTACTGGCAAGCATTTTAAAATGACTACATATGTCAAAGCAGAAAGACAGACCCGGGAAGAAGGTATATAAAATACTATTCTTTCCACATTCTTTCCAGCACATTAGAGAACTCTGCTGGGCAATTTAGCACAGTCTATTGAGAGTGAGAGCCAGACACAAAACCCATTTCGGCCTGAGTTTCTCTAAGTGAGTGAGGAATAAAGCACTTAGCCGAGTGACTTGACTTTCTCTTTCTTGTTTATTTCCCATCAGAGAAGAGAAATTGATGGACTTGAGCCATACGTGTAAATGGAACCCAACTCCTGAGAAGTGCGGTGCAAAGGGAACACAGCTGATTCCTCCTGCAAGCAGAAAAGGAACCTGCTGCCTTGATGGGCGGGAACTCTTTACCTTCAGGAGCAATGAAGCAGAGGGATCGTGTATTTAGTGCATGTGGCTAGGTGCCAGGGCATTTATGTTCTGACCCCATCTTCTACACAGGGTGTCCTTGGGTGAATCACTTCCCCTTTTCTATTCCTCAATGTGCTCACCTGAAAATAAAACATTGAGTACTGATACTCAAGGGGGGCTGGGAGGATTGATGTTTGTGAGGTCCATTGTGAGCTGTGCCTGGAAAGGGCTATGTGAGTTCAAGGTGTTAGTAGGTATCGGCGTTTGAATAGAGCGGTAACTGGGTTCTGATATCACCCCTTCTCCTCCTAGTCTGGAGCTGTGCACAACCAGCCCGTGTTGAACCGGGGTCATTGTTCCAGTGAGTTTGGGTTGTGTGGCGGCGGCAGGTAGAAACACTGGGGCATCTGTGGTGGTTTATCCCCAGACCAGTTTTGACCAGAGTGGTGGTGGAGTCCAGGGTGGAGAGGAGCTGCTGGCGATGCAAATCTGTGGAGCATCATCCCAGCCCCACATCTTACCTTTTCACCATTATTTATTCATTCCCATTTAGCTGTCACACATGATAAGATCAGAGCCATTGAATGGGAGCTGGGTCAGGTAGGGACCCCCAGGAACATCTCTGGCGCTACCTCGTGAATTCTGTTCCTGTGCGGAAAGGGAACCGTTCTCTTCTCTTCCCAGAGGGAGCCACAAAGCGTGGGATGAAATTCACAAACACAGACAGGAATCTCGTTACTCACAAAGCGGTCACGGCTCATTGTGGTCGGGCTCTCACCGGAGCTGCCACAAGGCTGACCCACAGCCAGGTCAGCTCAAATCAGTGCCTCCTCTAGAATCAGACAGCACATGCAAAAACGAAGGGAACCCTAAAAACGCCTTCGATTGGACACATCTGATCCCTGACTGAGATCAGAGCCCAGTTGCGCTGGGTTCTGTATAGACTCACAGTAAGAGACAGTCCCTGCTCCAAAGAGCATCCAGTCTAAACAGACAGAGGAAAGATCATTGTCCCCATTTTACAGGTGGGGAAATGAGGCAGAGAGAGAGGAAGTAACTTACAATCATACAGCAAATCTGGAGCCAAGTCTCGACTTGAACCCAAATCTCCCATGTCCCAAAGCAGGGCAGTCACCACAAGAGCCCAGGAAAGGACCACTGGCTACAGCTCCCCTCTCCTTCCTCTCCAAGTCCATTCTCTGGTGTCAGAGATGCTTGTTACTGAGCCCAGGGGAGCTTTACTCGGCAGCATGACGGGGCGGCCGAACGACCAGAGAGAATGCCTCCCGCCTGTTCCCCTAGGGAGGGACATGGGGCTCATCTCCCGAGCTGGCCCCTGGCCCCTGGCTGGCACGGAGAAGGTGTCTGCTGTGAAAGAGAAGCTTGTGCTGCGCGGCAGAATGGAGAGAGCTGTGGAAGGGAGGAAAATGCTTTATCCAAAACATATGTTTTTGCCACTATTCTAGTTATCTGGGATATTTCCTGCGTGTTTGTTGCTAGGGCAACTGGCCCAGCATGAAAGACCTATTTACTAGGCCCTAGGATAAGAAACGGCCATGTGGTGTCAATTTTAAGGCTCTGTCTCTTGCCTTGCTCTGTCTCCTTCCCGTGCAGTCCCCTCTGCCGCGTTCCTGGATGGTTCGGAGCCGATTCCCCGAGTCGCCTCCTTTCCCAGCCAGTTTTGTTTTTCCTTGAGTGAGGGTTTCTTGGCTGCTCGGGGAAAACAGCTGGGCAGGCAGCCACGGTGGGACAGGGGCTCCACTTGGAAGGAAACATTGAGAGAAGTGTCTGGTGCCTGAGAGCGGCGGTTAGAAGAGGAGATTAGTTTGCTGGTGGAACTGGGGGTAAGTGACTCGTTCAGCTCTCTGGAGGCGAAGCGGCTGGGTTAAGTCCCCTTCCCATGACATCTAACCCGCTTGCTATCCCAGGGCCAGGGAGATAGATGCTGCCATCACTGCCTCCCACTGCTTTTCAACAACCACACCGAGGAAAATATTTGGTCTAGGAAGTGCCCAGGCTGGATCATGTGCGGGGCTGGCTCTTGGCTTGAATTCATAACAGGACCCTCTAAACATTCTCCCTGGTCTCCCGTTGGGGTAGCAAAGCGACTAGGTCCTAGGGCAGGGGCTAGCAATGCTGCACTCAGGAAACAACCTCCCGCCGGATGCCAGGTCTCAGCATGGAACGACCTGTGTCCCAAGCCAAGCCTTCCTCACCCTTATCCCCCATCCTGCCTCTAAGGCCTGGGGAAGCCCTCAGTGACTGCGGACTCCCTGTGTCAGGAGACGGTCCAGGACAGTGGGGCCTGTGCGGAGCTCAGCTTTGGTTCTCAGTCGTGACGCCAGCAGATTGTGGCATGCTGATTTTCGACTGCCTGGCTCTGCCAGCAGCTGCAGCTCTTAGCCAGCAGGTGCAAGCCTGTCAGAGCCCCACTGTGCACCCAGGTAACCCCCCCGAGGGGTGAATGCAGGCAGATGGGATCGCTATTTTAACCCTTGCTCTGCGGGACATTTTAGTGCCCATCATGGATGTGTCTGTGTGTTTGCGTGCGCCCGTTTGGGTGAGGAAGGAATGACGTGGCTATTGGGGTTCCCTGGGGTTGCAGTTGAAAGCTTTATTGAAACCCTGCCGCTGGGATCTCCCATTGGGCCGGTTCTTTCACTGGCATCTCGGATGCCTGGCGCTTCCCACTCGACTCTGAGCTCGGCCGTGGTCCGAGGGAAGGGAAACGGGCTCCTCTGCAGAAAACGTCTGCACAGCCACCTCGTGCACATTAGCTCTCCGGCTGCAGGGGACGGACGCTGTGGGCTGAAAGCTGCCACCTGCCCGTGCTGACGGGGGTGGAGCGGCTGGGCCCATGTTACCATGGGGGGGCTCTGCAGTGTGGTCTGAAGATGCCTTTTCAGTCTCAGCCCCGGGGAAGCCCAGCAGGTGACTGCGCACGGGGTACACAGCTCCCTGCTGCCCTGGGCCCTGGGCAGCCTCTGGTTAGGACAGAATAATATTGACGGGGCTGGCGCACCCCTCTACGTGGGATGCTGCCGCCTGCTGCCCTCTCTGTCCCCAGCAGCCTTGCCGTCCACACTGCGCTGGGAACTCTGCCGGTGTGCATCAGTATGGAACCCAGGGCCTGGTGGTGGTGCTGAAAGCAACCTGGGTGAGGTGGTCCTTCCCGCACTCCCCAGTCCCTGGGGCAGTGGCCGTCTCTTAGGACGCCCTGTTCTCTCAGACGTCAGCGAATGAGCCCAGCTTCTCCCAACTCGCCATCACAGGCAGCGTCTCCTGCCGCCCAGCTCCCAGGCTGGGAGCATTAACCCCAGACAGGCAGGAGGCTCTGCCCAGCGAGACATAGCCGTACGCATCGCTCGCTCTGTCTACCTCTCGCCTGGTGCACAGAGGCCACCGGGTTAGGAAGCACAGGCCGACGCACCTGTGGAGGGAGTGGAGTTCTCAGGAAGGCACGGGGCGATGTCGAGGGTCCACCCCGCCGGCTGGTGCAAACGCCCCGTGTCCAGAGCTGCTGACAGCAGCCTTTGCCTGATTCACTTCAAGCTTTTCCAGTGGAAAAAATTCTCCTCAGGCCTCGGTTTGTGAAATTCCAGGCCAGGCAGGGCGCTGAGGGGGCAGCGGGAAGGGCGCAAACAGAGCTTAGAATGCAAAGGGGTTTGTGATCTTAACCCTGGGGCCACCAGTGTTACTCCAGAATCATGGCATAAGAGCACAGTGTACTCCGTTTTATCTATGTATAGACACGCAAACCCCCTTGACAGTGGACCCCCACGTGATGCATCTAGCTCTGTGATAGAGGTCTGTGTCTGATACAAATGTACCCTTTCTGGTCACAGACGATTCTATTTCTGGTATGTCCGCAGAGCCCATCAGGGTGAGAGCTGTGCTCTGAATGATGGAAATTGCACGGTCCATGGTGGGTTCTGCTCTTCGCCCCCACAGCTGCCAGCATGCCCAGCTGATGGGCTTTTCCATTTCTTTTCCCCAGCCAATCCTACCCTTCCTGTCTGCTCTCTCTTACACCCCGTGTGGCCCCAGAGCCCTTCTGATTTGAATCAGAGCTTGCACTAAGCCGCAGCTGAATGTAACAAGCGAGGCCGCTCCTAAACCGCGTCCTTGCAGGAGGCCGCGCGAAGGGCTAACCCCAATGAGATGACTGTGAGTGGACAGGCGGAGCGTCGCTGCCTGTCACGTCCCCATCCATTACTGTCAGGGTGACTCGGCGAGCTGGCTGCATGTGGACGATAACCGGAAAAGCGAAGTGTTTTGGGGGTTTCTTTACGATCTTAACGGGTCTGAGTCATAATGTTGGGTTGAATATCATAGCCCACGGTCAGGCACGGGCAGGCGTTAACGACCCCCGAGAAGTAAACCCTTGTGCACAATCAGGAGCCAGGTTCAGAAATGATGGCTCACGCTCAGAGACTAGGGCCCCAAAAGAGTGATGCAGCGTCCCTTTGGGGGCGTTTTGCACCAGTTCTGATGTGTAACAAGAGGCAGCCATAGCCAGACATGGCAGTTTGGAGGTGGGTTTCCTTCCTGTGTATCACGCTGTAGATTCCTGGACAATCACCTCTGGGGATCTTGCTGTCAGGCATGGCGAGATAAGCTAGTAATGCTCAGGAATGGGGAAACATGGGGGGGTGCATGGCTTCCCGCGCCTGTCCTCAAATTTGTGAGTTTGCTCTTGAGTTTGAGTCCAGTGTAATCAGTCTGAGCATTTCAGTTACTGCTCTGCCACTTACTGTGTGCCTATGTCTCCGCTAGCCGTCCAGCTTCCTCTAAATCAAAAGCAAGCATGACGCTGATACAGCCACATAATGCTGCCACAAGGGGAAGCAGGGAATAGCTAACTCCAAAGGTCAGGACATGCCCATGTTGTCAGATCCTACAGAAATAGGATCCTGCCACATTTGGCCCCAAAATTTAGTTTAAAAAAAGCTTTTGCAGAACCTAAGGCTGTGTGCCATGTAGAGGTTTATATTCCCAGAGAAACAGGGGGTTAACAACCCAACCTTCCCCTGAACTGCGTGTAACCTTCAAACAAACAAACAAGCCTGATGAGAGGGCCTGAGAACTTGAAAGCAAACCTCCCTAGCACCCGAAGTATAACTGTATCCATTGCCCAAGGTGAAAAGCCAATTCGTCCATCATTCTTTCCATCCCAAAAATCTAAAGTGATCTGTGGAACCAAAGGAAAGAGATGGGCTTTTTCAAAACCCATGACATGTCTTAACCTGAAAGTGTCTTCTTAAACGCTCTGTATTGTGAAACAGGGTCAAAACAGATGGGTAGCTAGGGTACAAAAACGAATTCAGGAGGTCCACCCCCATGCTTCAGGACATAAGCCATCCACTCAGTGATAGGGGCTGGCAAAGAATTCCCCTCTGAGAAGATTAGTCCACATTTATCTGATTCAAGGCTCCTTACACCTTCTTATAAAGCATCCTACGACCACTATCAGAGACAGGTTACCAGCTAAAGAGACCACTGCTGCTCTAGCAAACCCCACGTGCTCTGTTCCTATGAAAGAATAATTCCAGCAATATAAAATCCTGATTGAACAATACAGCCGTGGGTTCTGTCCAGATTAGGGGAGAATGTGCAAGCAAACCAAATGCATTTCACTCTGATGCTCACACTCTAACCTGTATTTCAGGATCCCCGTCCCCCACCATTGTAAGATTCCCTGCCAGCTGGGGACTGTAAATAGCCCGTGTGATACAATGATGTTTTTAAACCCATGGACAAATTCTTTTCTTGGGTCCACAAAAATGGATGACACGGTCTCATCGACTTCAGAGCAGAATTTTGTCCTGAACTCTGAATTTCTTGGCATTTGTCATTTTAAAGGAGACATGCCCCTTAAGCTGGCAGTCAAAGAACCTTTATGAATGGATTGATTTAACTACCACTGAAGTCAGTGGGAAAGCCCCCATTGACTTTAATGAGAGCTAGATCTGGGTAGATTAGATAGATAGATTTTTTGATTGAGAGAACTACAGTTTGTGCTGAAATCTGTTCAGAATAACATTTCATCCATTGCTGTTATTTGGGACAGAAAATAACCATTACAAATCTTTCCAAAAGGGGGCCATATACTTAAAAAACACTACGTACCTGGCCCTTAATAGGCTGTCCTCATGGCGGTTCCTAGACACGTGTAGATCACAGCACAGTTTACTCTGGGGGAGACATGCCAGAAGAGCAGGGTCTTGCTCATGTGACTTTGGCAGGCCTAGAATAGAAAAAACAAACGCCATTTAGCGTCTCTGTAATCTGGCATGTTGCTATTTGGGACACCCAGCTCATGCCAACCATGTTTCTCAAGCCAGACTCTCCGAGTTGATTTTATGCCATTCTTATGCATGTGGAGTTCCTGTTTTCAGAACTCCTAGAAAAACAATAGCCCCTGCAGTGCCTTTGGGCTATCCAGCCAAGAGGCATTAATTTGGATGTTCCTAAGAGAACAGGCAAGGTACGGAGCAGGGGCCAAAGAAAACACCTCCTGAAATCCACTTGGAAAACAGTTGTTGCAAAACGAAATAACTTGGATATTAAAAACAAACAGAGCAGCAGCAGGGCTGGAATAAACAGCCGTTCCTCATGGAGCAGAGCTGGCGTCTGCATCCACAGCCGGGTTAGGGGCAGTCTTACACTAACAGCATTAGCGACACGGTGGGAGCATTTTCCTGCCGTTAGCGCTGCCGGCTCAGGGTGTCCCCAGCACCTGGCAAGGTGAGTTACAAGGCTGAAAAATTGAAAGCATATTTTGATCGGAGCACAAATGAAAAGTCCAAGCCCAAAATCACATCCTTACAGAACCAAGCCCCCATCCTCAGGTTTGTCCTTTATGCACCCCCTGCCCCAAGGGTTGTGCCCTGCTCTTTGTGAAACCTGGTGTGTTCTGTACTTGCAGGGAAGACTCTATCTTTTGCCCGTCTCAGGAATCCTTGAGCTGTGGATCTCAAAGCACATTGCGGACACTCATGAACTAAGCTCCCAACCCCACCCGTGGAGTAGGTCAGTGTCATTGTTCCCATTTTGTGGCACAGAGAAACGAAGTGGTTCGTCACCAAGCTTAACATGGGAAGGCAATGGCAGAGCTGGAAGATAGAACCCAGGAGTCCTGATTTCCAGGCCTGTAACCACCGGGCAGCACTCCTTCCGTTGGGTGTTATCAGAAACCCACTAGATACAAAAATCGCAGCTTCTTTATTTGGCAGGTGGAGCTTGCTCAGGATCACAGGACTTACATTGTCACCAGAAGCCCTTAATAAAATGAAAATGCTTCTGTCTCACATGCAGAGCTAGGGCCTATGTCAGTTCAGTCCATTTGCTCTGTGCACGTATTGACCACGTTTCTCTCTGAGCGCCATGAAGAGGCCACTCAAGTCAATACATGCCTTTTAAGAGCTGTGCCCTCCTCAGCCAGGCGTGGAGAGGGCTGGTCATTTGAAGCTCCAAAATACCCAATCCCTCTAAGCAGCCCTTTACGAGATGCTGCGGGAGGATGTGTACGGGTCAGCCAGCCGTTTGATCTAAAGCAGCCGTGGCATGTGCCCGTGCCAGTGTGCCAAGACGACAAGGCCTTGTTTATACTAACAGTGTGTAAGCGTGTGTGCGAGCAGCCTATAAAAGGCAATGTGGGCTAGGGGAGGAATGTAAACACACAGCTATTTTTCACATTCAAGGTTAGACTCATCTACACCAGGGGCGCAGAGACCTTGCCACGCCTCCTGGGACAGACCTGCTGACAAGGGAGGCTTGGAGAAGTTCTGTGGCCGGGCCGTGTAAACCAAGCGGAAAAAGCTCTCCTGCTGAGGTATTTCCACCCTTTTTACAGAGCACTGGGTGCGAGCAGCTTGCTTTTTGCTCCTGTCTCTGCCACTGATTTCCTGAGTGGGCTTGGACTCTCTCTGTGCATTGGTTTCCCCGTTTGCACGAGGATAACCCTGACTTGCCTTCCAGGGCGTGGGCAGGGTTTGCAAACGGTGTGCTTTGAGATCCTCAGCTGAAAGCTGCCCTAGGAATGCCAAGGTAGTGGGGTGACAGGGCCTGGGTTGTTTCCTAGTCAGAGGACAGTTGCTGACTGTAAATCAGCCCTCTCAGCAGTAAATTCAGGGAGCGGGGATCCCACTGGTGTGCCTTGCGCAAGCCGGCCAGGACAGAATCCTTAGCACCTTCAAGCAGAGATCTCCAAGTAAGCACTTTGCAGGTCTGGGTCCACCACAAGAGCAGGGGGCAGCTGAGGGGAGGGACTGGCTCTCACATCACACTGTTGCTGGAGCTCTGGGATAGCGGGGAAAGGGGTTTCCAGTCCGTGCTGCTGGCGCCTGCATTTAATCTCTGATTCCCTCCACCTGCAAAGCCAGCTTGCAGGGACAATAAACACCTGCCTGTGTTACAGAGGGTCCGTCCACCTGGGGCCATTAACCTGCCAGCGCAGCCCGTCTAGCCCTGGCTCGGGGCCCATCTCACCTGATCAGGAACAGCAGAGCCTCTCCTGTGGGCCATAACTTTTGGGGCGCTGCAGGGGGAGGTGGGCCTGGGAGGAGCCTTGTGCAACTTCCTGAAGGACAGCAGAGGAGGCCGTTGCTTTGTTAATTCCTGGGGCCGAGGAGGAGAATTGTCACCAAAACAGGGGGGCCTCATGCTCCTTTCAAAGACCTATTCTAGACCTGTGAGCTCACTGCTGGTGAACGCTGCTGTCCTGACAGGCCATAGGCCTCTGGGCAAGGAAATGGTCATTGGTACAGGGGCTGTTCGCACCTCTGTCCCCTTTCTGGTCTCTCTGAGCCTGCGTGCGTGTGCGCACACACACTCACACGCACACACGTGTGAGGCCTCATGCCCTCTCCTGTCCTGCAGTGAGATTTCCCCATTCTCCCCCTCGCAGACCAGGATCTGGTACGTCCCCCTGTCGGAGGCACACGCTTATTTCCAGGCAGCTCTGACTCGATACCTGAGTCTCGTCCCTTTGGTGGGTGGGGAGATGACAGAGCGATACAGCACCCAGCAGCCCTCTCACAACAAGCGCTTATTAGCAAATGGAACAAAGCATCAGGGAAAAAAAGGGCTTTAAAACAACAACCAGCTGCTCAAAAACGTCACTCCCCATTGTAGACACAGCGCGGCTGACAGAAGAATTCTTCCTCCACCCAGCCATCGCCCTGCAGGGGGTGGATTTACTGCGGCAATGGAAAAATGCCCTTCAGCAGTTAGACCCATTTGGCCTTCACGGCTTGCAATCACAGGCTTTGTCTGCAGGCCGTGTGCTGAGACCTGCTTTGCACCTGATATTGCAACCCTCCAACGCGGGACACCCAGCCACAGGACCAATATTCGTTCCTGAGCACCGCCAGTCCAGCACAGGAACGAAACCAGGCCTGGCTGCTGCTAGCCAGATCACTCGGCTGTTGGCTTCTGCTCTGCAAATGTTAGGGAGCTTCTAGAAGAATAACCTGACTCCCAGAGACTCTTCACGAGTTGCTGTTGGGTCAGATTCCGCTGTCTGTTCGGTTGGGGCGAATCCAGGGTGTCTCCACTGACGTCAGACTGACGACGGTGCAATGGCGAGCCACGCAGCACTCTGCGGTTTGCCATCAGTGCAGAACTTTGGCCCCCAAAACAGCAGCCCTGGGAGTTGGAATCTGTTCCCAAACCAGCCCGCGTGGGTGTGTGGAGCCTGGTTTTCTTTTGAACTGGAAGGATTTCTGCTTGGAAGCTCCCAGTGCAGCCCTGCCGTGTAACTGGAGCCCTAGTGGGAGTGAAAACAATGGCGTGGCTTACTGAAGATATTTGATGGATGGGGACCCCTTGGGAGATAGCTTCCCAGCGGGGAGGCACTCGGGACAGTATTGACAGAAGAAAGCCACCTGTACCGGCTGCACCCAGGCCACTGATCCTAATTCCAGATTCCTCCTGGGTTTGCTGTGGGCTGTTGGGTCTGACCCTGATTCTCGTCTGGTTTTACTTTACAGTGGTGGCCGAGGTGGGGATCTGGAAGGGAGAGCAAACATGGGGCCAGGGAGGGAATCTGCTCTGACCCTCCATTCTCCCTCTTCTAGGCCTCCAGGGGAAACAATCACAAGTTAGCAGGACAGATGCAAGGGGCACCTGCAACAGGCCAACACCCCTCCCTGTTCGCAGGTGTTGATCCTGCTGGGAAAGAAGCAAGTTGGTTTTGCTGCTTCATTGAGGTAGGTGACTTGTTAACCCTTCCACTGACTGTCAGGAAGATGAGACTAGCTTTCTGGGGAGAGAGGATCCAGGGTGTGGGCTGAACAGCTCTGAAGGAGGAGCCCTAGGATAAGTCCAGCCTGGCAAGGAGATTTGAGCTGAGCTTGTTTTGTTCAGTGTTAATAAAGCCAAACCATAGACAGGCAAAGGCATGGGGTACAGCATTGGCCAAAAGGCAGGAAAGAGGATTTCAAGCAATACAATGCAATTGATGTGTGTGGTATTCATATGTCACTAAAAGAACAACCAACCCAGAATCCCCACCACCAATTAACCCGGATGACGTAGAGACTGTGCTCAGACCCCACAGACGCAGGAATCCCCTCCTCCCAAAGTACCTGGCTATTGGTGCTGCTGTTTGTTGGTGGATGGTGGTTTTAATGGTTTCTTTGCACAAACAGTCAGGAAATGCTCTAGTTGCTGGCAACTATGCGAGTTTCCAGCCCCCTGCGTAGGTAACATCTTCCACTGCCCAGCTGCGTGCTGACTTGCACACGTATTTCACCACCATGCCCAATGTGGCAGGCCCTGTATTAAATCTGGATTGGAAAACCTAAGGGACTCCTGTTTCCAGACTGTGGGAATCAGGACTCCTGGGTTCTGTTGCTGGCTCTGTCACTGACTCTAGCACCAAAATCTCTGACCAGCAGAGTTTGTGACCGGCCCCTCCGCCCCTGCGCTGGGCACAGCAAAGGAGTCGCGGCCAGGTCGGCGCGGCCGCCAGGGATGTCCAAGGGGAGCGGCTCCTCCAAGGAGGGCCTGGCCAGTGCCCCCCCCAGCCAGCACCCAGGTGCATGGCCCCCTTGGTACGCCACTGCTGCTGCACCTGCACTCCCACAGCGGGAGAGCAGGAAATGGGCCCATAGACCCCCCCATGCGGCGCTGCCGCTGCTGCTGCCAATGGGGTTGGGGGGCACAAATACATGTGTTGGCCCCCGGGCGCTGGAGAGGCACGGTACGCCACTGGGAACCCAGGTCTAGCCTCTGCAGGGAATAGCCAAGGTCAGCATCGACTCCACCTTACTGCTTCCCCCGGACGCCTTCCTCCCTGCTGCTTCTCCCTCGCCTCGGGAAGGACTGAGGTGCCTCCTGCCGCTTCCCCACACTACTGCCAGCCTCCTGGCTTTAGAAAAGCCCCTGCCTGCTCCCTCACAGGTGAGCTTCCGTCTAATCAAGGCTCTCCACGTGCCAAAAACTGCCTCGTTTGCCTCTTAATTGGCTGATGGGGCCTCACCCCCTTGCCCCTCAAGAACATAATATAGTCGTTTTTAAAAAGTCTCTTGATCTTTTTGGCCAACCAGATGATTTTGGGGGGGCCCGGCGGGATTGCTGCTGCCCTGAGGCAGGCCGTACTGGGAGTAGCTGACGTCCCAATCTGGAGGTTCAGACGCCACCATCCTGGTGCACCCAGGAAACGTGGCTCAGCAAGAGCTGCAGACGAGACAAATGGGCAGGGGGGCAAATTGTATCTGAGGAGCCAGAGACTGAAGAGCTAGAGCTGGGCAAAGTTTTGAGACTGAAACTTTCTTTTTTGGGATGAAAAACGCTGATTTGGATCAACCAAAACTTTGAGCAAACATGTGTCAAACATGCCAAGTTGTTTCAGTTAGAAAAAAAAAAATCTGAAAAAAATTGAAATGGTTTGATTTTTTTCCCATTCAAAATAATTTTCTATTTTCAAAATTTCACTCCGTTTTCTTTTAAAAAATGAATCCCCCCCCAAATCCTGAAATTCACAATGAAATGGTTTGACCCCAAATGAATTTTGTGAGTGATATTTTCTTCAGACGTGTCAGAGAACTGAAAAATCGGTTATTTGCTCAGCTCTAGCAGGTACCTGGTCCAGACTCGGATTTAAGGTGAGATGTTAGCGTATCTCAGCTAACGTGGGCTAGCCCACACATCTGAACAGCCTAATGCAGAGAAGGCTTTTAAGACAGGCCCAGCTGGTCACGTTGAAACCACATCTCCAGCTGGCTAACACATGTTAACATCACACCTTCCAACCCTAGTTCAGACAAGGCCGGGGCGGGGCTGCCAAGGGGGTTTGGTGCCATGGTGTTGCAAATCCCCCCTCATGATCCTTTGCTGCATAGGCCTTTGTGCCAAGGAGACCACTTGCAAAGCGAGTACTGTGCTGAGACGCTGGGTGTTTATCTGCAGAGTAAACGTTTCTCCTTCCCCAGAGACACTTGCCTTGTTTTTTCCATCATAAACAAGAAGGCAGAGCTTCACCGCGGTGTTTATTTGACTTGTCTCCTTTGCTGTGCTGAGCGTCGTGTCTCCAGAGTCATGAGGAAAGAGAGGAGGCACCAGGGACGTTGCTACTTTGGTGCACGCTCCCTGCTACAGCCTTCCACCTGGAAAGCTCCTTTTGCCATCCTCTCACAGGCTCCCGATAAAGGCAATGCCACAAACATCCCGGCCTGAGGAGGAGCCATGTCCTGACTCCATTGACATGGGAACCGCAAAGAGAGCACGGAGCCTTAGTGCACGAAAACCTGGTGCAGAGCAAACACAATCGTAGCACTGATGGCACTGACAGAGCAGCCAGGGCTCTCAAATGGCTTTGGAAATGAAGTAGCTCATTCTCCCAGCAAGGCAGCCAGGGATTATCACCTCCTTTTACAGATAGAAAAACGGAGGCATGGAGAGAGATGCTGGGGTCAGCGGATTCCCCAATCCAAGTCTCCACTGTGCTAGGTGCCATCGTCAGAGACAGTCCCTGCCTCACAGAATTTATGATCAAAATAGACAAGACAGATGGAGAGTGAGAGTAAAGAATTATCCCTATTTTAGAGAGAGGGAAACTGAGGCACCATGACGCAGGGACATGCCCAAGGTCACACAGAGCCAGGAAGTGTGATCGTGCCAAACCAACCTGATCTCCTTCTTTGAGAAGGTGACGGAT
>ML675696.1:2039523-2061518 GCA_007922155.1 Mesoclemmys tuberculata | reverse complement strand
CTATGAGTCTATAAAATCTAAGTACACTCTATCCACTGGATCACCCTTGTCCACATGCTTATAGACCCCCTCCAAGAACTCTAATAGACTGGTGAGGCATGATTTCCCTTTCCAAGACCCATGTTGACTCTTCCCCAACAAATCGTGTTTGTCTATGTGTCTGATAATTCTGTTCCCCTGTTGTGCACAGGGGTCAACGCGAGGCCTGCATGTCACTGACGTCCCACTCAAGCCTTTGGGCAGGTCTTTGTTTGAGGGGGAATTTCAACCATAAACTCCTGGGCGGTTGTGCCCGGCAGGGTTCTATTGGCTTCCCCAAAAGAGAATCCAGGGGAAAGAACAGTAACTCTGTCCCTACTCTAGATGGCTCCATGGCCTCCAATCCCATTGGCATGCCCTGATGGCAACCTTGTTTTAGAAGGTTCCATTCAGATAGGCACCCAACAGCCCAGATGATTCTCCAAACATCTCAGCTTGGCAAATCTAGTCCAGAAACTTCACAAGATTGAGCTCATTCATGAGATTTCCAGCCCTTCCTGCTTATGGTCGTAGGAAAAAATCACCTAGTGGTTAGGGTGTTAGCTGGAGACCCGAGTTCAAGTTTTGCTCTTCCCCAGACTACTTGGGCTAGTCAGTTAATCTTTCTGAGCCTCATTTCCTGCTGTGTTCATTGGAGTCAATAGCACTGCCCTTCCCCAGAGAGGTGTCATGTGGACAAAAGCAAATGATTGTGAGGTGCTCAGATCCTTTGGTGGCGGAGGCAAGAGAAGTGTGTTAGATAGAAATTCCAGAAGAACAAGATCTCGGCACTTTTGCTTCTGCAAGAAGCCTCTGGCAGCCTCTCACAGCAAAAATGAAAAATAATGAGAGTGGGAAATATTCGTGTTTGACCCCACTGTTTCATAGATTGATAGATGCCAAGGCCAGAAGAGATTGCCGTGATCATCTAGTCTGACCCTCTGCGTACACAGGCCAGAGACCTTCCCCAAAATAATTCCTAGGGCAGCTCTTTTAGAAAAACATCCAAGCTTGATTTAAAAAATGCCAGTGATGGAGAATCCACCATGACCCTTTATAAATTTTTTCAATGGTTAAGTACTTTCACTGTCAAAAATGTACACCTTATTTCCTGTCTGAATTTGTCTAGAATTCCTATCTGAATTTCTCCTTGTTAAGTTAAATAGATTGAGCTCTTTGCGTCTATCACAATCAGGCAGGTTTTCTAATCTTTTGATTATTCCCAGGGCTCTTCTCTGAACCCAACCCAACTGACCAACAGCCTTCTTGTATTTGAGTTTGAGTTCAGATTTCAGAGATGAATGTGGGGGACGTGTTTGATCGGAGCGCCGCCATGTTGTCCCTGTCTGTGCCTTAGGGTTTGGTGATGTATTGGGATTGTGAAGAATGTGGGGTGTGTATTTCACACCCTGTGGGTAGACAGGATTTAGGGGCAGGTGAAAGCAGCGGAGGAGATATGAGGGGGGATGGCTTAGAGAGAATGGCTTAGAGGGATCCCTTAACTGGACACTCCTTTGCTGTGCTGGGTGGGTTTGTGGGGGAATGTGATTCCCTTAAGCAGCCTTAAGGTTACAAAGGTAATCTGACTAGCATTGGGCATGGATCTGGTCCAAAGCCCAGAAAAATCAGTGCAAAACTCACACGGCTCCAATGGGCTTTGGATCAGGTCCATACAGACGAGGCCACCCCGTATGTCCCTAAAGCCATGTCCTTATAGGTTTAGCTCACATAAGCTGGGTGTTGTGTGGGTCCAACCTGCACTGGGGATCTCCTCATGTCCTACAGCTTTAAATCCAGTGCTCAGCATTTCTTTAACCCAGTTGTTTGTGGTGGCCTGTGGTTAGTCTTGGCTTTGTTTTCTTGGAGAGCAGAGTTATTTGCTTTAGAGCTCCTAGTTGTATCTCTCTGTGTTTGGAACTGGGAACGCCGGTTCCTTCACAGGCTGCTTCTCCGTCCAATATTCACGGTGGACTTTTCCAGTGTTATTTCAAGATCTGCGGCGCACTTGGCGGGCAGAACAATGGTTCTATTAATAAGTTTGTTTGTGTTACACGAATTTGTTTGAAAGGATTATGGTGTATTTTAAAATTTACAAGAAAAACTGTCTGATCCTCCTGGTCCCAGACTGAGTGAACTAAAACCTCTGACTCTGTTATACTGTAAAAAACAAAAGCATTCATGGATGGCACACTGGGCCGTCTTCTCATTGTGGGCAAGACGCCTGGGTCGTTTTCTGCATGGAATTGGGCGTGGGAGCTGCAAATGCCCACCTGGGTCTATGATGACCTTCTCTAAGCTTCCAGTACTGCTGCTGTCACAGTGGAAGGAGTGTCTTAGGCCTTGGTCACATAAAATCTTGCACCAATTTAATTTCACTGGGTCAGTTAAATGGGTGCAATGTGGACATGCTTCTTTCAGTTTAAACGAGGCCTGTTGTGGTTTAGATGACGTCGATTAGGAAGAGGTTTAAGATAAACGAAAGTTAGCCATTCTGATAGGGAAGTGTTCACAGAGGGATTTGCACCAGTTTAACCTAAACCTCTATAAAAACTGAAGTGAAACCTGCGCAACCGTCTCATGCAGACCAGGCCACAGCCTTTAGAACTAGTTTAACTAAACAGGTTTAAAATCCACCCCTAAGCTGAAGCTGGCGTCAGCGAGAGTATGGATGTAAGCAGCCCTTCTTAAATGATGTCTACACTGCAAAAACACCCAACCCCCCTGCTGCAGCACGTCTCAGAGCTGGTGGGGCTTGTGGGGCTCGTGGGGCCATGTAGACGTTCCGGCTCCCGCTGGAGTTCAGGCTCTGAAGCACAGGGAGGGAGTAGCCTTCAGAGCCCAGCCGGAACATTTACACAGCTATATTTAGCACCCGTAGAGTGAGCCGCATGAGCCCCCATCTGGGCTCGCCGTGGTGGGCTTCTTTTTGCAGTGTAGACATACCCTCCAGAGCATCCGTGCAGAGTTCCCCACAGGAGGCAGGAAAGCCATTCCTCTGGTCTAGCAGCCTCCCACCCATGGGGATGTTTGGCCCTTACCCATCGTTAGCACAGGATAAAAGCCTGGGGGGATTTTTTATTTTTCCATAGCCCAGGCTCAACCTGTCTTTTTTCTAATGGAACAAAAATAAATCCCCGATCTTTCTGTTTTGGCCTTTCCCTGGCTCCCCATATTTTGTTGTCATCTGTATTACAGCCGTGCCAAGAGGGCCCAGCTGAGATCAGGGCTCCAATGAGCTAGGTGCTGTACATACTGACACCTGGTAAGAGACAGTCCTTGCCCCAAGAGATTGCAGTGCAAACAGCCAAGACAAAAGCAACGCTGTTACCCATGGATAGCTGAGGGACTGAGTCTCAGCGAGATGAAGTGTTTGCCCAGGATCACACAGGAAGGCTGCGAGAAAGCCTTGATCCTCCTGCGTCCCAGGGCAGCCTAGTCACAAGACCATCCTTTCCCTGAAGAACTGGTGTCTGCCTTTGGCTGGGACAAATATTCCTGGTGCCAATGAGAACCTGCTGTGCTGGAAAGGGAAGAACGTCCTCACCCAGGGTGCTTTGGACTTCAAAGCCTCCATTCTAGGGGCATCGCAGTGTATGGGCTAGAAGCGAGATGCAGCATTGCCAACTCTTAGCACCAAAACCGCATGTCGGGCTCCCCCAGATCAGTAGCTTCTGTTCTATGCAGGCTCTTATCCCACCCTCACGCTGCTGTCTCAGAGCGTCTTCCAGCCATGACTATCCATCCCATGTAGGTTATGCTTTCTCTCTTCCCCACCCCTGGCAGTGGGGACTGTGTGCCGTGGAATAGTTTGGCTTTGTTTTTTCTATGTCCACGCTGCTGTCTTTATGCTTATGAAGGCAAGCTGGAGGCAGGTGCCTGCGCTGGAAAAGGAAGGTATGGAGATCGGTGATGGTCCTTAGCTCTTGGGGGAGTTTTTTATACAGGCTCAGACCAGCTCCGACTCCTGCACAAACAAGCTTCACCCGGGTGGGAAATTGGCTTAAAAATCACAAGGGTTTAAAAAAAAAAAAAAAAAAAAAGAGAGAAGAAAAAAAGAAAAAAGCACACAATACATGTTGGTCCTTTGGATTTGACGTCCCGGTTTTCAGCCTTTGGGATCATGTTTGAAAACTGATCTCCACCCCCGTGAGGGCTAGCCCTTAATTTTCAACAAACGCTGAGATTCTCACCACATCACTGGTCCTCAGAAGCCACCGTTTTAAGAAAAGCATCCGCTATCACCAGGCTCACAATGAAATCGTGAGTATCAGCCGCATGGGAGAGGTGCGTGTGGTGACAAGGTCAGAGAGCCATTACAAGAGAGAACCGAGTTAGTCCATTTAACTGCACATTGTTTATAACTAAACACTGAACTCAATTACAAACTCTCCACTTTATAAGCCACCCTGAAGTAATTCCTGGGTTGCACAGCTGGCCAGTAGGGAAACTGACCCCAGAGGTTTGGCTTGCCGACAAGCTCTGGTTTATTTTGTTTTGTTTGTTTGTTTGAAAAGGGAAGTAATATTTGGAAGTGACATTCAGACATTTGAAGGTACCGAGCACCGTATGTGTGTTTGTGTGCATGTACGTGCAAACACTACTCGAAGTGTGTAACAACTCCCACAGGGTTACGTGCATGTAGCAAGCCTGAAATTCATCCCTGTGCATCAGACAGTTGTTGTCAGTGGTTGGCTGCATGTGTGTTTTCCCAGTGTGCAGGTAACCGAGCCACCAAGCCGTGAATGGATTATCCAATCCAATAAAACCGCAGAGCCCTTTCAGCAACAACGGCACCCAGGCCAGGTTTATTGTCAAACGAGCACGGTAAAGGTGCCTTATACATGCTACAAATACACTTCATACATGTACGCCCCTGACAATGGAGCAGCTCAGTAAACGGCGGGACTATCTGTTCCTCACTCGGCCAGACAAAGACACTCCCTTTCAGACCCTCCTTTTTACACCGATACAAACAAGTCGCATACTGCCCCTGTGACGTGTGTAGTTGCCACCCTCTGGCGCAGTCAGAGACCACCTTTTACCTTGTACCGAATGGTTCGGCCAGAACATCTCTAGCCGTTATATTGTTATTTTGACGGGTCATCATGCCCTCATTATCTTTGGGGTGTTGGGAGGTTTTGGCACCTTTCTGGAATGGGCTTGTCTGAGCGCCCTGCACCTGGGCTTCTTTAGGAATGTGTTAGCTCTCTTCGTGCCAGTTACTGCGAGCCTGCCAGCATCCACAGCCTGAAAGCTAACTTGGCTTTGAACCTGACTTGACCATGAGCTTTAACTCAGGCCTCAGCCTGTCATGCTAGGCCTCAGGCTCTCACTTTCCACTACAACAGCCCGCCCAGGCCGGGGCGCGGCGGTAGCCCCACGATGAGAGCTGTAAAGGGCGCCGAGACCTGTTGCGGAAAACAGGGAATTTCGCCCCAAGAAAGGAGACGCTCAGGCAGTGTATTGCTACTGGCGACATTCACCCCTCTGCTGGCCGTTTGCACTCTGTGAATGTCATCCACAGCAGACTGTCCAGTGCGTTGGCAAGACGGACGCGCTGTTCATTGCACACCACGTTGCAGGTCGGCGCAGAGTATCTTACACAGCACCTTGGCATGAGTGAGGCTGCACAGCTTTGCTCCGACAGGCTCCCAGTGCCACTAAAAGGATGGGCTTGTGTTTAAGGCACTGGAGGGCTGGCTTCTCATCCCAGCTGTGTCACAGACTCCCACTGGGACCTTGGCAGGTAACTTAATCTCGCTGTGCCTCCGTTTCCGTGAGGATACGTGGATAATAATTCTTCCCTAAATTCATTAATGTGCGCAGAGACTATGGTGACTGGAGCTGTATCAGAAGGTAGATGGTAATGACTAGAATTGGTCAAAACGACTTTTTTTTTACTGTGGTTCAAAATGGTCTTTTTTATCATTCCTCTTACAACTACATTGGAAACGTTTTAAGGTTTTGAGAAACATTTCTAAACGAGCATGCTTGTCTGTTTAGAGAATTTTCATGTTGTTTTGGTGTGTCTGTTTTCTTCTGCCTTTCCACTCCTCTGCTGCCCCATTTTTTCCCCACTTGAGGGCTGGAAGAGGGGGGAAATGTGAGGAGGGAAAGTAAAAAAGTGGGGCAGAGTTGGGGAGGGACTTTCACTTTTTTAATGTTTCCATTTTCTGTTACTGACGCTCACTTAAAGAGACGGAAAGTTACAAAGTGAGAGAAAGTATGACTATTAAAAGTGTTATTTTCTCTCACTTTTTAACTTTTCCCCTACTTTTCCAGTTGATAAAAGGGAAGGGGGTAAGTAAATAGCTGAGAAAAGGTGCGCATTTCCCCACAGTTTTAAAATGCAAAAACCAGAAACATTTCGAAAACACTGGAAAATTTCAGGTTAAATTCCCTCCATTTTTCATTTTGAACTTTTTTGAAAAATTTCATCAGAATTGAATTTTTCTCACATGAAACTTTGGTTTCGAATAAACCATACGTTTTGAGAAGAAAAGCTTTTAGCTGAACAATGTTTGACCAGCTCCAGCAATGACATTCTGTCTACCTACCTTACTCTGGCACAGCCAGTCTATGACAAGGTTTCTCTGCACTTGCTCCCCTAAAATATTGTGCACAACTGTTTTGCACTGTTAGCTGTTGTGTTCCTCTCCAGAAATGGCTGCATTTAAAGGATGGGCATACTGAATCCTAGAGGACATAAGGTAGAAAGTCCCTGGGGATCATTTTGGGTGATAGGTATTGTAGGGGTGAAAGGCTGTAACTGTAAAAAGAATAATGAAAAAAATCAGGTGCTTTTTTCCAAAACATTTGCAGCTCAGAGAGATTTTTTGCTATTGTGTTTCTGGATTCCATTTTATCCTTCCAGTTCAGTGCTTGTCATGTTTATTGCTGTTCAGATCCAAGGGAGGGGGTGGAAGCCTCCTACACTGGATATATCAGTTGAGATCACTTCTGGGAATGCATGAGGTTACATAGGAAAGTATTCAGTTCAAATCAAAAGGAAATGGGAGGTGGACGAAGCAGCCTCTCTCTCAGGACTATCACCAGGAAGGCTGATTCAGGGCAAACGATAAACCACTGGGTCTGAAAAGATCAAATGCACTCCACAAACGTTCTCTTTAGAGACGTCCACCCATGCTGTGCTCCCCTGTTACCTTATCTGCCTTTGGAAACTTCCGAGACATGAGCTGAGCTGTGCAGAACAATCTACGCTTTGAGCATTTCCATATCACAGCCTTATTTTGCAATTGCAAAGTCTGTTCTTTGGAGGTAAACGGAGGAGGCAGCACACATGGTGCTGTTAGATTTAGAGAATAGGGTGGGATTAAAAAAATAAGACAGAGCTGGTCACTTTGTAGTAGGCATATCTCGACTGTTGTATAGGACCACAAGAACCCCCAGTCCGGTTCAGACCCGACATCTCTCTAGCCCAGTATACTGTCTGTGACACCAGGAGCTTCAGCAGAAAGTGCAAGAATCCTGCAGTAGCAGAGATGGGATGATCTGCCCTGCACATAGGTCTCAACCTGAGCCTTAATAATTGCCAGTTGGCTCATGTACAATGTTTAACATCCCTTCCAGAATTTCTCTTCTCATTAACTCTGGATGTACTTGATAGCCATATAAATGTCCAGTCCTTTTTTTAATCTAGTCATGGTCCTGGCCGCAGAGATTTCCTGCGGCAGTGAGTTCCACAGTTTAATCGCATGTTAAGTGAAAAAGCATTTTCTTTTGTCCATTTTGAATTTCCCACCTTTTCATTTCCTGGGGACTCCCCTTGTTCTTGTGTTATGAGACAGGGAGAACAGAAGCTCCTGATTTCTCTTGTCTAGACTATTCAAGATTTTACATTTTTTTATCACATCCCATCTTTGCTGTCTTCTTTCTGAGATGACAAGCCCAGTCTTTGTACGGGTTCAGCTGCACCAGCAGAGACTAACAACTTTTCATGGCAATAGCGAAGAGATGTTGAATTCTATTTGAATGGGCCTCATGGCTCATTCAGTCTGGGGCTATTATCAAAGATGCCAGCTAGTGCCAATTGGGAGGGGGCTAAACGTGCATCATGAACTGGAGAGAGATTCCCTAATTTCTTTCAAACAACCAGCAGGTGGCAAGAATATTCGGTCATTGCCCTGGAGTTGAAAAGAGGACCTTCTGGTCAAAGACTCCATAGCCCATTACCTGTCCCCTAAGTCAGCCAGCCTTTATGGAGCAAGGTTTTATTTCTTTTTTTATACTGGGGGAAAAAATAAGTGTATAAGACAGAGTCTTCTGTACTAGAGAAACCACTAACCCAGCAATTCTAGCTTCCTCTGTCCATGCAGGTTTATATATGTCTGTTTGTGATCTAAGTGGGGTCACACCTAGGGAAAAGGGGTGGAACTTTACCTATGCTCCATGCATAATCATAGGACAGCTGTGTACTTCTGCTCACAAGCTCATTGGCGAAATAGGCAATAATGGGTTACAGGAACACTGTCCACAAAAATATTCAGTTGGGTCAAAAAGACAATTTTCAGCTATTGTCCAGCTCTGCTAACATTTTCCAGTCTAACCTTCTGTTATCCCTTGTTCATAACTTTCTGAAACATTCTCCTTTAGGCCTGCTAGCTTCCATTCTTAATCTTTTGGTGAAGACTAATTGTTCTGGCAAGTTTTATGAAAATCTGTTCAGCTATTTCAAGAGTAAAAAAAAAAAGCATTTTCCTACTTTAAGAAAGTCACCAAACTTTTTTGTTTTGGTTTCTTTACCTACATGATTAGCCCAGAAACAGAAGAACTTGACTCTGGCCTGTGATGTGTGGTCTCTATATTGTCGGTTCACAAACAATTTAAAATGAACAAGGAGTGATAAGCCACTTTTGAACATGCTCTGTAGGCATTGCTTTTAGCAGAGTTTAAGGAAGTTTTGTACCTTTTCCCTGGAGACTTAATCACTTGTAAGCTGTGCCTATACTGGCAAAAATAGTACCCAGAGCTCCTCTGCCAGCAGTAGCGATGTTGGAAGCAAATGGTACTCACGCAGGCTCAGGTATTTTTATTACCTCCTCAGAGGCAGGCTCAGTACCATTAGGACTATTTCAGTGCCAGCAGGACTAAGAATATGGGAAATTTCTTTTCTTTGCCCTCTCTTATAAACAAAAAACCAAGGACATTCAGTGCCAAAAACTTTGTTACTGAACCACCAAAGATACCTAGTTAAAAGAAGGGGGGAAGACAGGGAATGCAAAACCTTTACTTCATTGTACATTCTGTAGAGTTTATGGTCTGGAGCTGTTATTTACAAATAGTTTCATAGTGGGGAATTACATTTATTCAGAAATTATTTTGCCTCACGTCTCAAGCACTTGTGGCAACTACAGCGCTGATTTAGATAGAAAAGTACCTGTAGGAGAGGATCTAATATAATTTTAGCTAGAAACAATGAGAAGTCAGCATTGCCTGAACAATAGATGTTCTTGGACCACCGGCAGAGTTCCACGAATCAGTCATGGTCCATAGACCACAGTTCAAGAGTCCATGGAATAGAATTAACCATATAAACAAATCTATTAAGCATCACCTTGAACAGGAACTGTTATACGTGACAGTTATTTTTGCAACTGACACCTGAACTTTGAATGTGGCCCTCAGGGCACGCAAGTCACTTCATGCCACGCTGCTTGGCATCGCAGCCTCCTTTTTCCGGAAACTGTGAAGCACTGAATTCTGAATCCCATCATTTTACACCTTTGCAATACTATTTTCTAGATTTCCCATGATTGGTGTGGCCAGCTTTGTGGTTTTATTGTGGGATACCAGGTATTTTTCTTGAAGCTCCAGGTCCTGGTTTCATGAGATTCAACTTTCATTTAAAAATAACCTGTACATTTCTAATCTTCATGTCTGTGGAGAAGCGATTGAAAATGTCCCTGGTCCCAGGTTTCAAACACCAGGGAGCCAATAAAGACCCAATATTTATTATTCTTTAAAACTCATGGTTTTTGAGCCAATCTTGTGACTTTGGAGGGCCTGATTTTGGAACACTTACGATCAGCAATCCTGCGGGATAGAAAAGCTGTAAAATTCAGATCCCACTCTGGATTTCAGACACCCGGCATCAAGTGGAGGTCAGCTCTGTAGTTGGAGTGTTGCCCCGGATAAAGAGAGGCTGTGTGCAATTTTGGATCTAGATTTTAAACACCCTCAAAACACAGAACTTTCCGAAGCTGGGGTTTCAACTCAGGCAGCTTTTACTTTCAAAAGTAAGCTTTCTTTTCCTTCCAAGAGTCATCCTAAGAAGGGCTTGCCCTGTACAGAAGTTCCTCTGCAGATGCACCACTATCTTATAGTACATTTTAATTTCTGCTTTGCACAGGTTTCTTATCAAACCCATTCTACCTACCCCCCCTCCTGGTTCCAAAACCTTTCCAGTCTGCCTGATTTGGGGTGACGGTGTCCCTAAAGCCCCAGATTACCTTAATCCAGCCCTGTGAGTGAGGCAAGGAGACTGAGGAAATTGGCTCTTTTTCTATTCCTGGAGGAGTCGAGTTTTTGTTTGAAGATGGTTCTTCATTTCCTGCTTTGCATGCTTCAAAGCTAGAGGCTGCCTAAGGGCGTGTGTGGGACTGTGTCCGAGGCACTGGAAGGGGCGGGGCAGGCCAGGCTTGCAGGGGGAATGCCAGAGAAAGTGACAGCTGGAACATTAAAGTGTTTGCTGTTCTTCAAAGACAAGATGAGCTAAATTACTGACAAGCCGGGTGTGCGCTCTCCACTCCCAGAGGAGTAAATAGTTTCATTTGGCCAATGGCTTCCCCAAGAGAAGGACGGTACATTTGAAGGAAAAATACTGGCTTCGTGATTTATTTTTTGCTGGGAGGTTTTATTCAATTGGAAGGGAAAAAACGTGGGAAAGCGGTTCTTGGTTTTTATCACAGAAATGTCAGAAATCTCAAAGCGTGTCTTCCCTGTTTTTGCTGGAGGGCTCCTTGGAACCCTAGAAAACTTAAGCTTGCGCTCTCTTAGTCCTTCCTGAAAGAGACAGGTGTGCTGAATCTTTAAAAAAAGGGCATTTTCCTCCCAACTGTGTGCCAGGTGTTTGAGTTAGCTATATGCTAACCAAATCCAACTGAAAATAAAGAGTTTTGAAGAGCCTGATTAAAAATCCATTCCCCGACTTGGGTTTCAGCATCCTGATACGTCTTATGTCAGGATTCTACCAGGTCTTGAGTTACACACAGCTGTTCCAAGAAAAACAGCAGAGGAAAGCCAGTGTTTGGGGAGTGAGAATCTTTGTTCGTATTTTTCATGGCTACAGGGGGCTGAAATAGACACAAGCTCTGATCTCCCAGCATTTTCCCTGCCCTCCAGGAACTGAATCACCGTGAGGAGACCAAAGCCAGAAGCCTGAATTCTGTTGCTGCCTCCAGGTGTAACCCAGATCACTATCTGGCCCCAGACCTCATTTCACGCTGGCCCTGTACGTGGCTCTCAGTCATTAAAAAGCTCATAAAAAACCTAGCCCTCAACCTCAAGCTAACCATGTTGGGGGCTAGATGTAAAGCTTATTTCTTCAGGTTATCATTCCCTACATCATTTCTTCAGAAGAAGAGAGACACAGTACATCCACCCCAATGTAGTATCCATGCACACCACCTCCATTCGCACACAAAAAAGCAAGCAACCAACCGAAATTCCCAGAAGCTAAAAGAGTAGCTTCTCCTACAGGCTGGCAGGGAATAGAGGCAGATCACTAGCTATTGCTAATTCTCTTACACAAGGCTTGTGTGGCATTTGGATGCCACGCAGCTGGGGAGCAGATCAGTGCACATACATAGGCAAATACAAGCACCAGATGCCTCCTACTTATCTCACCTTTGTCTTTCCCTCCATAGGATTCTAGTTTGTGACAGCCAGGCAATCCCCGTTCTGCAGCCCCACAGGGTAAGTGTTTGTCTTTCTAGCCTTCATTCCCAATTGTCTTTTCCTTCTTATTCCAAAGAGCTTTGGGATCTTAATTCTCTGTATGTGATAGCTACCTCTCTGGTCAACACACTAGGGATTGCACCTAGGATAACCAGCTAGCAAGTGTGAAAAATCAGGACAGTGGGTGCGGGGAGATAGGTGCCTATATAAGACAGAGCCCTGAATATTGGGACTGTTCCCATAAAATCAGAACATCTGCTCACCCTAATTGCACCAGGAAGCCTCCAGAGCTAAATGTGTGAGTAGTTAAACCTCCTTAGCTAGAGGTGTAACTCATCTCCTTTGTAGATTGGTACAGAGGGGCTTGTTAAGGTTACTTATACTGCTCTCCCCAAGGTACATGTCTCTGTGTCCCCGCCAGCTCTCCTAGGAGGGAGGGCGGCTGCATTGATCTCTCTGGCTGCAAGTGGTAAAAGCTGATAATTATCTAATAATAAGCGTTTCAGGTCAAGGTCAGCAGTGTTATTATGGCAAAGTGTTTGCACCTTGGCTTGTTGATCTAGATGGGGCCCCGAGAAATGGCTGAAGATTGAGACCAGGAGGCTCTTTCCCTGACCCTGTGGAAACTGCTGACTCTGGAGACAGGGCAATGCAGACAGGATCCTTCTTCCCCACCTTTGTTCAGGGAGGTTTAGGAATGCAATCAAGCTCTAAGAGGGGCTGGGTCTCAGCTGCTTATCACTAGAGCCGGCTGGGTTTGCACCGGGAAAGCTGGCAGATGGGTGCCAGGGCCAAGGGGGAGGGAACGCGGGCCGCTTCATTCAGGCACCGATGTGGGAGCTGAACGGGGCAGAGCAATCCGTGGCAGGGAACACACTGATGCTGCAGGGGAGGTGCCCCCGCGTGCTGCCCTCTGTGAGGCCCAGTGGCGTGAGCAGGGCAGGTTGTCCTCTGCTCAGGAGAGCGTGGGAGTTGCTCTGGTGGCTGGCCCCTGGCCTCACACCAATGCCCGCTCATATGACAGCCACCAGCTGGTGCTAAGGAGTCACCCCCCTCGAGGAGCTGCGCTGCAGCCAGGTGGATGCCTCTTCCTAGTGTCCTGGGCTGCGGTTTGCATTGCTGTCAGTCCCGGCTGGGTAATTTTCTCTACAAGGAATCACCAGGGAGTTAATGCAGATTCCTCTGCAGAACCCCTTGGGGGGCATTTAAACTGACTAGCAAGGAATCCCCTCGGGGCACCCCCTCCATAGACCCTCAGGGGTCCGGGCTGGGCATCGCTCCTGCCAAGGGGCTGCGTTGGACTGTTCTGAAATGCTGGGGGATAACACGGAGCCTGGCAGAAACGGGTCCGAGCAGCAGCCCTGGAAACCCTGCTATTTCCCTCGGAGGGCGTGCGGTCAGGTCCCTCTGTCCCGGGGACGCTGCTGGCAGCTGCAGTGGCACGGCCTCGGGCAGTGGCGGGGAGGGCAGCAGCGGTGGTGGGTTTGCAGGGCTTCTTTCATTCAAGGTCTTTCCTCCATCCAGCTCCAGACAGAAGTGTGCCCAGCCCTGGTGGCTGCATGGCCCTTCGTGGCAGAGGCTGCCATTCCCCTCATATGGGGCCAGTCCCCAGCTGGCGCGCCTGCCGGGGGCAGCCAGGTCCCAGGCGCGTGCATGGCCTGCCCTGGGCTGTGAGCGTGGCCATCTCAGGATGGCTGAGGTCAGCCTGGCCCAGCTCCTCGCTGGAGCCAGACGAGGTGTGGTGTGAGCTGGGCTCTAGGCCTGGACGGTCCGGGACAAGGAGCCAGCTTAGTGTCCGTGGCTCAGGGTCACTCCCTGGGGCTCGGCAGGAAGGAAGCGCCATGGTGTACAGTGGGCACCTCTCCTTGGGAGATGGACCAGGGAGCTCTGAGGGGAGGCTGGTGGCTGGCAGGGCAGAGGGCCTTCTTGGCCAGCGATGAGAGGGGCATTGCCCAGGTGTACCCTGGGGTGGTTTCCTGACAGCTGCCTGCTCCCTCCAGTGCCCCTCGCACTCTGGCTGACCCCTGGGACTGCCTCAGCACCTGGCTCGTCTCTGGCCTTTGTGCCACGGTGGGTCTGGGATCAGAGCCATGCTGGATTCGGGGCCTGTCTGTGCCTGGCTCCCAGCTGTCTGGGGCATCCCCACAGCGACTCTCCCCTAGGCCAGTCCAAGCATCACTCTGCGTCTGCTCCCTGGGGCTAGGAATGCTTCCCTGCCCCTTGGCTGAAACTACAGCCTCTAAAATGCATTGAGACGAGCCGTCCTGGCCAGCGCAGTCCCCTCCCAGGGCCACGTCTGGCTCTCTGTGCTCACTGCGCTCTGGGCAGCAGCACCGGAAATGGCCTCCCCACCTGGCAGGTGGCAAGTCAGGATCTGACAGCCTGGGTCAAGACCGATCTAATTCCTCCCCCTTCGCCCCCCTCTGTCACTCGGTGAAGGCAGCTAGCAAGGCCGAATCAGGACTAATAAACCAGCTGAACCGACAACGGGGTCTCTGAAACAACACCCGTCCCTTCGCAGCCATTTGCCAAAGGCAAACGCCTCTTGGAGCATCTCAGGATGTGCGCCGCAGGTCGCAGAGCAAACCATTGCGAGCGGCTCCCAAATTGCCTGCCCCCTGCCTTTGCTCCTGTCTCCCGGGAGCCCCAGTCGGATGAACCCCTCTGTACATCCCTGCGTTCAGGACTGGGTCCCTTAGGAGTTTGCAATTTATATTGCAGCTGCCCAGAAGCGCCAGTGCCATCAGCTTTGCTTCTTCTAAACGAGTCAGGCACTCAACGGATCTGTGAGCTTCAACCCGATTGTTACACAGGCTGTTCGCAGCCTCTGGGACTGCTGCATGTTCCGTCCTCTCACTGTGTTCACTAGCGGGCAGTGTAGACTAATGGCAAGAGCAGGGCACGTCCCATTTCTGATTCTGCTGCGAGCTGTCTGTGACCTTGGGCAAGTCACTTTCCCTCTGACACCCTTTCCCTGTCTGTGATGCAGGGCAATTGACACCAGCTTCTTGGGGCTGTTCTGAGGCCCCATTAACCACATTAATGAAGTGCTCTGAGAGCGCTAGATGAAAGCAGCAGGGTACATGGGCTCCCTGATTACATTAAGAAACCCTCTTATTACGAGATTTCCAGGTTTGGAGAGCAGCAGGTCTGGATAAGCAGCCAGACTTTAGCTACTGCATTCAACCCAAGGTGTGAGGAGCAGGGTCAGAGGTGGATGCATTCCAATGCAGCCTAGATGGGCATTACCCGTCTGCAATTTGGCGTCCTTTCTTTCCGTATGAACAGCTCTGGAACGGTTTGGAAGATGTTGTGTCCATCTCCACCCTGCCCTAAGTTAGCAACCAAAGAGCTCACACCACGGTCATGAGAAGGGCAGCCTCCGAGCTGGGAGGGTGAAGGGTGAAACTCGTTACTGAGAAACCTTCGTGCCTACAGCATCTGGAATATTTCATCAGCAGGAATGTGTCTCGGGCATCTTTCTTCCAAATTTCTCCACCAGTAGCACGCTGAGCCCTTGGCGCTTGTAAAAAAGCACTTCATCTACATGCCGTACATTAAGGACAGGGCCGGAATATATTAAATATCACCTGATATGTTATCACGCCAGAATGATTGGCTAAAAGCTTTTGCGGAATGGAATGAAATGTCTTTCTCAGGCAACTGCATGGCAAAGGGGAGAATTCTTGCGAGGTTGCTTACTGGGCCTTTCTTCTGTTTCCAGGATCCGTGGCGGGTCAGGGCATAGATTCTACATGCCCACCTCATGCTTTTAGGCAGTGGTTTATTCTGGCTGTTGACATGTTGTACAGAACTGTCTTGACATTCGAAGTCCCTTGGCCCTGCAGTGCCTCCACGTTGGCCTCCAGGACAATGTGAAATTTCACCTGGGCAACAACATGTTAATAATGCGTCAGGAGGGTTTTTGTCTGCTTTTCACAGATGGAGAAACCGAGGCACGGAGCGGCAAAGGGGCTCCCAGCCTCATGCCCAAGACACTCACTCACACACCTGCCTACGTTTTTACCTTCTTTGCAGTCAGATTCAAGTATCGCTACAGCTATTGCCAGGGTAGTTCATGGGTGCTGGAAGAAGGAGTGTCGGGGGGCGCTACCACACCCCCTACCTTGAAAGGGTTTCCGTCACATCCAGGGTTTCCAGTTTGGTTCAATGGCTCTCAGCACCCCCACTATACACATTATTCCAGCGACCTTGTAGCAGTTACAGAAGCATGGAAATTGGAGGAGGAAAGGTCCTGTCTTTTCCATTCCACCCCTGTCCTCTGGGAGCCAGCGCAGAATTGTTCCCTGCAGCATGTTCCCCAGAGCTTTGGGGAGGCGAGTTTTAAAAGATTCAAACAACGGGGGAATCCACTGCTGGCCAAGTCAGGATTGTAAATGAGGGAGCAGAGGGCTCAGAAGTCAGGCTACAGGTGAGGAATAGCAGATTAAACAACACAGTGGGTCAAATTCACCCCTGGCATAGCACCTTGGATGTGGAACTCTGCCTGACTGCCAAAGGAAAGATGCTGAAGTGAACAATTCCTTCAGTTGCACCACACAGGCCACCACCGCAATCTGTGACGGGCTCCAACCGAAACCTCCAACCCAGACCCAGCCAGTTTATGGGGGATCCAGATTCAAAGGCTGGTGGCCAGGTCCGTCCCTGCATCAGCTGGAATGGAAAGAGCATGCGGTCTGGTTCCAGCTCCGATAGAGCTGAAATCTCCAGCAAGCAGTGGATCTGGAGGGATGTCTGCCATTTGGGACAAAGTCTTGCGATAACAGATCATGGTGGTAGACCTAAGGGAGGCAGTGTCACCTACTGGATAGAGCAGTGGAGGAGAACTCAGGAGACCTGGGTTCTACTCCCAGTTCTGCCACTGGTCTTCTGGCTGAACTTGGGCAAGTCACGTCCTGCTCTGTGCCTCAGTTTCTCCATCTGTAAAATGGGGATAATGACTCTGCCCCCCCCCTTTTGTAAAGGGTGTTCAGAGCCAGGAATTACTATTATTAACCTAATCCCCAAATTCTATCGCTGATTCAGCCTCAGCCTTGCACCGGGACCCTGAGCCTCCAGCCTAAATCCGATCTAGAGGTGGATTTGCGGAGATTCGCCTTCATCTCTCAATTCCAGCTTGGCCAGAGCCACGGCATTGTCCCCTGGATCCAAACCCCCCCAGACTTGGGGAAGGCTCATATTTAAAATCCGGATCTGGATGGCTCAGGTTATCACCTGTTTGGATGTGTCCCCCTGAATGTATAGAACCTTATAGTCTAGGAATCACCTTGGAAGGTTTGCAAACCGCAATGAATCTCCCCACAAACCTGCTCCAAGATTGTAATGAAACCAGAAGCTGAGCACACTCCAGATGGCTCCAGATTCCCAGGCAAGCGTGTCACGCAGGCTGTACTCGGAGCTCAGTGAAATCTGACATGCGATGCCGAGGTATTGTTTGAACACTGTGTCCTGTGTGTGGGGACCGGATGTGGCTCCACCCTGGGGTCAATGGGTGTAGCCGGGGCAATCTCCTTTGCCAGTAGAGTGCCCTCTGCTTCGCCATTCGATGAACACAGCTGTGCGCGGGAGGGACTTGAGCATAGACAGGACATGCAGCACCAATCAGAGGCATGCCCGATTCCCAAGTGACCTCCAGCACTGGCAAAGGAGTCCTGCCTTTAATCCTGCTGGGGAGATTTAAGGAGGGCAAGGACGCAGGCTCACAGGTGCACTCTGCTGACCAGAGCAGTCTGAAGGATGGCTCCCACGGGAGGTGGGGAGCAACCTCTTGAGGCCTCACTTCCACTTCCAGCTAGGATCCAGCTTGAACGTATGAATCAGAGCCCCTGCTTGAGGCTCTTAAAGGGACGGCACGGGGTAACGTCCTCCTCCCTGTCCCCTGCTGGCCCTTCCTGCTGCCTTTGAGAGGAGGCCAAGCAGTCTCCAGGGCTGGGTGTTGTGCCTGTCTGTGTAAGTCATGGTGAGACATAACCCTGCCTCTCCAGATAGAGGTGTCACTAGTGTGCACTCCTGCAAAGGACGGCCTGTCCTAGAGGATTGAGCAAGGGTCAGGAAGCCAGAAAATCCCCAGTTCTAATTCCAGCTCCCATGATTTATCATCAGATCCCTGGGCCTCAGTTTCACTTCCTGTAAAATGGGGATAACAGCAGTGAGCCGAGCCAAAGGAAGGCTGGGGGGGTGAACTAGTTGCCTTTTCCACAGCGTTTTGAAAGCCTGAAGTGCTCAGGGTTATTATTGCCATTCACTTCCTGCCTGTCTGAAAACTTTGCAGGGAAAAAAAATAAAAAAATCGGGCTGAGTTCATCTCTAGTGCAGCCAGTGGGTTTGTCCCAGGGCTGAATTTGGTCCCAGTGTTTTGAAGCCCCGATAAATCTTCTGGCTGTAGCACGCTGGTGTGGTACGAAAACAGCTGTGTTTTCTTAGGCACCAATGATTTGACTGATATGGTTTTTATTGCTACCACAGAAGCCGTTAGCACGTGAATGTTACTTTAGGGTTTTATAGACCTTGCTGTCTCCGATATTACCCTTAATATATCTAAGGAGGATTTGAAAAGGTGACACCTCCTGAGAGGAAAGCCTGCTGCATACAGAAAACCCTCCCCTTGGCAAACATTTCAAACGTCCAGAGGGGCTGGATGGATAAACTCGCTGCCCCTAGTGGGGCTGCCCCCCACCTCCCGCCCCTCCTCCAGACCCAATAGCAAGGCAGGATACACATTTCAATCATTAAGCTATCGAATCTCTCCCCTAAGAATGCCATAATTCAACGGGCAGCGAGCCAGCAATAACAGGCACATTCCCAGAGGAAATCTGGAAACCCTTTCATTTCGGAGGGTCCTCAGACATGCTCTCCCTGTCCAGAGCATGAAATATAAAACTGGACGTGGAAGGCCCGGGGGGACTCTGGCTGGCCGTTTGTGGGAGGGGGACCTTTGAAAATGACGCTGCCCGTTTACAATCTGCTGAAATGTTAACGCTCGCATCCTTACGGGTGACAGAGTGGCCTGTCTGCAGCCAACAAAAGCCGTTTTGCCAGGCAGCTTTGCATGCCTGGTGTATGGGGCGCGACGGGCGACCCTCGGCCAAGCGTCGGCCCTGCCGTTCCCATAAGCAGGGGAGCGAGACAGGATGATTTGGAGCGCAGGGCGGTTTTTATTGTTGCCTTTCCCCCAGCCACCCCACGCTGCTCCAGCTTGGCAATTCGAAATTGATTATTTTGTGTGTGTATGTGTAAAGCCCGCCCCCTCCTCTGGCTAATTAAAAAGTGGCTTGTGAGGCAGCGTGCTTTTAAATTGCTAAGGATGGCAGGCCAACCCCTCAACACAAAAATCATTAATTCTAAAGTGACAGTGTTTCTTTAAGAGGCCCCCATCGTACAGGACGGGGGTCGGATCGAGTTGATTATAGACTCCTCTGCCCATCAATCTCGCTCGCCCCAGGAAGGTAGCGGAAACACTGCCAGAAACTGGCTCGCTCCATTGCTTGGCGGGGCTGGGGCCAGGTTTTTTCTCAGGCTTCTTGTCTGTCTCAGGGAGGGGAGATTAAGGAGGGGGCGGAAAGGGGGAGCTGGCTTGGGACACATACACCCAAATGCAGGGCGAGTCCTGTTAGCCTCCGGTGGGACCCTTCGGTGCTAGCACTCAAGCAGGGCCACTGCAGTTCTTCAGCCGGGCTGGTCGAGTTCTGCAGGATTATCTCCAAGCAGGGTGTGAGATATCAAAGTTGGAGGAGCAGGGCCATGTCAGCTCAGCTTTGTGGGATTCACTCCCATGAATGCATGAAAGGCTCCCTGTACAAACTGCATTAGACGCGCTCCAAATGTTCATTCCCGATTGGTCACGCTCTGACCCGCAGCTGCATTCCCTGGCTGGAGGAGTGAAAGATGCACTGACGCTTTGTTCTGCCAAAATCAGGGCTTGGAACCATGACAGGATTATCATATTACTGAACTAGAGGGTCATCCAGAGAAAAATGATCTTGCTGTGACTTGAGGGGGCATGGCCCTCCTCGCAACAACAAAACACTAACGCACCTGATCTGTTGGGAAATGAAAAGCTCTGACGTGGGCCCAGCGCTGGACAGCAGCGCTGCATCCCTGTCCCATTTGGGACAGTCGTGTTTGTTGGCAATCCATCCTAGAATGGTCACCTTTGCTCTCAGTTGGCGGGGGGCGGGTAAGAGAGTCTGAAGGGACATCGGCAGGTGAAAACCAGCATGGGCCACCTCCCACGGGTCACTCCAGCCCTGCTGCCCCGGCCCAGGGACGCAAAACGTCCCTCCTGGAGCATACGGATGAGCATGGCCCTGTATGGCTCTGGGAAAGCAAATCTCCTCTTTTAGCACCACTGAAGGGGATTCAAATGGCAAAGATTTAAAAGCATCACCGTGGAGTCCAGATGCCCTCCCCCCAGGGTCCCCGTGGGGCCGAGGGGAGTGGCCACCCCGGAAAGTGCCCATCTGGGGCCCTGGACAAATGCAGCGGTCAGCCTGTGCTTCGGAAAAGTGGGCCCCAGGGTTGTTGCGGCAGGTGCTGAATGAAATGAGATTCCTTTGGGATTCCTTTCCCAGAAGAGATCAGATCCCTGTAGCTGGTTGGGAAAGGCAAACAGTGTCTGGGCAACAGAGGCTTACAGCAACATTTGTACTGTTGTCTTGCTAGCCTCGCCTAGCCCGGCTTTGACAAGGCCAGGCCCCTGCTGTTGGCTTGCACCTCCTTTTGTGTGCTGCAAGAAGTCTAATAGGCGCCAGCTGTTTCCTAGGCCAGATGGTTAACCCATGCCTTCCCGGCATGGCACTCCAGGACTTGTTGACCAGCCCACCTCCCGCCTTCGGCCGGAGTCGATGCTGCCAGGCTTGGAGAGTGAACTTTGCAGAGTAACTTGCATTTACTACCCGGCGGTGTTTGTTTCTTTGCTTACTTTTCTAGTGGGAATTGTAGAGAATAAACAGGGACATCCCTACTGCTTCTAGGTTCTATGGAAGCTGGTTTCTGCAAACATCTGCACGTGGGCCAGAGTTTCCCCAGGCATTTGACCCTTTAAGGATTCGTGCATTGACTCCACTGTTCCCGTGATAAATGTTTGTCTCTCAGTGGAACCTCCCATGGGGCCTGTCTCTGCCAGCCGTACGCATTGAGCAGAGCCCCCTAGCTTCATGCCTAGAGGGTATCCTCTATGCAGAGATCTGCCCCACTTCTGGGTGGGAGGATGGAGTCCAGCCATCTCTCTGGCTCTGTCTTCCCTTCCCACAGTGCAGGTCTGTGCTGGGGGAGAGGTGGAGACTGAGCAGGCCGGGGAAGGAGGGGGAAGAGGGGTGAGCAGATGGGGTGAGATGCATGTGCCACTCCTCCTGGCCCCATGGAAAACAGGTGAAGAGCATAACAGAGCTGCAGCCCAGGGAAAGCTCTGGGAGCCTCTGGCAGCGAGCAGGGAGCTGGGGCAGTGGAGAGGGCTGGTCAATATGGGGAATGCTGCAGAATCAGGCCTGTGATGAGTTCATTTGATTTTCCCAAAAGCCCCCAGCCCCCTCTGAGGTTCCCCGGGGCTGGGATTGCCCACTGCAGCTCCTTGCAGCAGTTGAGGACTTTCCTTCTGCCTCCTTACAAGCAGAGGTTCCCTGAAGCCTTGGTCCCTGCAGGAAGGGGCGCAGCGGGTTTCCACTGAATGGAGATGTTTCTGTCCGAGGACCCGTGGGTGAAATGATGCCAGGACCACCTTGCTGAGACGTGTAAGTGGCCCATGGGAGGCCTCAGTAGGTGTAACTCATGGGCCAAAAGGCCAGGAGCAAGTCTCTTCACTCTGCACTGCTCCTCCCAGCCTGGCTGTGGGCATTACACCCGTGCTGTCTCCCTGAACCCTACTGCCTGACCTCCCCTCCTTGTCTGGGAGTGGGGAAGCGCTCGGCCACTGCACACCCAGCGTTCAGAAATGGGATCCCACGGCTAGCAAACGCCCGGCACTCGGACACGGGAACAGCCGGACAGCGAACGCCCGGCACTTGGACACAAGCACAGAGAAACAGCCGGACAGCGAACGCCCG
>ML675696.1:2011795-2039123 GCA_007922155.1 Mesoclemmys tuberculata | reverse complement strand
AGAGAAACAGCCGGACAGCGAACGCCCGGCACTTGGACACAAGCACACAGCCAGCAAACACCCAGCATTCAGATGCTGGAGAGCCTGGCCAACGATCCCCCGGTGCACCACCACAAGCCCCACAGGGAGCAGCCAGCACTCCACCTTGGGCACACAGGGCCAGAGAACAGCCAGCTCTCTTGGACATGGGAGCACACAGCCAGCAAACACTGGGTACTCCGACATGGGCAAGCATGGCCAGTGAACACCCAGCATTGTTTAGAGGACCAAGACAGTCAAAAGAGGAAAATGGAAACCCCAGTCCCAGATGAGAGAGAAATCCTCTAGACTTCCTCCTGGGCACCACACAGGCCTCAGTGTACAGTAGGTGCCATTTGCTGTCTGTTTTGGCGTCACTACGTAAGAAGGGCAGGTGGAATGTGGATACCGTCTGCTGGAAAGCCAGGGTGTCAGGTTACCCCCAGAATCCCACTCTCCCACCAGGTAACAAACCAGCTGGCATCAACAGTGCCTAGAAGAAAATCCAGTTCTGCTTGTATAAGCCACGGGGCGAGGGCTGACATTTAAGACCTAGGCATTTATGGGCCAGTTTCCAGGGAAATACGTCTGATGGCTTTCTGCTAAACTCCACTGGGAGGCCTTCCCAGTCACTGAGAGACAAAGGTCTGATTCTCCTCTCACTTTGCCCCAGCACAAATCCACGGATGTCAGTGGGGCTAGTCCTGGTTTACACCCGGGCCTACTGCCGTTACAAGGAAGATTCTTACTCTTCGGTGAGTATTATCCGTATGCTCGATGCTACACAGAGCATGGAGAGAGACATGGCCCCTGCCATGGGAACTGGTTTCTACTCCAACTCCACACCCAGAGAGGCAGAAACACACCATATCCTGATGTGTGGGATCATCGGCATAGCCTGCTGTCGATGGTTTCTACTGTGTTCAGGGAAACAGGCCTTTGTACGTCCTTTGCAAACAGAACCGTACAAAGACAGAGCTCACTCTTGTCAGTTTCTCCTCCGAATGGAAAGAACCTGGCCTGGCCCCAAATATTGGATGACCGCTCAGGCCAAAAGGGCAACAATATGTACATACCAAACTCTCTATAAATCATGTCATGATTGGACCTTTGCTAAATGCAGATGAGCTTGGAAGGCAAAGGCTAATATATGGGGCCATCAGGGCGATAGGTCCCTTTATCCTGGGGAGACATGCCTGAGCAAATGTTGTGCCTGAGGACACGCAGAGCCCGCCCTGGTTTTGGACACCATCACTAGCCAGCTCTGGACGCCACTGGGTCGGGAGGGCTGTAAGTCCACGCACTAACTCTCCACGCTGGAACCAGGGCTGTGCCCTGCGCTACGAGGCAGACGTTCTCAGCGGGTATTTTGGCCAGTGGTCTGGCACAGACCTGAGCACGAGCCGCCAGCACTGGGCTGACTCGCTGCCAAACAGGCGACTCAGCACTGCAGGGCTGGTTTTCTCTGAGTCGTGAGATCCACCTGGAAGCTCCAGCGGACTCGAGGACCTCAGACAATTTTATGGACTGGGACTTTGCTAAGGCCCAAGGGATTCCTATCCTGTGCAAGGACTCTCTGGGTCTAGTGGAAGCCATTGAGGATTTGCTCCTGTCCTGGGACCTGGAAACCCACCAGACCATTCCCCTGAGAGTTGTTTCTCTTCAGGGACATCAGGAAACCCTCCAGTTTGGGTTGATTTGGGTCCCGCACTCTGTGGTTATCCTCAGTCTGCCCTGGCTCGCTGCACATGGCCCACATCCTCTGGCAGAAAGGGACAATACGTGTCTGTTCCCAGTATTGCTGGCAAGCCTGTCTCCCAGAAGACAGTAGGAGGTCTGATATGTATTGTCTGCAGATCATACCCTACCTGCCTGCCACTGTCCTGGTCTGCCACTGTCAGGACTCTGCTCAAATATCACGACCTTGCTGATGTATTCGACAAAGGAGATGCCAACCTGCTGCTCGCAGCCCAGAGGTCTGACTGTCCTATTGACCACCAGCCCAGAACTGAGGTTCTTTTCAGCCGTATCTTCCCCTCTGTGAACCGGAGCAGCAGCCTCTTCACACACATCTGCAGGAGAACCTCTGGGCCTTGTTTTCCCATCTGTCAAAGGGGGCTAATGATACAAATGTCATCTCTCAGCCTGCTACCCAGACACACTGTCCTCGACGTGAGTATTTGTTATCACAGCACAAACGACCAAAGTTGGTCTCCTTGTGGGGGCGCCTTAAAGACCCGGGAGCAGTCAGGATTAAAGAAGTGCAGGGTGAGACCCTGAAAACCTGACAGACCGTGTGTTTGCTGATTCCATTCTTCCTAACTCAGTACGTGGTCCTCTGTAGCATATATTCCCATGGCAATGGAGCTGGTAGACATTCTGATTGATTCCAATAACAGGACCTGGCTTGGACTTGTAATGCAAAATGATCAACACAGTGAAGATGAGAAGAAAAGATTTGAGTCACCTAAGTCCACTGATGACAGTGCAATTAATATTGAGTCTGGCTATTTTAACTGTCAGCACTGCAATGTTCTGAATGTACCAGATTAACAGAGTCTGAACACGTAGGGGGGGAATGTGTAGAAATGGGAGGCAAGGCCTGAGACTGAAAGAGGAAGACAATTGTAAATGTTTTCAAATGAATCAGAAATATGGGTATTGAAAGCACTGTATGCCCGGGTTGGTCAAATGACAGCTGGTGGGGAGGAGGGGGCCCACTAAGCATTTCAAGGGTGTAGACCCCAAGATGAAGAGGAATTATTTAGGATGGCGTGAGGTGGCCCAGTGAGGAATCATGGGATGCAAGGAAGAACAAGATCATTTAGGCGGAATGACAGAAGCCTTCCTACCGTGAGATCTCAGTGTTTGTTGAATAATCTGGAACTCAAGCCCCATCCTTTGAGACAATGAAGAAGGGATTGGACAAAGGGATTGGCCTTCAATTACCTGAAAGGGGGTTCCAAGGAGCGTGGAGCTAGGCTGTTCTTAGTGGCAGTAGATGACAGAACAAGGAGCAACGGTCTCAAGTTGCAGTGGGGGAGGTCTAGGTTCGGTGTTAGGAAAAGCTTTTTCACTAGGAGGGTGGTGAAGCACTGGAATGGGTTATAAGAGGGAAGGAAGGAAAAGTGACTCTAGTCAATGCTTTTTCCAGATGCTTTTACGGGTCGTTCCTGTCTCCTTGTCAGATAATAAAGGTGGGGCTAACAGTCAGAGAAGACTGACAGGACATGGGGCTTGATTCCCCATTGCCTCACTGCCTTGGCAAAGGCAGGGTAAAATGTTATCAGATCAGAACATTAGCATTTTATGTTCCCCTTGCACAGGTGTCAAGCAGGAGAGAATCAAGGCCTTTGGGGCAGGGCATGTCTTTTTGTTCTGTGTTTGTACAGCACCTGGCACAATGAGGTCCTAGTTTGTGGCTGGGCTCTGACTTGCTATAATAATACAAATAATAATTAATGATAATAACAGAAAGAAGCCAGGCAAATGTAAACATCTTGAAAGAAAATGCTTTGAAGGAGAAGCCTTGAAACCAGCAGGGAGATGCTACACACATTGCAGCATGGTTTGTCAGCACTTGAAGAGGCGGGAGAGAGAAGACATGTTTCTAGAGACGAGAGGAGTGTGTGTGTGTGCTGGCCTTGGCTGTGCAAGCTGCCAGCCAATTTCAGGAGCAATGAAGCAAGACTGGAAACTGGAGGGAGCCGGTGGCTGTGAGTTCAGTGAGTTTCCGTATCATCAGTCACTCCCATGTTCATCACTGACCTCCTGGTTCTTGGATCTTCCCATGCTCTGGTTTTGTCCACAGGCTCATGGCCTCTTCTGTGATGGAAAAGCAGACAAAAGGGTTCCCTTTCCAAGTCCGTGTTGGCTATTGGTGCAGACAATAGGGCTACAGGCCTCCTCATGCTGAATCTCACGTCATTTCAACGGCACCGTGCAGTGTGCACAGCAAATAAGCCATGGCTTCCTGGAACAGAAATCTGCCCATGCAGAACAGCGCTGTCAAGTCTTTGTGCTTGCTGCTGCCTGGAGAGCCATGTGAACAGAATAAATTCCTCAGTCTTCCCCAGCCTGCAACATCTTGGGCAAAAGTTCAGGGTCAATCCCATGAATAGCTGAGAACGGGCTCAGAATGGGAGACATTGGACTTCGGGTTCACCTCTGGGACCTTAATCTACCTCCACCCTACATATGTCCATCCTAAACCTGCAATTTGCACCTCAGCCTTTCCCCAGGCTTCCTACCTGCAAATCTTTCTTCAGGTGAGGAACTGAGTTTGAATCTCACCTTCAAACCTTTTGCCTTTGCCGCTATCTGTCTATCTAAGGTACTTGATAGCCCCGTCACTTCACAGCACATTTTACAGATGGGGACCTCAGGAATTGAACGCTCATCTCTTAAAGCCAAGGTTATGCCCTAGCCATTGGTCCGTCTTTCCTCTATTCTGGCTGCTTTGAGAGGTGCTCTGTGACTATATGTTAAGGGTGCTCAGTGGAATGTCATGCAAGCCATAGAAGGGAACTTGAAGCTTGGGTGGGCCCACCTGCCCGGGCCAAGTTATTAAAAGCTATCCTTTGTTTTGGCGTCTGCAATTCTTTGCAAGAGCAAGTCCTGTGTCTCCTGCTAGCCTTGTTCGCAGGGAACTCCCCACTCTCTCAGCAGGTGCAGATCGTGCTAGGAAAGAGTTGAACAGTGTTTTCTCCCTGAGGCAGGTAATTCATGACCCTACCTGGACATAAGGGGCCGGATTAACTCAGGGGCCTTGGATTTGGTGGAGGGCCAAAATAGATATAATTGATGGCATTGTTCTTCTGTTGGCCATGGGCTGAGTACAGCACATGAGGGGCTTTCTTCGGCCCCCCACCGCAGGCATCTGCTGTTCCTCTGGGAACAAAGGCGCTCTCCCCCACGCCTCAGGAGCCTCACGTATGCTCACAGGATGGGGGAGAGTGAAGAGGGGGCAGAACGAGCCCTGAATCTCAGGGGGGGCTCTGCTTCTCCTTCGCCCCTCCCCTCCTGGGAGCACATCTGGCTTCTCCACTCCCCCCTCCCTCCCTGGAACACCCACCCGGGAAGGGGCAGGGGGTGAAAAAACCCTGGAGCGGCGCCCCCCTGCTTGAAGGAGGAGGGGCACCCCCTGCAGAACCCCCAGCCAGTAGGAGCAGAGATGAGGCTGGGGACTAGAGGACAGAACTGATGGGGGCTGGGAAGCTGAATTGACGGAGGCTGGGCAGAACGGACAGGATCTGGAGGGCTAAATTGGTGGGGGCTGGGCAGATGCACTTCAGTTTATTTTCCCTCTCTTTACTGGAGCTAGATGGCGTTGATGCATTTTGGCTTACAGTGGCATACTTTTAATCTGGCACTTAGATATTTATGTACCATTAAATGATCAGGAAATGATGAGCTTTCATTAATTAATATGATTGCATGCTGCGCGGTACTTTTCTGGGGGAAAACAGGGGTACGAGCGAGTGTCACGATTTCAGGCACTATGAAATGAGATGTCTGTTCCTTTCTTGTGAGATTAACTTCTAACTTTAATGTCATAGTTTTAATAGCATTGATATTAACATGCCGTTTTACTAGCATAACCGTGTATTTGTATCATTATTCATTTGCAAGATTCTGTTGGAATATTGTCTATCGGCATGCTTAGTCTTGTATTTTGAGATTAATAAATACAACCCGGCACTTCACCCTTGAAAGGCTGTGACCACTGGCCGGTGACAGGCTCACTAGCGAGCAAACACCTGAAGAGCCTTTTGGTTCTAGAGAGTGCCCTTTGGTCCACCAAAATGTGGACATTGCTTTATCTGGCTTCCAGAAAATGTAATTGAATCCCACTGCTGCAGGTAATGCTACAACAGCTCTGGGCTCCTATCCAACTTAATCCAGTCCTGCATAGGAGATGGAAAGGGAATGGCTTTCTAGAGACAGAAGATCTAGGGTGTGGGCTGAGCAGGACTGAAGGAGGAACAGTAGGAACAATCTAGCCTGGGGAGAAGGTTTGAGCTGAACTCTGTGTGATCCTATGGATTATTTCTTAATTAATAAACCAAACTCCAGGAAAGAGATGTTTGGTGTCTACACTATAAGGTGAGGGTCATTTATAGTGCAGGTCGTGGAAAGTGCCTGTTCACTCAAAATCACATGGAAATCTTAGCTTTTATGATTGCATTGCGGTGTCTGAGTTACACTAACGGTATAAGAAATTACTTGCACCTGCAAAACTGAGTATAAAGATGAAGATCTGGTTGCAAGTTTGTCCCTATAGCCCTTTAGATAGCACAGAGAAAACAGCTGTAAAATCCAGCAAATGCAAGCACTGAGGAGTGGGGAAATGGGACACAGAAGCCCCTGAACTCACTGAGTCCCAGTGACCTTCCTCCTCCAAACAACTCCAGTTCCCTTCTGTACCTCTAATGAAAATCGAGGCCTGGGTGGGGAGCAGGACCAGGTCCCTATGGAGGATTCAGGCATGGAATTGTCACTGTATGAAAACCCTTGAACTCAAAACTTCCACATGGTCCCGTAAAAAGAAAGAAAAGGGAAAGGAGTGTGAGGTCAACAGCTGTCCATGGGCAAATTCCAGCAAAGCAAGAGATGACAATGGAAGCAATGAAAGGAGAGGAGGAAAGAGGAAAAGACATCCAGAGGAGCGACACCTTCTGTCCTTTAAACAACGGGGTCTTTTCAGGCTGGTAATAACCTGTGCTACGTAGGCTTGGCAGCAAAAAAGCCAAAGTAACCGTGTGTGTGTGTGTGTGTGAGGGTGTGTGTGTGTGTGTGTTTGGGGGGTGAGGTTAGTTTTTCTTTTGAAACATGAACGGCATCTGGAAGGCAGGCGCTGAGCAGTAATGGAAAGTGAACAGGTGCAGGTCAGAGTAAAATCAGAGTCGCCATCTGAAATGAAAACCAGGTTGCCTGAAAAGACTTCCGTTCTCCAGCTCTCTCCCACACCAGTCCCGAAGGAAGGGGACAGAGAATGGAAGTGTGAAGCCAGGGCAGGGCATGCAACCTGCTGTGGTTTTCTGCTTTAATTCTGAAGCCAAAGGGTAAATCTGCAGAGAAGCCGCTCTCTCTGCTTGAGCATGGATGGGTCCCAGGCTAAGGAGTGTATAAAGCCTGCCTGCTTCATACCATTTCATCTTCTGTTCTGTCTGGGGATGTGCCACAGTGGATCACGTAGCGTCCTGGTTGGGTGCTAGGGAGAGAGAAACCAATGCCACAGTAAAATCTATAGACGCCCCCAAGAGATCTGGGGAGCAATCAACCCCTGCCCCAAACAGATTAATTTCAGATAGTGAGATGGGGTCATCTCTTATTCGGTCTGTGCTGGGCTCAGACAACGGGGCCTTAATCCCAGCTGTGGTCTCTGAGCACCATGGCCATGCAAATAAATGCACTCAGAATAACAACAGAATTATGTGTACACTTTGTGTCACTTTGCTCCTGTCGGAACAGTTCAAAGCTCACCAGCCTGTGAGCACGACTTTAATCATCCCAAAGTGTTCGGGCTAGAATTATATGCCTGTTGACTCTGACCTTGCCACAGGGGTGGGGTTGTTGTCTTGTCAGGGAGGGAGACATTTTCAAAAGTGCTAAATGCCCTAGGATGCTGAGTCCCACTGAAAGCCCATGGGATCCAGGCTCCTAAATTGCTTATATGCTTTTGAGAATTTTACCCACAAATCCCAGAGTGGAAGTCAGGACTCCTGGGTTCTGTTTCTAGCTCAGCTGTTGACTTATGTCACCTTCAGCAAATCGCATCACCTCCTGCTGCCTCAGCTTCCCCTTGGTGAAACTGGGGCAATAAAGCTTATCTGCCATGCTGGGTGGGCAGGCGGGGTGAAGCTTCCTTGCTATTTGTGAAATGGATTTGACTTCCTCCGGTGAAAGACACTGCAAGTGTTGATTCACTGATGGTGATCCACTCTGATCACTGATTATTATCTAGTCTGTTTCTTCCATCCTTGGCCTGTAGCTGGACTGCTTTCCAGTGGCCCAACTTGGGTTGTCTGAGCAGCTCTTTGCTCTTGCTTTTTCATTCCTGGTCCTACCCTGCGCGGAGAGCTCTGTGTCCATTAACGGAAGGCGCTAACTGGGAGTACTCCAACCATCCCCTCTCCTGCATGATTTATGGCTGCTGCGTGGATCAGGGCTAGCAGCCCGTAAATCTTCTTGTTAGCCTGCGGCCTTTCTCAACACCTTCCCCCAGAGAGCAGCGCTACTTTCAGGCATGCACCTGGCTGTGATTTGGGATCTCGGCTGGGAGTCTTCTGCTCACGGAACTGAAGGGCAAAGTGCTCCGTGGATGAAAGAAATTGAGTTGCCCAATGTCCAGATTGTACGCGAGGTTGATACAGAGAAAACAGCCCATCTGTCTGCCAGCTGTGACTGTCTCCCCGTCCTCTGGAGTTCCTGGCAAAATGTTACATCCGAGCTAAAAGCTGATTATTATACAGATTCCCTCTGCCTCTTTCCCTTCAATACAAGCATGAGCTCAGATGGTCTCTAAGTGATGCATTTCACGTGCTTACTCCTCAGAACGGACATGTGCTGTTAACTTTGTGTCACTTTACTTCCATGTAGGACAAAATTCTCCTCTCTGATCCACAGTTCTCATTGCTGTTGCATACTCTCAAGGCCTGATTTTGCTCTCACGCCATTTGTGACTCCACTGCAATCCCTCCTGATTTATACCACATCAGACCCAGGCTCTCCATTCAATCCCTTGGGCAGAAGCCGTGTGAATTGTTTTGCCTGAAGTGCACGGTGGAAATCTGCAGTCCTGTTCAGAAGGGGGGAAATATGCCCTACATGCAGCTCACATGAAGCAGTTTAAAGGGCAAAGTTCACAGGAGAGCACCCGGCTGCTTAGCCTGGATACCTCTCCCATCAAAGTTACCTTAATAGTGAAACTTTGCACTTTCAGTGTCAGTTTCAGCCCTTCTGCAAGCGGGCCCAGCTCTGCTGAAATCAGTAAGCCCAAATTCCGCATTGTGGAACTCCACTGAGTTCAATAGGGCTGCACTGGATGCAACTCAGGGCGGAATTTGGGTGAACACAACTGCAACCTCTTACAGCAGGGCTGAATTTGCACACCGGTGGATCTCAGTTTTAGCAGAGGATGTGTATATCCCGTGGAATTTTAAGAGCTTGTCTCTGCAGATAGCGGTTTTCAGGCTTCCAGGCCCAAAGATTTGTGTCCGTCTCTCCTAACTGCATGCCTGGAATGGAGTGCAGCGCTGTTTTACTACAGAATCAAATCGCTTGGGGTAAACAGTACAAAGTCCCGCCCCTTGGCCATGTTGTACCAGTGTCTGAGCAAGGGCGGCCCAGGAGCCAATTGCCCAAAGCTACTAGCAACCTGGCAACAAAACGTGAGGGTTTGTGGGTCATAGTCTCCCTGCCTCAATGAGGCTGTTTATTAAATCGCCACCAGACAAAGCAACCAGTCTTATTCTGGAGTCCAATTTAGCCATTTGCATCTTTGGAAAAAGGATTAGAAGCGGTCCTGTTGTTTGGGTGTCATTTTGTGCCTTTGAAACCCTATGACTTCATCCACTTCCATGGTCCTGCTCCCTTCCAGTAATTAGATTTGCTTCTGATTTGTTACAACCGCCTCGGCTTGTTGGAGGGGGGGAGACACATTCCTCGGGGTGAACGTTATTTAAACAAATATGGCAAAGTCTCCCTTTCTCCCCTCCTCCCACCGCCCCCCGGATGGTTTAGGGCACTTGTAATTAACTAAATCCGCCAGATTTTACACGAGCTTCCATTTTTCACGGCTTACCAAACGTAGCCCCCACGCAAAAAATAGGTCACAAAATCAGGCGAGCTACAAGAGAGTCAACAAAAGCCCTGGTCTCACTTAAACTGCTGTAAATCAGCAGGATTTCCATTCAGTGTAGGTGAGAGGAGAATCAAGCTCTTCTCACCCTCAGTGGCTGGGCACTGGTTGGGGCTTCTGCAAGTAACTGTGTAGTATTAGGTGCGTTCACACCTCAGCAAAGGAAGGGGCCAGGCTCTGTTCTCTGGTCCAGCAGTGCAAACTCAGAGTAACTCTTTTGAAGTCGTGGTCGTTACTTGGATTCCCGCTGACATAACAGAAATCCGCATCTGGCATCCCACACTCAGCAGGGAAGCTTCACAAAATGCAGTGGCTGGAAGCTGAAGTCAGACAAATTCAGGCTAGAAATAAGGCATACCTTTTAGCAGTGAAGGTAATTAACCAGTAGAACCATTTGCCTACAGAGGGAGTAGATTTGACATCACCTGAAATCTTTAAATAAAGACTGGATGTCTCTTTCCGAGAGACTGGCTGTAGCTCAACCAGAAGTTATGGGCTGATGCAGTGGGTGGGATTCTCTGGCCTGTGCTCTACAGAGGTCAGAACAGATGATCATCATGGTCCCTTCTGGCCTTAAACTGGATGAATCTCTGGGGAAGATGAGAGTGGCCAGGTGCCCTTCTCTCTTTGGTCCCCTTTCTGAGTATAAACTGCGCGTCAAATCTCTCTCAGAGATCGAGATCTCCTCATCCCTAGCCTTGTGCTGTGGACACAAGACCATCCTCTCTTCTCCCCTGTCCATGCAAAGCAGACAAGACCTTGGTTTCTAAGGTCCCCACTGAATCATCCCCACAGTAATTGCATTGGACTTAGTCCACCTGCCTCAGACCAAGGAAAGGCTGATCGGCCTCTGCTGCAATTCAGACCTACAGTTCTAGGCCATCCAGCTATTTCCCGCTGATGCTCGTCACATTAAACTATCCTCTCCAGCTGCTTGTTCCCCTTTTCCAGGTCTCTGTAATCTCGCTTGCTACTGCACCATTCACCAGCTGGTCCTGCATGCAGAAGCTGCCGCTAGCCAGCGAGAGTCAAGGCTCCGAGATCCTCATTTCAAAGCGCTCCATTGTGTGGTGGAACACAGCTGGAGGGAGGAGAAAGCGGAGCACTCGAGGAGTTTAAATAGCCCCTGGTGCCAAGCCAGCTCCCCGCAGGCCTGCCTGAGCTGCCACTTCACTCCCAGAACAGTGGAGTGTGTTTTTCATCTTCATGCTGGCTGGCATCTGACACCGGCATTGTTCCCAGTGTCACCTAGCTGATAAAACATGACCACTTCACCATTCAGGCTGGCAATGAGCGAGCCGGACAAAGAGAAGCAAAGAAAGGGGATATTTAAAGGGCCTTTCAAGGATGTTTCTTAACTCCCTTTATAAGCTGCTCAAAGCTCAATCCCTCCTCCCATCAACTTCCCCCCAGGTGGGAGCCTTCCTTCACATTGCTTTCATGCAACGCACAATATCTGGACTGTGATTGGCTAGATGACATCAGGTGGGACACAGCTAACGCTCCAGCCACAGCAGGGCACTGGATGGCTCTCAGGTGTGATGGAGTGAGATGGAGCTTTTCACCTCTACGTTGCTGGCTTGACGCCAGCCCAAATCAGCCACAGAGAAGCTCTGATGAGACGATTGGCCATGGTGTCACCCAGCCAGTCACAATTCACCCGGTATATATTTTGGTTAATGGGTGCATGGATTACACTGAACTGAGCCACATAAAGGTGGCCGGCTCCCACTTGACAGCTGGATCGAAGACTCACTGTTTCTGCAGATCTCAGGCATGGCACAGATCCTGTGCATGGAGCAGCAATCTAAGCTACCCCCACAGTGGCGAATTGTGGCCAGGCAGCCCTGCCAGCTTGGGCTATGAATTCACTCAGCTAAAGCAGGGGCCGGGTGGATTCGTACTTGGCTGAGAAAGTGCCACAGAAAATCATGGCGGTGCTCTTTCATCTGTATCAGCGCTGCTAGAAGACACAGTGCTGCTTTGGGCTAAGATAGAAAGCAGGATTCCTTGCCGTATCATGTGGAACTTTTCCAAGATCCAGGGCTTCATAGCATCCTGCCCAACTAAACTTGCCCTGTGCTTCCACGGGGATATGTTATTCTTCACTTCCCATCTCATCTAGTGTCATGTGTTGATGCTGCAGATATTGTTCCACCTCAGAGACAGCTGCATTTCAGTGATGGGTGAATGATTCCTGCTTTGTAAATAGCGTTGAGTATTTTATTTTGAAATGTCACTTAAGACGTTTTACTTCCTGGCTCCCAGCAGACTTCCAGTCAAGAGTGGAAGGTAGGAATTATAAAGCTCATGAACTTCTGAAGGGCTCTTAGGTGAACAGTTCACTGCAGCCTTAGCTATTCCATCCTTTTAAAGTGACGGAGGAACGAGCTGGCAGCAGATATCTGCAAACAGAAGGAAATGCTTTCAGTGAAACGCAAGGCAGGCCCTGTGTCCAATGCTAAAGTTTTAACAGGTCTCCATATATTTGCAAAGAATGGGAATGGATTTCATCTGTCACATCCTTATCTCCAGCTAGCAGCTCAAATGTTGCTCTTTGGTTTGCTCTGAGTCACAGCGCTGCCATGGCAGGCCAGGGTCAAACGGGAATGCCGTTTGTCACCCTGCAAGTCAGATTCTTATCAGAGCTATGGCAGGCACTCTGCGGGTAGCTGAGATCTAAATCTGGCCTGTTTTGCTTTCATGATTAGCTTCAGGACACATGGCCAAATCCCCCTGCCATTCACGCTGGTGAAACCCAACTGACTGCCCTGGGTCATGCTGCAGTAGCTGGGAGGAGGATTTGGCTCAGATTAGTCCCCTTGACTTCATCCTCGTGTGGAGTGAGGTCACCTGTTATGCACTAACCCAAACTCGGTCACTGCACTTTGGCATGTGCACACTGCTTCAAACCCTCACACTCTCTGCGTTAGAAAATAAGTGCCCCTCTGGCAATGAACTATCTCTGGTGGAAACTGCCTTTGCTGAGACGCACAGAGACAAGCTGTCTGTCATTTCCTGCTGATGCATGGAGTAGTTGGTCTTCCATATGTTAATTTAGTTAGATCACAGCTATGGGGCATAGCTTGTATTAATGCCAGTGCCTAACGAGCAACTCATTTGAATCCATGCGAAGTACCAGGGAGCATGGAGACATGCTAATTAAAGTGACCGCTGTTCTTTAATTAAGCAGTGATTCCCCCCAAAGAGGGCATTATTATGCAAATATTGCCCACTTAGGTGAAGTAAGGGCCTTAGGCAACAGCTGAGCCTCTCTAATAGGCTTGGGGGGGGCATTAATCCAGAATGGATTTACTCGTGTTATCAACCGGGGGGGGGAGGGAGTGATTCTTCTCTCACTTATTGAAATCTTTGCCTCTCAGAGCTTTGATATGAGACAATGGGGGCAAGCGAGTGGGCGTTGCTCACATTCATCACTTACAGATAGCCCAAGCCATGAAGTTCAGAGCTGGTTCAGAACTTTCCCAAAGTTCAGCACTGGTGATTTAGTTCAGGGCCATCCGAAACAGATTATGATGGGGCGTGTGGATGCGTGGAGAGTGCTGATTTAGTGTGTTTTGGGAGCAGCGTGACAGACCTGTGTGTGTTTTAGGAACCAGTTTGTTCTCGGTGTAATTCTGAGGGAGAAGTGTGGGAACCCAAGTACAAGAGGTGTCTTCAGCCATTCCCTCTCAAGACAACAGCTCAAGAGGGTGATACAGGTCACCAGATCAGACGGATGGCATGCAGATATCCTTTCTGAAGAATCTTATCAAAATCCTCCATCAGCTCTGGCTCAGTAGATGCGAATAGGATAGTAGAAAAGATGGGAAAACTTAATAGCGTTCAGAAACACAGATGAGATGAGATCCCAAACTCTGGACTATCCATCTAGTTGATCTTCAATGATCATTTCTTTTTTGCTACCACCAGGTGATGTTGTAATTTTATCTCCCTATTTTCCAGGGTCTTAGTATCACATATGAAATCAATGTCCCACAAGTTGTCTTAGTCTTCTCCATGGTGATGCAGAAACTCTGAGGGTATGAGTTGCTTTAGATGGTGGTAAATATTTCAACGTTGGTCCATTTTTCCTTGTCCCTGCAGAACACATCAGACATGGTGGTTTCTGGTTTTGCCGCCTATAGCCTTGTTTGCATTAGGAAGTTGTCCTGCTTTAGCTATATCAATATAGTGAAAGCATTACAACCCCCTAAGTGTAGACAGAGTTACATTGATATAATGCTTTATGCTGGTATAGCTATTCCTGTAGGGGAAGGGGAATAAACGATATTGCTGAAAGGCAGCTTTGTACCAGTACAAGTCTAGCTTCACTAGGCCTTGTCCAAGTATCAGTGAAATATCATGCCCCTAACCAAAACAGTTATCCAGGTACAACTTTTAAATGTAGGCCAAACCCATGGCCCTCTCCAAACTACAAAAATCGCTGTGTCTGTGGCCAAACCATGGTCTGTTTTTGCCAGTGTGGAAAGGAAAGTGTGAGAGAAGGTGTCTTGTCTACCAGGGTTAAAACATGGTTCTGTAAACATGCTTAGAACAAATATCTTCCATCCACACATGCAAGAAAAAAACACATTCTGGCACAAAGCCTATTTTGGCAACCCTTCAATCAGCATCACACATCCATAATCCCACTGAAGTCTATGGGACCCCTCCCATGAGCAGCAGTGACTCGCCCTAAAAGTTGAAGACTTGGGCGTACGTTTTTGCCACTTCTGTGTTTCACAACCATCGATTCCAAGGCCAGAAGGGACCACTGTGATCCTCTAGTCCGACCTGCTGTGCAACACCTGCCAGAGAACTTGCCTGGAAAAATTCCTAGAGCAGGTCTGTTTAAACATGGGTTATTTCTGTAGATTAACCCTTCATTCTGCTATTATTTTTTTCCCCATGAAGAATCATTGGGCGTTTAGCATGCATTAGATGAATGCTTTTTCAAATCCTTAAGTGAGTCAAGCGTGACAAAACGCATATGTTTCTTATACGAGTTGCAAATGCTTTCTAATAATCTAAACGATGTCTAGAATAGCGACAGAATCTGGAGTCGTCCCAGAAGGCAAGAGAACCAAAGTGCTGTCTAAAGGAGAAAATAAAAACAAGAGGCCTGAAGTCACGGCTGTGTTTGTTTTATTCTTGGCCTGTGGAATCCTTTCACAGGAAAAAATTAAAACAGCAGTAGCTATTTATATAGCCACGCACAGAGTAAACACACATGGATGAGGTTGTCTCCATTCACAATACGGCAGCCATTTTCCTGGGATTCCTGCCACTTCCTGTTTCCAGGGAAACCTTGTTTACCCCCTTTTGCTCTTATCGGCCCTCGATGTCTAGACCCCAAAGAATTCTAGTTCCGTGAACTTTGCTGAATAATAAAAGAAACATGAGTTGAGAATCAGACAAAGCTGGCGCAGATTTCATGCCCTCCCCCTTGCTCGTACTGTGTGAAGCCCTGGAGTTGTACTGGAAAGCTCAAAATGCCAGCAATCTTATCTTGACTGGAGAGCTGTGTTTGCTTTGGAACTGGAGCCCCTGTGGCTGCTGGGAAACGCACGGCCCGAGGCACTTGGTAAACATGTGAATCTGTGGTATGTATAATACTGTGCAGAGCGCCACGGCTGACAAGTTGTGAGGAAGGTGGAATTTTTTGTAATGTTTTTTATGAAGCCTATGTGTGCCTCAGTTCCCCCTGTACTTTGCTTGGCTACCTAGTGGGGGAAAAAGGACTGAGGTTGCTCTCGGGGCAGTCTAGTTATCTAAGTGGACTGAGTGGATCATTAAAAATGACTGGCCAAGGCTAACCCCTATCAATGGACAATCCAAGAAGACAATGGCAAGTGCACTCACCAGGACGTTGGCATTTAATGACTCAGAGGGAGAAGGATTTTCCTGCCTCTCAGCAGGAAAGCTGAGCACAGACCCAGCCTGAGGACAAAGATGGAGGTGTGAGGAAAAGAGTTGGCTGCTGAAAGAGGCTGGGAGATCTCTCACCTGAGAACCAAGAGAGGAATTCAGAGAGACATAGATCCTGAAACTGGAGCTCACCGCAGCATGACTGGTGAATTGCTCTGGGCTGAGCAGAATGGACTATGCTTTAATCTTCATTTCTCTATGCTCACCTGACGGCTTCCAATGCTGTGTTCCACTTGACTAATAACCCCGACTGTTTTGAAAACACCACTTGATTGTCACTGCAAATACTGGCTGAGGTGCATTAGTCCCTGAAGAGTGGACACGTCTCACCTGGAGTCAGTGAGCAGAACTCATATGGGGAAGCAAGGGTGCTGAAACCTCAGAAGTTCAGTGAGGCTGCGTGGCCTACCCTGAAGGAAGAGAGAGTCCTTGGGATTCCTCGAAGAGACTGTTCCAAAATTGGGCGGGGTGTTATCGATCCTGTGAATCAATGACACAAGTTCACAGGGCTTGACTAGAAATACCATTGGAAGCTCCTCCTGATTTGCTTGCTAAGAGGTTCTTTAAGCCAATTCATCCATCTCTCCTCTCCTTTTAACTTTGCTGACAGCAGCTCCCACCTTGAAGAAACTTGATGTCTTAAAGTCTCTATTTATCTCCTATCATTTTTCAAACATGTATAATCAGTGCATGACTGGAGTCAGTAACCTTATCTGTCAGGGCTTTCGGAGGGCCCCGCTGTCCGTGCTCAGAGAGTACACATAGATGTTGACTTGCCACATAGCTTTGTTTTATTTTTCAACATAGAAGGCAAACAAAATGGGACAGCACTCGACGGATGAGGGTAATTGCTCCGCCAAGATTATTGATTGTAAATATTATGCCTTGAGATTCTTGGCTGTTAAAGTTAAATCTTACCCTCACTCTAGTTATCCTTGCAATTTGGGCTGCTAAAAAAAGGGGCTTAGGAGGGTAAGGATGAACGCACATTCTGCAGGCAAAGCTCATGTTTAACTCCTCAGACTGAACAGGCAGACTCACTCCTAGTGCCATGAACAGTTTTTGGACTGGATTTGTTAAGAGAGAGTCAAAGGGGAATTTGCTGGGTCATTCATGGAACGCATGAGAATTAGGAATGGGCTGGAGTTTGGTCCCTGATGCAAGTACCCCTTGACTGTCAGGCCATTTGGCCATGGAGATAAAAGAAGTGGCCTGAGAATAAACCCTTTGATTGTTCCTGTTAATCTAAATTCTAAACCAGGGGTGCCCAAACTTTGCCCTACAGAGTGGTAGTGCCAGCAACTTGCACCTTGTTCCTGCACCTAATTTGTACAAAGTGGAGGAGATTGCCGCTGGCGCACCTCATCAAAGGTAGACAATGCCTGCAGAGGCTGGAGACTACAGGCTGGTTGGATAAAGATGGAGCACTATGGGATCTGGTCTATAATCTTAAAGGACTGCAGCTCTGTATTAAAGATGAAGATTGCACAATGCTGCAGGCCATAGGTGGCTGTATTTTGACTACCTTTGCCTGAAGGAAAGCATTTTCAAACTTTTGAGGCACTCGAATCCATATTTTAGGCACCTTAATAAAAGGAGCCCATATATTTAGGTGTCTAACTTTAAGGCACCCAAGTTTGAATCTCTGGAGTGAGCTTCTAAGTGGTTTAGGAGCCACCAGATCCATTGAAAGTGGTCCTAAGTCAGTGTGGTCTTTGATAATCCCACCCTTTTTCATAGATCTTTTGTAACGATAGCGGATTATATACAAGAAACAAAACCACTCATTGTTTCAGCCCATGAAACAATTCCTTTCTTAACAAACAATAATAGCAAGACCTGGGTGATACTTTTTTACTGGAAGAGAACTTTTATAGCCCCAGGAAAGAAAAGAAACATGATTCTGCAATACCTTGCAATAGGCCCTTTATTTCTCTAGCTGGCAGCTAGAAAGAGACTTCTATTGTTTTATGGATGATGGATAAGCCTCTTCCAACCTCTAGACATTTCTTCTCACCTTTCCTGCTCCTTTTTACGAAATGGCTCTGTGATGGTAAATTACCAGGTGGATTTCTGAAAGCACCAATGTCGAGTATGAAAAATTAGCATCCTGGATGTTTGAACTTTTTGGTTTAATTTGATAATTAATCTTGAAAGAGAAAACAAATCAACCAACAAACAAAAAGAACCAGAGCCCAGACCTATGAGAAATCTTGGACACTTAACAATATTGTATTCTCTTGCTGTAGAATAAATAGCTTGGGTGTCAACAGGCACGAGATGCAATCGCCAAAAGTTCAACCAGTTTTGTATTTGCGATGCCAATCCACAGTCCATATTTGGCACAGGGAACAGACCAAGGAAAAATATCACCAGGTTTGTCAGCAAACCATTTTCATCAATCAAAGGAACCATGGCTGCAAATGTCTAAAGATATAAAAAAAAAACCCAATGACTCATTCTGTACAAACTTTTACCTTGTTTGAGTTTTCTGATTTATTCTGTAAGTTGCACTGTTACAGTTAAATAAAGCCTGTCCATAATGTTCGGCAGATTTTTTTGAATTCCTACATGAGGTTTCATTAGCAGCTGAGAAAACTTTCCCTTGGTTGTGTTTCAAAATGAAAACAATGCTCTTTGGATTTACTAAAAGCAAAGATGGAAATAAAATTTTGGTAAGGAAGATAAGTCAAGGCAACAGCAATGTAGACGTTCTTTCTTTTCTGGGTTTCTCATCAGCAGCAGAACATCTGGGACTCCAAATACACTTTACGAGCCATGGCCCTGTTCTTGCTAGCTAGGCAGGTTTGGGCTTGATCTACTTAAACTAATCTATCTAGGTATTTGCAGTGCACTCCTAAAGTACATGAGCAGCTGGCCTGCCTCAACACCTGCACAGGAGATTCCCCCTAGGAAAGAACAAGGTGGTACAGGAAGATACACTGGTATTTCAGTAGGTGCTGTGACTCTGCTTGGAACCAATGCCCCAGCCGGGTGTTAAGGGTTCAGTGGGTAGCTGGAGGTGCTAGACGCCACATGAAACAGAGATCCTGTGTTGAAGATCTGGTGCAGTTTGCAAGTTAGCCTTGGTCAAATCGGAGAGATTGGATAATTCTGTTCTGCTGACCTACCTCCTCCCCATACCACCTCCACTGCCCTTTGAGGATTCTTCTGTGTAGCTCTTGGTATGTGTGCAGGTTTCTTGTGGTGCCCGTGGATCCAGGGCTTGTTTGGTGTGAATATCTACTCTGGTTGCATTTGCCCTTTAGGCAGCCCCAAAACCTAGAAGCACTCTTCAGTGACTGGACTCATTTATGTCAGAATGTGACAAACGGCTTGTAGGCCTAAAGTGCCAGGGCATGGCTGCACACTCTTCAGATCAGCTAGACAAAAGAGTATGCGGAGATGAATCTCTCCAAGCAAAGAGAAGGGCCGTTGTAAATTCTGAGATGCTGGTGCACATCTCTGAGAGATAAGGACAGGGCCCTGCCCCTCACTGACATTGTCATGTCAGTAGCCTGCAGCTGCTGCAATCCAAGATCCTGAGAAGGATGTGTTTATTAGTAGGTATTTAGAAATCACTTAGCTGTGTGATATGTAGTAAGCTGTCAGCAGCTGGTGGGGACTAATTTTTTAGATCAGTTTATTCCAGCAGAATTACTTTACCCATTAGAAGATATATTTGATAGTTGTGCAACAATCATCTGTTTCACTAGGTGCTTGCTGGATTTTGTTTTTAATTCCTGTAAATTGTGACCGCTTGCTAATATTTATAAATTGTTATACATCTTCCTAAGTAGTGTGACTCACTGCTGAATGACTATTAGCCTTTACAGATAGGCTAGATAGGATCTAAGAGACTTTTCTATCGGTTGGGGACCAGCACTAGGAAATTCTCCAGTGTTTTGCCCAGTCTATGTTCATTTGAACAGTATTGCAGCCCCCACTTCTAAACCCAATGTCCTGTTCTTCCATCAGCATTGTCTTTCTGCCAGATGGTAGCAGCTGTCCAGGGCCTAGCTGGTCAGCTTCCATGTGGAAGAAAAATCAGTAACGTGGAATCTACATGTAACTTACTTTATTTACATGGATACACCAGTCCTGGAACAGAGGTGGTCAAACAGCATCCAGGGCAATCCCTTCTTCCCAAAATTTCTGCCCAGCACATGCCCAGCTCCTAGAGAGCTACTCTTCCTCAAAAACTGACTCTAGACAGACCAAGGCACAGAGCAGACTCTCCTGCTACTCATGCAGTTTCCCCTCCAAGGACCAGGGCTTCTGTACAGAACCTTGCATAACAAAAACTAACAACATAGCATGTCTTTCAATGGTGAACTGAACATTTGCTCATACCCTGTGAAAAAGAAGTTGGAAGACTATGTGCAACTGCACCACTTGGTGATGCTGGCCATAAAAATATTTTCTCTTTTTACAGTACCCATTGTCCTCATCAGGACAGCAAGTAGGTCATGGGGCTCTTGGAAACAGAGGTGTTCCTTTTATAAGGAGTCACAGACAACAAAACCCATATAGATTGAAGAACCTTTTTTTCACTACATCAGCAGCTTCAGTTTCTGTCTCTCTCTCTCAAAGCCATCCTCTGAGATAGGAACCAGTGTATAATGGACCCTGAGAACCAGAGTAAAATTTATCACATTAGGGGTTTGGCTATGTTACAAGGAATGTGTTCATCCGATACTTGAACCCTTACATCTGGAAGCAGCTGTTCTACCAGTTGAGAAAATGAAAATCTCCATTGGCTGTCACTAAAAACAGCACTTCTGTCCTCCATCTGCTAGGAGGGAAGCCCATTGCAGTGCCAGCCTTCCTTTCTCTGTGACCAGTGTCTGGAGGTGCAATATAGACCACGCCACATTAGCTATCCCTGATGCCCCCAAGTGCCACATTCAGTAGTTTTCATAGAACTGGCTGCTATCCCAGGTGTCTCATTGAAGGCTTGAGTTAGCATGGAAACTGCAGCTATTCTCAGTACTTATGTACCCTAACTAGGATCTGATTTCTGACCTTGCTTACCCTAGGTTTATGGCACAGTCACACACCATGCTCCTTTACAGTAAACAGCAAAGCTCCTGACGACTACAGTGGGGTGGGACTAGACCCTTACATGAGTGGAACGCCACTGACTTCAGTGGACCTCTTACCTCTGATTTAAACTGATCAGAATCTGAATCAGGAAACACCGCAAACTACACTGTGTTCTCAGGTATTTACCTTCTAAAGAACATCCTGAACTCCACTCAGATGGTTTCATTTTCTACAGCAGATAGAATACAAAGGACAATACTAAGAACTCTGCTTTCTTTAAAGATGCTCATTGATGTCCCAGTCCAATTGGCATGGAAGGCAATGGGAGCCTTTTCATCACCCTTGAAGAGAATTGGATATGGCCCTCTATAGAGTGGCAATGACAATGTGGTCATTAGTAATTAAGGTTCTGAACTCCTGGATTCTACTTGTTACTCAGCCTCTGACTCTGTCACTCCATGTGCCTCAGCTTAGCCTTCCGTAATAACATTCATCTATTGCTCAAGGGTGCTGCGTAGCATAATTAGTTATTGATTGTAACGTGCTTATGAAAACCTTCAGCTGAAAGTTGCAACTAGAAGAAAAGGATGCCTAAACTGGCAAGAGATCCCCATATTAAATGATTCCAAATGCTAACTGAAAAACTGCATTTTTTTGATTTTTTTTAAACTCCCTGAATAAAAATCTGTTTTCCTCAATGCTGTATGAAATTAAAAAACAAACAAACAAAAGAGGGTAAAAAGGCAGAGAAGAAATGGCACTAAAGAACAGCAAGAAGGCAGCCCCTACCATCAAGTGTGGAAATGCTGAGAATCCACACCCTGAATAAATTGTTTGCTGGGCTCCTGTATTGACAGAACTGAGCCATTTCACCCTAAATAAAAACAGAGCAAAAAAGAAACAGATCTTTCATGAACTGGATTATGGAGGAAAACTCTATTAATCCTGCTTCCTTTCTCGTGACAATGGGATGAGGTTTAAGTGATTTAACTTTAGAAGTGAGTTAAAACGGCTTTCATTTTGTTCTTGTTTTTCTTCTTTCTTTTTTTTTCCTTTCTAGGATTAAAAACAAAAAAACAAAGTGTTTTTTCTCCCCCTTCTGGCTTAATTCCCCAAGAATGCAGAGGAACGCATTGAACACAGCTGTCCTCAGGCACCTAACTTTAATCACATTGTAAATCTTTTGTGAAGGTACTGTAGAAAGGATAGGCCTTATAGGGTGCTAATTAGCTCTGAGTTAAGCTTCTGAGAAATCCAATTGAAATTAATAGGGGGGGAGGGACACATCCAGGAATGCAGGTAGTAGAATGAGAACGGAGGTGAATAAACAGCCTTTGCTGTTAGCCAGACAGGTACCTACCGGGATAAGGAAAGTTTAATCTGGGACCATAGAAAATTGTATTGTGGCCTGTCTTTATGGTCCCAGCCTGGGTTTTAGCTGTTACTGTCAGCAGGACTATCTTTCCCTTAGGGAACAGAGGGTGAGCCAGAGAAACACCATGCTGGGGTATAGAGTCCATCCTGGTAGGGGACTGGATTACAATCATTCTCCTGCTTTTGCTACTTGGTACAAGCCAGAGCACAAAAAAACCCAAAAACCTGAGGATAGGAAAAAAGTTAAAGCAAAAGCTGGACAGGAAGAACTTGCCAGCCTCATTGGTTTGATTTGTTGTTTGTTGGCTTTCCAGTTTATTATTTCCAGGGAGTCACTTCGTAGCTGTTTTGGTGGCAGAGATTTTCAGGACAGTGTTTATTTTACACCTCTCCCAGCTCTGTTCTGACCTGGGAAATATTCCAAAAAAATATATATATATGCCAGCTTTTGGGATCTGACAATTAACGTGACGTTTTAGATTTCACCAAGTTGTTTCCAGCCATTTAGCAAGACAGGTTCTTTTTAGCCACATCACAGATTTGGCTATTAGCAATAAGCAGGTAACACCCAGATGGCATCTAGATTTTTCTCAGAAAAACCATAACTTCAAAAAAGAAAATACAAGGACTTTTCAAACAGAAGGTTCTCACTCTGAAAACTTCCCATTGATTTCTCCATAGGGCCTAGGCCCAAAGCCTCAAAGATGTCACGAATTAGGTGCCTAAATGTCTTTGAGGGTCTGGGCTGTCAAACAGGAGAGGAGTCAGCAAAATCCTTTGCTAAGAGAGACTTCTTTTTTATTACTATTGAACTTTTTACTCTGGTTTTGCCCTTTCCCAGCATGCACCTCCAGAGATTGGTCCTTTAAATTTGGGAGAATGAAACAGCTGCTGCCCTAAGGGTGGCCATTTTGAATCTACTGGAGACTTACCCTTCCTCTCTTGCAGTTGGTAAGTAATTTTAGTTCCTGTTCTGTTTGCACTGGTTTTATCCTTGGGGGCACATCCAGCAGGGCCCTGCTAGGGGTGGATCAGGGCTGCTCAGTGTACAAGATGCTGGTAATAGATAAACATTGTAGATAAACAGTGTACAAGATGCTGGAAATAGATAAACATGCATCAGCAACAGCCCACGATCTGAGCCAAAATGAATCGGAATTTCTATAGTCTTAAATTCTGTTTTTCATCTAGAACTCATAATATTCAAGTGGGATTCTAAATTTAACAAAATGAATCGGCTTGTCTGTAATATTATTATATTATAATATTAAGCCAGATTCTGAGCTGCCTTCAGCCCATTCTGACAGATAGCTTGGTCATGTTTTTATTACTGATATTTTATGTCATGGGTTTTTCCTTAGTGCTGCTTTAAATTAAGTTTTCCAAAATAAATCTGATTTTCAACCATGGAAGTTGATAATAGTTGCCTAGTATAGACATGACCCTGCTCTCAGTTCTCTGTCTCTTATTATCCACTTGAGCAGATTTGCTCTCACATGCCAGCAGCAGCTCATAAACAAAGAGTCCCTGTCTCATGCTTTGTGCTGTGTTTGTACAGCACCTAGCACAGAGGGGCTTTGCTTCATTCTCCCAGATGCTACAATAATGCAAATAATAAACAGTTGCACCAATTCCTGGGGCACCTCCTTCAATGCATCTGAATTCAAAAGATTCTGGGCAACATCTGAAGCAAACAGTTTGCAAGTGTTGGAGTGGAATGTAGAACCATGGAAGGAAAGAAGGTTGAGAACCCTTGAAACTGAAGATGGCATGGATACGAATTTAATATTAAAAGCAGTTTTGTGTTGGCTAGGAACACATTCTGAGATACTACTGTCCTGGTGTGGCATACTCTCTCTCCTTTTTATTTTGCTCAGAATCATGCCAGGACATTTTTAGCCTCCCACTCTACTACTGCAGTGGCTGCTGAACTGGAAAGTTGTCCATAAAGTGCTTAGGAATCCCCTTTTGCTGTCAGCAGCATATAAACAGGTGCTAAGCATCATCTTTAGGCTTCCCTAAAGAAATGGATGAAAATACAGTTAACATTTCATAATGACTCAAGCCAAGAAAACAGTTTGTCAGGGGAGACCATCCTTTGATTGTTACCCTTGTGGACTGAAATCTGAGTCAGCTTCCTACATTCTTTGATCAATTAGTTAGCATGTATCTCACGTTATTGGAGTGATGTAGAATACAGACATTTATTTCTCCAAGTTGAGGCATGCACTGGTTGGCTAAGAATTGGACAAAGTACAAAAGTTATCTGCCCATTGATTGCTGATAGGTGCTAAGTTCCAGCTGCCTCACTGATTTTGTAACTGTATAGAGGCATTTTCTTTAAAAAAAAATTAGTGGATGGTAGGTTAAGCCTGGTCTACACTAGAACATTAGATCCATTTAACTACATTGGTCAGCATAGTTAAGCTGACCTAAGTCCCTGTGTAGACAGTGCTAGGTCGGTGGGAGAATTCTTCCATTGACCTAGCACTGTCTGCACAAGGACTTAGGTTGGCTCCCTAGACCACTCAGGGGCTTTCACATCCTTGAGCGCTGTAGTTATGCTGACCTAATTTTCTATTGTAGTCAACAGGAGAATTCTCCCATTGACCTAGCTATGGCCTCTTAGACTATGTCTATACTTGCCACCAAATTGAGCGGCAGTGGACGGGTAGCTTGCATATCTCCTGGCGACTTGTTAACTTCTACTTCTAACTGTCTTCTGTTCGCTGCGCTGACAGGAAATATCCTCCCATCAACACAGTGTTGCTCCACCTGGCAAAGGTGGACTAGTAGAGTCGAATTCTGGGTCCATTGAACAGGTCTCCACTTCGACTCAATCGAACCGGATAAATCAATCTGATTTGCCACCATCAGTGTGGATGTAGCCTCAGGGAGGTGGATTACCTATGCCAACAGGAGAATTGCTTCCGTTGGCATAGGCAGTGTCTTCACTGAAGCACCAGTGCAGTGCAGCATTTTAAGTGTAGACAAGCCCTTAGACTTTAGCTTGCAGGTCTTTGTAAATCCTAGTGATAGGCCACCACCCTGGACAGCCTGGGAGACTCAAGTCTTCAGTTTATCCAGGGGACTAGAGGAAGTATCTCACACTGTCCTCAGTCAACTCACCCTGACCTGGAGGGATTACATCCAGCAAGAAGAGGGGAACTCAGTCTCCAGGACCTATTCAATCCTTGGCTCCCCTGCTCAGCCTGCTAATAAGGTTGGCAATTGAGATGGTGTGTTTATTATATGGCCCTCTGTCACTGGTAGCTGGACTGAGATTAGCACCTTGTTTAACAAAAGTGCAGCAGCCCAATTTATATAGTGTGTATTAATTTTATTGATTACTTAAGAATTCCCAGTTATCATTCTGAGGGTTGACAGGTTCTTGTCCCCTGATCAGACCCAGTACTATTAAAATGACCGTTCAGGTGGGAACCCTGATGTTCACAGTTGCAACCCCCACGCTTCAGGAACCTTTCTGTATTTGTAATAGCTCATTAATATGTTGGCAAAGTCACAAACACGCTAATCCAGCAAGGTAGATAGAGATGTACATCTGAACATCCATATACTCACACCGACCCTTGCAGAACCACCTGAAATGTTAGTTATCTTCCTCACCTCCAACACCTTCCTCATCACCACCAGTGGCTATCATCCTGGCACCTCCTAAGGGCTACATCTCTCTCTCCCCTCCTGCACGTGAGCTGGGATACAACTTTTCATAATGCACTGATGCATATGAACAATGCATATTCAGCAGGGGTTTCTCCCCTCTTAGTTTGTATTTTCTCACCCTACTAATGTTGGGGTTCCCTTTTCCTATATAGTAGTATCTTAATGATCTCAACTTACCATAGATGTCAATTTGTTGCCATAACACCTTGTGGTCAGACATCTGCAGATGTTCCTATCCCAAAATATTCAAAAGCTGGGGTTAGTGCCCATTCCTGTGGTTGGCTGGTGGTGTAGTGGCCAAACTTCCCCCCCTCAAGCACACTATTCCATTTCCCAAAACTTAGGAGTGACCATTGGGCCATTTATCTGTGCCAATTCATAGGCCTCAAGTCTCATGCTAACTGCTGAAGCCAATATCTTACAGGATTCAGGCTTGTAGGTTCCTTGCATGACTGCTAAATAAAATACATGCTAAAGCTAGCTCCATGGGCTACACTGTATTGGAGTCAAACTGGAGATTTGGAGTGAATGGCACTGTAAATCATTAACGATCTCATGACCCATCCAGTCCCCCCCCCTTTTTTTTTGGTCAGGACTTAATTGAAGCACATGGGGGTGCTGTAATATTTGATTAACTGAGTGATCTATGAGAATAATATGAATATAAACAACTCTTCTGTTGAAAATGTGGCTGGTAAAACTCCAGTGGGATGGGTTCCCATTTTCAATGCAAATCCTCAGTGAAGTCTCTTCTCAAGGAAACTTCTTCCATGCTGATTACTAGACGATTTGTGCAATGCATGTGTATCAGAGGAGACACCTGAAATAAACTATAAAGAAACTTGCGGACGTGTGCTGCCCAGAGGCAGTGGACCAGGATTCAGATTTGGGTTCCACTCCGGCAATGTCACTGACTTGCTGTATGACCGTGGGCAAGTCACTATCTCTGATTTCACACCTACCCTTTGTCTTGTCTGTTTACATTGTACACTTTTTCTAGCTAGGGACTGACTCTTACCCTATGTTCATACAGTGTCCTGTACAGTAATGTCCTGATCTTGGCCGGAGCCTCCAAATGCAACTGTAAAACAAATAATAAAGGTAGCCTGTTACACTAACATCAGATTGCCAAACTGTCTAGTACTGTCAAACCTCAGTTACTTGAAGATCTCAGGGAAACTAAACCTCCAGGGGTTTGGATACCTGGGAAAGTCATCTTTATGTAAGTCTATCTATGCATCAAGGACATATGCAGCCTTCAAATGAGTTGGTTAGGTGATGATTAAACTATCAAGATTCTGCTTTATTAAGATCAAACTTCCTTGTTTAAATGAAAAAGTACCCCCAAAGCATGGCCCTTGCTCTGATCTGCTCAATGGTCTGTGGGAATGCTGGATGGGATGGGAACTGAGT
>ML675696.1:1928718-2011395 GCA_007922155.1 Mesoclemmys tuberculata | reverse complement strand
TCGGGCCGGGCCGGGCCGGGGGGGCGAGGCGGTGGCGGCCGCTGCCCGCCCCGCGGGGCCGCTCGCCCCCTGGCACGCGCCGGCAGCTGGGCGTGGCGGCCCGGCGGCGGTGCCGAAGCCCCTGGCCGTGTAGACGCAGCTGGCGGGTCCCGGCGGGTCCGGTTCGGGGCCGGGCGGGCGGAGCCAGCCGGGGTGAGGGGAGAGGGCTCCCGGGCCGGGCCCCGCGCAGCTGTCACGTCGGGCTGTCAGGCGAAGCCGCCGCGTGTTCGCCCCGCGCTCCTGGCCGCAGCAGCGCGTGGGACGGGCCGGGGCGTCAGGTTTTGCTGGGACGGTTCAAAGGAGCCGCTGGGCTGTCACTGGCCGCCGCCTAGACAGGCTCCTCGGGGAGCGGGCGGGCTGCCCCTGCCTGGGGCGCACGTGTGGGAACTGCCCGCGGCACAGCTGGGCAGCTTGGGAAACAGACACAGGCTGCGCAGCGGGGAGAGCGCGCACTTCCTTGGCGTTGAATTCAGCCCCGGGTGTTGTCCGTTTAACGTCGGGAGTGCACTTCGTTGTTTGCAATGTTCTTCCACTGCAGTCACAGTGTGGGCTAGGCAGCTATCATTTCGTGAGCAGGGCGCAGATTCCCGAGGTCATCATCTGAGAGGTAGTGATTTCTGTGCAACTCACTTTGGTCTAATAAAACCCTGCTTGGGTTGCTCTGAGGTTGTTCAGGCTCTTTATCTTCAGCATGAAATGCGTGAGCACATCTCAGGCTTCAAGCTTAAAAAGTACAAAGAAACATGGGCTTGGACTGCATTGATCCAGCCCTTGTAGGTTTGCATCCGTCCCTGCCTGCTGTTGCAGGTGGTTTGACTTTGAAGTGAGCTAATTAAATTGACTGCTTTATCCAGGTCAGTAAGGCAGAGCTGAATGAGGTTTGTGTACTACAGTGGAGGCTCTTGTCACTAAAAGTGAAAGGTAAACCTAATTTAATTGTTCTTGTTCTGTTGTCCCATTAGACATGGTTAGATGTTTGGCGAAACATCTTCATGACTTTCTTTGCTCATATTAGGTAGCCTGGGCTCTTTACTTTATCTTGAAGAAAAATCCTATTTATGAGAAATGTTTTCCCCTACATATTGATTGAAAAATGAACCTGTATTTGTGAATTCCATTTGTTGTTTTTAAACAGCACTTCGGAGGGGAAGACCCCAAAGTTACTTCTTGTATTGACTGTAATAGGAATAAACTGGGATTTATTTTTTATATTCTCTGAATTCTCCCAGTACATCCTATCATCAGTCTCTTTATTGGAATCTGTTTGAGGCAGGGATTTTTTGTATCTTTCTGTCGTGTACTTTGGGATATAAACAAAAATGACTGAAATCAAAGGAGGAAGTTATTTTGTATTTGTGGTAATGTAATACCTGGTGGATGTAACACCATTGTAAAGTTATAATATATATTTAATGGCCCTTTTTATGGCATTAATTCTAAAATAAGTAGATGAGTTGGTGCCAGTTTCAATATTAATACTAATTTATATTGAGGTGCACTGAATAAAGGAGACAGCTTTATATTTTTTGGTTAAAAAGTTGCCATATGGAATAATATGGAATGTCACTTTCAAAATCTTAGCTTACAAGGAAATAAACTCCTTTTCCATGATACTTTTTCATTTCCTAAAGCATCACTGGCGTGATCTGAATAATAGTACTTAGGTGATGATATTAATGTGGCTTTCTAAAATCAAACTAATTATATTTGCCTGAAAGAGCCACATTAGTGTGATTCTAGCTCCCTGGTGCCTTTTTGGAGCCCTGGAGACAGCCTAGTGAATAGGGCTGAAACTTCATTCTGTATTTGATTAAATGGAACAGACTCGTTGCTCCTTACCCCAGCAGGGGCTATGAGATCTCTTGATCCTCGAAGCGGCTCAGAGACCCTGGGAATTCCATTAGCAAGCACCTGAGGAATTTCTGCCCTGCAGTGCCTTTTTTGGTGGTAGTGGGGGGAGAGAGCAAGTAGTATAGCAGTGTTGATGGTGGGCGGGGGAGGGTGCATTAGAAGAATTCATATGTTGGCAGATCTAAAATCAAGGCATGACTTAACAGCTTATCTTGTAAGAGAAAAGCCCAACCCAAAGGCACACTATTAGCCAAGACTTCTTGTATTTAAAGTGGAACTGTGGTGTGTATTGGGCACAGAGATGAACTCATCCACACAATGTATTGAAACCGTCTGTCTGACTCTTTAGTTTTCAAACTGTAGCCAGATTGGAGGAAAACAAATAGCAAAACAAAATATATACTTGCAACCCTGGTGAGTTTCTAAAAAGTCTTCGGGATACAATTTAAAATGTCAGCTGTTTTGTCTTGAATCTAATTGTTGATGATTGGGGGTTTTATCATAGCCTTTCAAAGAAGGTAAATCTGTATGATTGTTTTCTGTGAACTTGCCATCACTTTTTTATTTTGGTATTTTTTTGTCCCAGTTCATTGTAGTTATAAACTTGTAATGCTAAAAGAACTTCAGCTCACTTTTCATATACTCTTTATTGCCTTAAACTTCAAAATTGATACCTCAATATTATTTTTCCTGACATGTTGCTTTCTGCACAGTTAATCTACTCCAAAGCAAAAAAGTGCAATTCTTAAAGAACCCTCCTCTGACATTTTAAAATGTCTTGAGATTTCAAATAACTTGTATTTTGTATTTTTAAGGTTTTCCTAGATGCAGTTATGTGTATTTTTATTAAAACATCTTAGTAACTGGTCTTGAATTTGAAATTAATGTTGGCTAACTGGCAGTGTTAGTTTTTTCTCGTGAGTGGGTGAGATTATGTGGCTGGTAACTTAATGGAAGAACTTTCAACCAGTCTTGAGCTTAATAGAGGACGCTGTGGTATATTTGAGAGTTTATCTTTTGTCATTTGATTAAAAGTAGAAACGGGAATTTAAGTTTAAACTTACGGTCCTCCTTGTAATTATGTCACTAAGTAAACTTACATGATTGTCACTAAAGAAATTTGTAAAGTGCAGTTTAACTTAACAAAAGTTGTTATTAACATTCATTTAAAATATTTTTTCTATATTCTGTCACTTGCCTTAAACTGAAAGGATTGGGAAGTTTATAAATCTGACCACATGTAGGACACTTTGTATTTCAGTTACCTGCTTGAATTGTTTATGTACATACTGCTCTGTGCAACCAATAGTATAGCTATTTTACTACAGTTTGCATAATGACGTTCCTTGAAACTAGTAGTACAAGAGTAACATATTGAATGCATAGTCTTAAGCTGTCAGTTTGGTTAGAATTTTGACTAGGTGTCTACTTTTGTAAATGCACAATTCCAATATGTAAACACGTTAAATACAACAAAACTTACTATATAGGTAAAGATTTTGTTTGTTTACAGCCATCTGTAATTAGGATTACCTGGTAGATAAATCCACTAATTTTTTTCACATTTGGTGGTTTATTGACAGATGTTTTTGTTTCATGATATTGAACAATATAGGTAATTCTGTGACATTTATACCTCTTAAAATAAAGTTGCATTTCAGGGAGCTTAGCTATCAGTTTGAGAGTCATTTTGTGTGAAGGAAACTGAACAACAAAGTAGTGCCATGCTGTCTATTAAAAAAGAGACAAGTGTTTAGGAAAAGAGTGTGCTTTTGTATTAGACAACTTAGTTGCTGATGGCAACACTCTTTTTCTTAACATTGCTGTAGTATTCTAAAGATGTTCAGATCTGGATCATTATTTAAACATTTCATGGCATAAGTTTGCTACAGGTTGCTAAATTTAATAGTGCAGTACATGTCATAAGTGTAAAAAGGGCATTTCTGTTGTACCAAGCTAAAACTGCACTACAATTTGACTGCATATGTACTCTTCAGTAATCTAAACTAATTACTTAAAATCTAGTTTTAGTTGGTTTTTAATTTTTAAGAATTAGCTATAGTTACCACCTGGACAGGTTCAAGACAGGACACACCCACAGACTGCCCCATCACTAGAAATCTGTTTTCCTGCATTGTAGGAGACCAAAACATTACAGAAAACCCCCGTAAAATTGTGAAGTAACATAACAAATGGAAGTTTGTGTCATTGTTAATGTTTCAAATTGTTTATTTAGTAATTTAAATCTAGAGTTGGAAGTGGAAATATCAAGACAGCGCTCACTATTAAGTATCATAGGAATAAAAATAAGAAATGGTAGAGTAAATTTAGGAATGGGATTTCAAAAGGGGAACAGTCCTCCAAAATAAGGAACAGTAGACCTTGGTAGGATAAATACTGGTTTTGATGCTTCGATTACCCTATGATTTTAATTTTTATAAGCAAATATTTAATCACTTGTTTACTACTAGATGCGCCTGCAGTAGAGGCGACACATATTTTCTGCATTGCCTCTTAACTAGGTACATCATATAGAAGTGCTGATGCTGGAATTTCCCATGTTAGCAGGTTCCACCAGCAGAACTCAGTTGTTTAACATTTTACAGATGCTGAAAAGTAACAAATAGTTTGCAGTTCTTTCTTTTGTTTCGAGTTCCCCCATAAAAGCCGGAAAATAAAACTAGTTTTTGCTGATTTCCCCTCTTCCCCCCCCCCATTTGGAGGCATTGGCTTTTTTCTCTGTCTGTTTGTCCTAGAAGCTAAGATGCCTATATTTTGTTTACTTCTTTGCTTGTGTACAAGCATTCTTGATGCTTATCAGTGCAATTCTGGGAACAGTATAATAGCTACTGTGTACTCCCTCTGCTGGCCAGCTGTCAAGCTCTGCACAGCGCAGAATGAAATCAGATACAGGACACTGTAGAAACAGTGGCTGCTGCTTTATATTTCTTTATACATTTTTGACTAGGTCAGGATATAAGAAAGATACTTTATTCACTGGAATGAAAATATGATGCTAAAGGTCTTGTCTGGGGCCTGAACTGTGTGCCATTATCTTAAACTGATTTTGTGGATTTAAAACAAACCTTACTTCTGCTTTGACTCCCCCTGTTATACCAGGGTGCAACAAGACAAAATTGTAATACCAGTTCAAGTAATGTTATCATCCAAAGATAGTAGCCATTAAGCCTCAAAACAGCCCTACACGTTAGGATCTCCATTTTGTAGACATGGAAAAAGGAAGGGAAAAAGGTTGTGATTCTCCCGCATTAATACAGCAAGGCAGTAGGAAAACTGGGAATAGAATCCATATAGTCTGGGTCTTAAATCCTGCTTTATGTAGATATCTCTAACTGTTACACCAGAACTTCCTTGTCCAATAAGATCATTTGTTCTACCAGTGCTCCGAAAGACTGGGACAGCTACTTGAGATAACCACATTTCTGAATTTTCTTTCGTGTTTTTTCTGACCTTCAGTATTGTTTCAGCAGTCTTTCTTAATGGTAGCATCTACAAAACAAAGGAAAAAGCTAACTGGGAAGTGTACGAGAATTAGTGTAATCAGTGAATAGAACTGTCTTTTCCTAAAGCAACAGCTGATGCATGTAAGGGCTGTGGGTGTAGGAAAAGTCTCATGATCCTGGGTAAACTGATAGAAAGCGAGTTGTTAAAATGTCTTATTTCTCTTTGCTCAATGATAGTTTTATATCCTTTAAAGAAAGCTAGTTGTTAATGTGTAGATATAGTCAAAGTCCAATCAGCATTAACTGCTTCAATATTCTCCAATGTTATATTAATTTTACTGGAAAACTACTTTAAATGGCCAGTATGGAGAGCAATAAATCAAAACTGCAGAGGCACTGAGGATTGTAAATGGTGAGTTCCTGAATATGATTTTTATATATATATTTGTACGTTCCCGTGTATATTCCACTGGTTCTGACAGTGGTTTTTGGGCCTATACTGCTGCCAGACAAATTTGTTGGTTCCATGTGCAAGTTCAGCATTTCCCACTGAAGAAAGCCTGCCAGTTCTGTCTGTCTCCAGGCCAGCAAGGAGCTACAGAGACTGGTTTGAGGAGCACAGGGCTTAATTTAAAAATAGATCAATTGAAAGACTTTTTTCAATCTAAATTATTGGAAGATGCCCTCCAAAAAATTCTATTTGGGACAAGGCAGTTTTTCTGAGGTGGGATCCCCATCATGCATGGTTAGATCTCATTTTGTTAGGGTGGACCTAACAGCCAAGAACACCAGGAGAAAAATGTTCCTATGCCATAACCAACAGAGGGCAAACTATGCCATCCCACTACTAACAGCTGGGCTCCATAGTGGAGGATAAAACATCTGTTCAGGTGTACCCCCTTACTCTCTGGTTCATCAGCCAAAAAAGGATGCCCCTTATCCCAGTCCATCAGCCAATAAAGGATAGAGGTAAGCAATAGCCTCTCTCTTGCAAAGTAAAAGCATAACATTTAGCTGCTTGTAGGTAGGTTGAGTTTAGCCCTTGTCAAAGCTCCCCAAATGGCTTGGCAACTGCAGAAGTTATTCATCAGAGGCCATTTACATCCTCCTGGATTAACCCAAGCAAATAGTCTTTGCTGTCTTTCTCCATAGGAGATCTAGCAGACAAGTCACGGACCACGCCTCGAGTAAATCCCAAATTAAGGTCCTATTTCTTTAACTGGACTTGTTACATGGCGTAATTGAGAGCCACCTAGACGTTGGTTGATGAGTTTATTCATCCTGTATCACAAATTATACCCAAGAGTCTTCAATCCAGATATTAGTCTGTTCTGCCAAGTGTATTTCTGGGCTGAAGGGAAGTTTCCAGCAGACCTCCTTGCAAGACTTCACCAAGGAAAACAAAAGAGGAACAGTGAGGTACACAGGTAGCCCCAGCTTAAGGAATCAAAGGAAAGATGCTTTCTGAAGTCCCTGAGCAGTGGGCTCCTCTCCCTTGGAGGACAAATTTCTCTTGCGAGAATAAATCACCAGTCTACAAGGGACAGTGAATCATGGCTCCCTGTCGAAGAAGCTATTTAAGTCAGACAAGAAGTAGTCCAGTTTATCTTTTTTTATTAAGAGTTGATGGAACAGGCCAAGTGAGGGGGGTGAAAATGGATTGGAGTGCTATATTAGGACCCCCAGATACTCAGCTTGCTGGAGATCTCGTCAAAGGGTATGCTTATACACTTCCCTCGATGAACTATTTACCAAAGGCAAGTGAGTAAAAGAGACTGAGAAATGAATATACTTAAGTATTAAACAAATAGCCTGGAAACTTCTCTGATACTCAGAGCGACAGCCATGGCAAAAGTTTACAGTATTTTATCTGTCTGTGAGCTGGAGAAGCTATGCAAGAAGAGGAGCAGGGTGCATGCCTATATGCTATGCTATTTTAGTTCTGGATCCAGAGACGACTGGGTGTCTAGAAGTTTCTTCGCATTTTGAAAATGTTTGGGTTCAAGAGGGAGATCCTGCAGTCCACTCTGGCCACAACAGTACCTGTCTGCACAAACTCATCATGCCTGCTCAACTTCTCCTGTGGCACATGCCACAACCAGTACTGGTTCTGACCTCCTAGGTCTTTCAATGGTATTAATGGTGTTCACAAAAACATTAAAACTACTTGTGGCAAGCCTGAGGAATCCAAATATATACATTTCTTGCCAACCTCCTCATCAGAATCCCAGCCTTTGCAAATCAAAAACATATGACTGGAACACTAAATTTTCTTTAGCACATAGATTAATAATCAAGAGAAGTCAGCTGATGTCCTCTCTGAAGATGTTTTACGTATGGGTATGGATATACACCGAGTTTCAGAAGGAATGGCACTAGTGGATTTTCAGCCATTAAGGAAGTGAGCCATTCAAAGAGGCAGGATATGTAGTTTGCTAAGCTTCCTAGGCATTACTGTGTCGTGCATAGATATTTTAACTTGAGAAAGATTAATCTTGAGGTCTTTTCATAGTTTTCTGGTGTATCTCCCCAGCGACACTTTCATTCCTTACTAAATAGAAATGTTCCCCTGTGAGTTAGCAGATCTCTGCAGTGGTTGTGAATGAGGGACAGTGTCACAGCATGGCAGAATCAAATAGAACAATGTTGTTCTACAGGGTGGTTTCTGAATTTAGTCCTCCCACACACATCTTGTCTTGGATTGTAGGTCTTCAGTACTGCTGTGCGTTGGCAACCTTCTAGGAAAGGGAGTGTCCAGTGGCCTGCTAGTATGTTCCCTCATGCAACAGACACTTGGCAAGAAAGTCATAAAGGGATATGTGATCCTGAATTGCCTCAGCTGTTTCCTTTCCAAGGCTGGAGAACATTACTACATCCCCAGAATTTTCTTGGTGTTTTTTTGACCATTTCTATTAATTATGGATTTTAGTAGATGAACATTTTTTAATTCGGTTTCTGCACTGTTGCAGAATTAGAATTAGATTTCCAGATTGGCTGTGGCTGGATTCCAGGACATAATGGTTGTTATGGAGGCAAAGATCTGTGGAGAAGACAACGTAAAACAGTGTATCATGCCCCCTTAGTCTTCCTGGAATCAGATGCATGTACTTGATATCTAACCTACCTTCCTGTGCCATTTCCTGAATGATTGTTTGGAGTGCCAGGTTTATACACATTGGGCATTGAAAAATCACGGCATTGGGCATTTCAGGTCCTCCTGATGATGCAAGCATTTTGAACCATACTCCTGGGATTCATCCTATGGTCAGGCTCTGCTCCCATGGAGGGACAAAGTCACATCTTCTTTTTCTCCATCTTAGAACGCTGAGAGGCTAGAGCTGTTGGTCCTGAGATGGTCAGTTATCTGTCTCCAGGTCTACAGAAAAGCCTGTACGGCAGTTGCTGTGCCTGGAATGCCACTTTCATTATATATATTATTGAAAACCACTGGACTAGAATAGCGATTTGGGTAGGCCTGATCTATCCATCGACTCCTTTGATACTTAGATCCATCCAATGCAGTGGCTGTTAATCATCAACACAGCATGTCCTATTCTTTATCAATATGGTGCACAGTAGGATATATTCAATTCGAGTTGTTGTCAGTGGAATTAATATAGCTAATTCTACTGTTACACTGAAGTAACTGTGTTTTGGGCCCTCTTAAAGTGACTTGTGGTTTTTTGTGACATTCCTCAGTGCAACAAGAGTGGGGACTCTTTACTCTCCAAACAAGGACTGAAACATTTTACAGTCCTAGGCTCTCAGCTGGGTACCCAGTCTACCCAAGACACTAAGGGAGTGTCTGTGCTTCAATTAACCCACAGCTGGCCCATGCCAGCGGGTTTAGGCTAAAGAGTTGTTTAATTGTGTGATAGATGCAGGCTCTAAGACCCTGAGAGGTGGGAGGGTCCCTGAGCCTGAATGCATTTACACCACAGTTAAACAGTCCCTTAGTGCAAGGCTGAGTCAGTCAGCACAATCCATCCATGAATGTCTAATTGCTGTGTAGGCATGTCCCAAGTTTGTGATGTGCTAGCTGGCAAGAACACATACTAGCTCTGTGTAAAGCTCAAAAGCTTGTCTCCTTCACCAACAGAAGCGGGTCAAATCAAAGATGTTACTTCGCCCACCTTGTCTCTCTAACCAGCACTGCTACAACAACACTGCATACAATATTTTGGTCCTGTCAAATGTGTATAATCCCTCAACTGTAAATTTTGTTCGCATAAATAGTACACAGTTCTGCAGATTAAGTTTATTTACATAATCACACCATTGTAGCCAAACTAAGATGAACTGCTTTTTTCCTCTCCTGGAGAAGATGCATGTCTCAAACTCCATACACTCTTTCATTTTGAATAGGATAATACTGCTATATGCTTAAAAGGACAAAATAAACCCAATTTCTCAGAAGATTTGTTAGAGGCTATTAATTCTGTGTGACTACTGTTACCATTGCTATAGCTTCAGGAAACCTATTGTTTCTCAACAACTTCTTCAAAACACGCATATTGTTAGAGCACTTTGGAAATTTGCTTCCTAAAAGTTCTAAAATGATAGTGTATCTCTCTCAGCTTGACTGAGGTCTGTTGCCTTTAATAAAATGCAAGCTAAGAGAAAAAAAACCCAGAGACTTTCTTGGAATAAAAGATGTTTTCTGTTCTTGCCACTAATCTGTTGCACAATAAAATAGGAATGTGTACTTTAAATCTTTTTGTAATGATGTATAAGGAGGCTGGTAATGGATGGAGTGAAACTCCAAAACTCCCTATGAATATATTGGAGTTTTATGCTTAATTCAAGCTTTTTAAATTTGGATTTGCAAAGTGATACAGTCTGATGCTAACTCTGTGTTTAAGTTGTGCTTTCTAGTTGCTGTGCATTCAAAATTAATAAGAGAAAAGAGTTTTGGAACCAGCTACTTAAATGATGGTAACATTTGCTTGATTCAGAGCTGTGTCTAGTGCCCAGAATTAAGTATCTTGAAATTCTTTAACATTATAAAGCAGTGATATTCAGACATCAATGTATCAGGAGTCAAATTAGTGATCAACCTTACCCAAAAGAGGCACAGTAGTGTGAATTCATTGTTCAATTTAATATATATATGATTTTGCCTAACAGCAAAATGTTATAAAGACAGACTTGGATTGCAGAAGCTCTGAATAGATTAATTTTGCAAGTTCTGGAAGGTTTTAACTTTCCAAATTCGGGACATCTGGTCTGTGGTTTAAAAAAAGAGCAAGTAAGCTTTGGATTTATTTTCAGATCTTTGAAGGTACCTTGTATCCTATCTAGTACATTTATCATTACAGTATAAGATGGATGTGTCAGGAGGAAATAGTGTTAAATAAGGTTTTTTATAAACATTTCATATTTGAAATTCCAAACTAAAACTGATTTTTCACTGTTTATATTAAGAGTGTACGCTGTAGTACAAAATCCTAAAATTGCTTATGGAAAGGACGTTAGTAAGTGAAATAAGTTCAGCTGAAGATTGGATGTTTTCAGGTTTATAATCTGTTTGATTACAAAGTCTGAAGTAGGGGAACTAATCTGTAAATATACAATTTAAGGCCACTCAAGATTGGTTGCAGGTTGAAACTATAACTAGCAGAGTTCTGCTCCCAGCCAGAGGTGTGAGGTTGTTTGTTTTTACTCTAGAGATGTATACATTACAGAAGGCAAATGTTCCCCATGCTTAGCTAAGCAAGTCATTGCTTATCTGAGTCTTGGGAAGCGTTTGATTAGGGTGGACAACAGTAATACCAAGATCAGGCACCTCTGTGTGACTGAGCCTTGTCTGTCAGCTTTCTTTAACAGGTAAAATAAAGGCGAACAAAAGTGAACATTCACTATCTTTGACTGGCAAGTTTAACCAAAGACTCAAATAGCGATGCTACGTAATCTTGTTATTCATAGTAGATAATTGATATGCATATAGGATGGAATTCACTGCACTGTAGAGGGTCTGTGCAAGGTCCTCTGTGCCACTTGAGCTCTGTATTAAGTGCTTAAGTGGAGCTTAAATCCTACGGAGGGTCTTTGGACCCTTTACCCTATTTTGTGATAGTGGTAAGACAATATTTAAATGCCTCTGTTGCAACAAAATGTAAGCTTCAATTTAAGACCTTTCTAACAAATTTCAGTGGTTTCTGTAAGCATTTCTATAGCACATAGCACTGTAGGGTAAGACACAGTGCATAGATCATAGAAACAGTGAGAAGTGTGTGGAGGGGCAGTTAATACACCGTGCTCTTGATTTCATTCTTCCTTTTAATGTGTAACTAAATTTTCTTCTGCTTTGCTACCTTGGCAATGAAGTGGCAAAATAAATGAGTTTAGTAGTGCAACTTGAAGATGGTGTGGATGGGATTTATCCCAAGCTGCTTTGGGAAAAGGGCCTTCCAGAGCCATGGGCCTGTTCTAGTTTTGGTTCCCTCAAGTTCTATACCTGGACTCTGATAAACATTATCCATGTCTTTAGGGACAAAAGAGATGCACTATTCAATCAGGTAGCTCAGTTGAAAATCCACTTCAACACCCATGTAAAAGCAGTTGAACAGCTTTTAAATCATTTGAATTGGTCATGTTGTAGCTGTGTTTGAACTTGTTGTGTTGATAATGACATCTATCATGGCTGATGTGATTCATGAAAGGAAATTGTCCCTGACGTAGCAGACCTATTCTATTGAGGCCATTGTACATCAGTTCTGCAAGACGTGGAGTCTTGGCTGGGTTGCTGTTATGAATTACCTTTAATTTCCTCATTACTCTTATCGAGGCCCTAACAGAGTGAGTTTAATATTATTTCTGTCACAGTCAGGATTGAGACCCATTGAATTTAGAGTTGTGCAAGGAATTAATTCTTTCCCCAAAGAGCTTAGAATCTGATTTTGAAACCAGACACAGCAGTTGAGTATACGAGGAAAGGAGAGCATGAGAGTAACAAGCAAAATCGCAGTTAGATGTTGTTCAACTTGATGATGAGAAAATACGCTTTTGTACAAAGGTATGGCTTCATCTGGAACAGCGTGTTCCGTTTTGGTTGCCTTATCTAGAATTAGACTGAGAAGGCCAACAGAACATTAAAGAATGGTTAAAGGCACTCAATGCATATGCCAAGAAAATGCAAAAAGAAAGATTGTTTAGCCTTGTCAGGAGGGTTGATTGAAGCATTCAGAATTATGAAGGGGTAGTCAAAACTGATCAGATGTTCCTTTTTTGACATAGCATTCAGTCAACTTGTGGAATTCACTGCCATAGTATGTAAACTGAAATCCTATATACATATAGGCTACAGCACACAGACTTTGCTCTCTGGTTCAAGGGAGCCTCCCATCCCCTACAGCCATGAGTTTACATGTTCCTAATTGCTCATGATGCAAGTCAGCAATAGGTTGGTTTGTGTAAATTTTGGCTGCAGGGATGGATTTAATAGTTGTACATCCCTTTAAGGGATCACAGGTAGAAGGGATCACTACAAGTTACAACAGAATGAATCAGACTCGATGATAAGCTGGTTTAAAGTACTTTTTGCCTACATTTTACAGAACTGCAGTGGTTGTTGGAGAGTGCCAGTGGAAGTGTGGGATTATTTTCTGAAACTGTTGTGAATTGAGTTTCTTTAATAACTCTTTTGTAGCAGGTTCTGCCACAGAAGGGTGTATTTTTTTCATTAGATTGAGACTTCAAGTTAGACTGCTTCCAAGTGCAGTAAGTAAAACTGTTGGGAGTCAGATCCTCATCTGGTAAATTAGCATAGTTCCATTGGCTGAGGGTCTATTCCCAAATGTTTTTCCTGATGCTTACAGCAAACCGATCATTCCAGTCTTTTTCTTTCTTCATTAGTCCTGGTAAGTGATCTGTCAAGGTATAAACAAGTGCAAACTGTCTTAGTGTACGTGCACTGTGCATTGAAAACATATATATAGATAGGATTGAAAACTTTGCTGGACAGCATGTGTATATATAGTCTGAATAGTTAAGGTTGTGGGTGTTAGCTACTTTGGAGTATCTAGCTCAGCTGTGAAAATAAGTATTATTGCTCATGTCTGGATCGTCTCGTGTCAGTTGAGAACTTTGTATGTTACTTGCATGAAATTAAAATAAGTCCACCTCAAAATTACAATAGTTTGGGGAGCTTGGGAGACCTATATCTTAGTAAATACACATCATTTAACCAACGTACATGATGCTTTACAGACTAAGATGTGACTATAGCTCCAAAGAGGTTACGATGTAGGGTCAAGTAGTTCAGGAATGGGAAGGGGAGAGGGCTATTGATAAGGGAAATGGAAGCATTCCTAGAAATAATATTTAAAGGAGTGATTGAGAGAGAGGGTGGCAGGCAAGAAGTCTACCCCAAGCCTAGGGGACAGCATTATAGGCACAAAACCAAGAGTGAGAGAGAGAGGAAAAACATTAAGATTTTTATTAAGACAGGTACATGAGATCAGTGTTATGTAAGGCTTTGAAGAGGGGACATCAAAGAGCACTAGAACTTTGAATTTGCTTAGTCCATAGTTATTCTGGTGGAGGCATTAGTCTGTAGTCTGCTTAGTCTGATGACTCCATCAGAGCCATTGTGGTCTGAATAAGTCAGTTTTTACAAATTTCTGTTTTATAAGCCACATTTAAATAAATAGGCCTACTTTAGGGGTTTAAATACTTGCAGCCCAGAAATGTTGTATATTAAGACTAATGGTTAATCCCTATCTTTCTCTTGAGGCTGGAAAGTTGGGAAACCTGAGATCAGTTCATGATGCTCTGAACCTCGTATGCTGCCTTAGCAAGGCGCAATGGGACTTGATGTCACTTCTTAAATCTGCAAATAAAACTAGCTTAAGTTGTGCATATTGTACATTACTTATGAAAAATTATGTAACTCCCTGGATTTTATACTTTCCGTGAACAATGCTGATGTTCTAGAGTAGCTACTTGAATGTAGAGATTTTAATATGAACACTCCTAGGCGGGAGGGTATATACATGGGCCAGTAGCAGAATACATTTTTTTTCATTACAGGCTCTGGGATAGCTTTTCTAACTTTGGATGTACAGAAATCTGTGGTGGTCTTACTGTTACATGACTGTTGTTTTGCTTTGTGGCATTTACTTTGGAATGATAGAAAGGCCTCACTAGGTGTAACCTCAGACCTTGCCCTATTGTAACATCATTTAGTATCCGTGAACTATGAGCCTATATTGATGTGTGTTCACATTGGGAAGAAGGAAAGCAATATACAGTGCACAAACTGTTAAATGCTCATAACGCTGTTTCAGAACCAGTTTCTTCAGACAAGGCCCAGCATGCATTCTTCAATCAAGACCATGTGTGTGTGCCAATTTTCAAGTTTTGAAACAAAGATGTTTTTGAGTTATCAGAGTGCAACATAAGCATCCGAATAACCTTAGCAGCTGAAAAATCCTGCTACCCACCTACTGTGTAACTCAAACAGATAAGTGGATTTGAGTCAGACATTATAACAAAACTCACCTATGAGCTGACGCCAAGAGTGAGAAACTTCAAGTCTAAATATAAAATGCAAGGGATGTCTGATAAGCAACTGAAAATAAGGCGTGTCCTGGAGAAACAGTTTCAGGGAACCAGGTCCCAAAACAAGAATTTCATTTCTTCAAACAAAAGAGCACCTATTTGTACCTCTAGGTTTATTCAGATTGATTAAGGGCTCTCACATTATAAAGTACAAGAAAATTACCAACAGTTTTAGCCTCCTAACAAAATCTGGCCACAAAAAATAACACAATAAATACACCAGTGCCCCTCTTTCAAGCCTCCTTGCCAAAAGCTTGGAAAACCAAATGGGCTTGTTTTGTACTGTGCTCTGAAGGTCAACTGATTCAGGTTCTGTTAACTAAGCTGAGAAGCAAATTCTGAAGTTGAGCAGCCATTTGGAAGCTCCCTCCGGTTTAAACCAAGTAAGCTCCGACATTGCCATAGTCAGCAACTGCATGGGGTGTCTCATGTTATGTAGCACTTCTTTGGTCAAAAACACCACCTTACATTCTACTCAAGCCAGCTAGTAACCAATGCTGTCAGTATGCAACTTCAGTTAAGTGCACAGCCACATTCTCTGCTAGCTTCAGTTTCTACTGATTTCATATGTAGCCCCATGCAGAGTTAAAGTAATTTCAGTCTGAGGTGACAAGGGGGAGGCACTGTGGTCCAGTCTGAATTGGATAAAAAAGGCTGCACCCTTGTCATGGGAGATGAAGATAATCCATAAAGTTCTTTGTAACATAACAAATGTAAATGATTTATGTGGGGTGAGAGTTTATCCACTGGAAAAAGCATTTAAAAAAGTGTGGTGGAGGATTTTTATTTTCTCTCTACTAATCTTAGAATAGCTGAGAGTCTCATATTAGAGGGCATAATCAATACATTATGTGCCAGTTGTGGTATACTCTGAATGTCAAGTATTCTTTCTGGTTCTAGATTGTTAGTTTGCGTGTTCATCCCTTTCTACCGCCTTAGCACTATTATGAAAGCTTATTGCAAAAATCAAATCCCATGTCTTCTTGTCAGATAATGGAAATTGGATGAAGGGGCAACAAGAAGCTGTACTTGCTGCCATCTGAAGAAACTTCAGCTTAAATCAAGTGTTCTCTGAGCAAGTGCCATTCCCTGCAGAATCAAGCTCCAGTACTGCCCCACTGTTGTTGCAGCCTCCCCCACTTCCTCTTGTTGAAGCAGCTGTATTTGGGTTGGGAGACTGAGCAGGCAGGAGACCCTAGAAGAGGGTTCTGATTTTAGACACTTTCCTGCAATCCCAGCAGAGATCTCTGTGCGTGAAGCTAGCATAAATTGATTTTGCTGCGGTATTGTCCAATATTAACTTATTGTGGTGAGGGATTGGCCTATCATTGATACATGTTGTGTTGAGGGCAGCATTAAGTTGGGGTGCATATTCAGCCAGAAGCAAGCAAGTCTTTGGATCCAGGCATTTGTCCCCAAACAGTACAACGTGTCAAAAGCCAGGATGCTTGGAGCTGAGAGGACATGGGGAAAAGAGAGAGAAAAAAGAGGTGTGGCTTGTGGCCTGGTGCATTACATCCTGTTGAGTAGACAATTCTTGGCTACAAGGTGTTCAGTAATTATTTTTGTAAACAAAAGTGTAAGAAATCCTTGCATGTCATTTGGATTTTTCAAATGGAAATCAGAACCACTTTTTACATCTACAACTTAATCTTTAGAAGATAAATGGGAACTACCAGTAGAGAGAGGATTTTCCACTGGACAGCTAGATTAATAAAAAAGTGATGGCACTTTTTTCCCGTTTAATAGAAGCGTTCTTCATTACAGCTTCATTTTTCTAGGAAACACATTAATTTAGTTTCTCATTGATCATTTTCATGGGAACTAATCTCATAGATTCAATTTTATCATTTCATTGCAGTATCAAATAGGAGTTTGTTGTTTTGTTTTTTAAAGGTATGCTCTAGTTCAAAAGGAATTGTTTAAGGAAAATTCTCTGGCCTGTGTTATGCAGGAAGTTAGACTAGATCAGTGGTCTTCAAACTGTGAGGCATGTCGGGGGGGGGGGGGGGGAGTTGGTGGGGCCATTAATGTTGATTTTCAGTAAGAGTTGGAACATTGGGGAAGTTCTGGAAAACTGGAAGAAAGTTGATTTGACAATATTTAAAAAGGATAAATGAAGAGACCTGGGTAATTATAGGCCTCTCAGTCTGCCATCAATTCCAGGCAAGATAATGGAACAGATGATGTGGGATTGCTTAATAAAGAATTAAAGGAGGGTAATATAATTAATGCAAATCAAAATGGGTTTTTGGAAAATAAATCTTGTCAAACTAACCAGATATCTTTTTTTATGAGATTTAAATTTGATTGATAAAGGCAATAGTGTTGATGTGATATAGTTAGATTTCTGTAAGGCATTTGACTTGCACCTGCATGACATTTTGATTAGAAAACTAAAAAGGTATAAACTTAACATGGCACACATTAAGTGGATTACAAGCTGGCTAACTGATAGTCTCTAAATGTAATTGTAAATGGGAGAATTGCTATCAAGCAAGTGTGTTTCCAGTGGGGTTCTGCAGGATTGGTTCTTGGCTCTGTGCTATTTAACATTTTTGGTAATGACCCAGAAGAAAACAAAATCATCAGTTTTCGGATGACACAAAAATTGGGGGAGTGATAAATAATGAACAGGATAGTTTGCTTGGTAAACTGGGCATAAACAAACTGTGTTTTAATATGACTAAATGTAAATGTATCTAGGAACAGAGAATGTGGGCCATATCTACGGGGTAGGGGGGTGAGTGGGAAGGCTCTGTTCTGGAAAGCAGTGCCTCTGGAAAAAGATGTGGGAATCTCAAGTGGAGTAGAGAGGTAAAATACCTCTGTATTTGACACTGTTGTAACTGCTGCTGGAATTCTGTGTCCAGTTTTGGTATGAACGATTCAAGAAGGATGTTGATAAATTGTAGAGGGTTCAGAGAAGAGCCATAGGAATGATTAAAGGATTAGAAAACTGCATTTAATAGGCTCAAAGAGCTCAATGTATTTAGCTTTACAAAGAGATTGCCAATGATGACTTGATTATAATCTATAAGTACCTACATGGGGAACAAATACGTAATAATAGGCTACTTTTTAAAGTTAGTAATTAACCATTGGACTGGCTTAAACCAAGCGTTGTGATGGATTCTGCATCACTTTTAAATCAAGTTTAGATATTTTTGTAAAAGGTCTGCTCTAGGAATTATTGTGGGGAAGTTCTGTGGCCTGTGTTATATGATTAAATTAGAGGATCACAAGGTCCTTTCTGGCCTTGGAATCTATAATATACGAAACATAAAACTAAAGAACAACTTCTTGTGCATTCCCTAAAAAGAACCAGGTTTAGATAAATGATATGCAGTTGAATTTGCTTAATTTCTACATAATCTGCTTTTCTGGCTATTTTCAACTGCATAATGTTCATATTTGTTAGTGACTGCAATAGGAAAATCTCATGAAGCTCATCGCCCCACATGCAGTGGTGTAAAATTGTCTTCTGGTGCTGCTGCTTTTTGGATACCAATTAATGGAATTTACTTCAGCCAGGTTCTGTGTAATACAGCCGGTTACACTGGATTTGTTGCAAGAAAATTAATATTTATGGTACAGTATATATTTTGTAGCAGTCAAACTAATGTCCTCTGAATAGAGAGACTGATCACAGAACACAGGCTATTTGATACCTTTTCTAATCTGTCTTTTGACATCTTTATTTAGTTTATTTGCATTTGAGACTGAGTTTGTCGCAGGTTTTTTCCTTTGGCTCCTACAAGATGCTCTTTTGACTTAGCACACGGACCTGTTTCTGAAACTTCATGCAAATATATTGTTTGAGTGTGATTTTGCTTTGATCTTTGTAGACAGTATTTTTATTGGGCTTGGCCACCTGTTGTCCTTTTTTCCTGTTTGATCTGTTTGAGTTACTCATTCTGTTTCAGATGAATCAGGGTCATCAGTTTTGTGGGTTTCAGTTGAGATAAGTTGACTATTCGTTCATCTTGGACTTATTGTTATGCTTGAATTGTTATTTTGATGGCTAAGGGTTATTGCTGGTAATATGTATGAAAATGTTCTACATGTCAGTCATAGCTAGAAAACAGGAACCATTTGGTGGTGAGTAATGAATTGTTGTCACTAAGATTTGAAATGTCATCCTTGATTAGGTTCAGCCTTAACTCTTCTCGTGTGTGTGTGTGTGTGCGTGTGCGCGCGAGGCATTTAGTTAAGCTAAACATGGCATAAATAGTGGGCAGGTGCTGTCAAGAGTCCTTCAACATCCCACATAGATAACTTATTTGCCTTTCTCAACTTCATCCACTATGTACAGTCCATGTATCTCCACTTCGTTCTGACAAATATTCAGCCTTAATTGATGATATATTTATAATGAAACACAGAGTTCTACACAAAAATTGTTACTAAATTTAGAACAATCACTTGTAACATATTATCTACTCAGAGGAGACTTTCTAAACTTTCCAGAAAAATATATCTGGCTGCCACCACTTGCAAACTGACATTATCCCTGCTTGTACACACCAATACAAAACCACGTCAGACCTACATACAATGTATATGAAAGTCTGATCAGCCCTATATTAATCATTAAACACAAACATCATAAAAACCTGGTTTCAGTCATAACTCAGTATTTTTTTGGATAGAGAATAGATGGGGGGAAGAAAATTAGTTAAGGTCAAGAAGGAGAACTCACAAAGTGGAGTTTCTAAGGGATTTAATGACTTAATTTATTTCCATGTTTTTTGTTTTGTTTTTGTTTAGAAAAGTGGTTTTGATAGGAATATATATTAGTTTTAAATATGAACTCATCTTGAAATTTCATAATTTCTAAATGGAAATAATTTTCTATTTGATCTGTTTTACAGTTAATTTTTCAGTAATCTTGTCTGGTAGACAATCTATTATTTTCATTTGATTCTCAGGTCGGTTTACAGCTTTCATTCTTGATTTGGAGGGTTACTGTTGCATGTGTTGTTTTTTCCTTCATAAAGGCATCCTCAAAAATCTAACTAGAACAAATGTTGAATTTGCAAGATTGTTGGACTGAGTTCCACTTCCCAAACAAACAAACAAAACACTTCAAAGGCTTGTTTTTTATTTCTGTTTTTATGATGGATAATCTCAAAATCCTGTTTTTCATAACTGCATAATTCTAATACAAATGTTTAGTTATGGTTTTTAAAAACATACACAAAGCCCTCTTTCCACATTCATGTAGATGCCTGATTTCTTACCTGCTTTGTTTGGCTTCCTCTGATCTAACAACACATTGAAATGGTAGTTGTGGTGCCTGCTTTAAGAGAATAGAACAGGAGCACTTCAATTTTTTATGCAAGTTGTGACTACAGCAAAATTTTTCCTTTGAGCTCAAACTCCTCTTCTGAGTGTAATTAGGAACACATTGATTCTTATTGCAGCTGGCAGCCACTCACTATTGCCTTTTTCTGCCTGTGACCCCCATGGTCCTAATGACCTTTCCTGGGGTTAGTCGTGGGCCCTTTTCATTGTGATGGGCTAGAAGTGGCTCATGTGGAGTTGATTATTTCTTTGCTTGTCTGGCCTTTTTGGTGCCATAACTCCAAGTCACTTCCATTTTCTTCCTCTGCTTTTGGCTGACCACAGTGAAAGGAAATGCTTTTGCTGGCGACAGGATCAGTTTGCATGCATGGCTGACTCAATTGAGACCCTGAAGGACGAAGGGGGGAAGGGTTATGAACACTGTAGGTGCTATGCTTTCTTGTTAAAGGTTGGTGTGAATTATTGAATAATTAAGCATTAATAAATGATACTTAAATAAGTTTACATTTCCCTTTGAACAATCTCAGACCTTTCTATCAGCACTGTACCTATCAACTGTGTTCTTAATGCACAGCAGCTCTGTTTTTACCAATATGTACTGTATGTTTCTGTAGTAAGCGTATGACTTTTATGTGGTATGTGTTGGAATACATCAGGGTAAATTGCACGACTGCTTCAAGAGATTTCATAACTACCAAAAATAAACCCCACAGGGCAGTAGTTAAAACTGATGGGCAGTATGTCACTTGCTACTGGGCTTTTCAATGCTCCTGCCAAACAAACAAACAAACAACAACAAAACCTAGCAAAGTATATGTGCCAGCTGCTATGCGCATTTTTGTCAGACCCCAGGAAGACAGCGGGAAGACAGCCAATGATCAAAGGCTTTGGTGATCATGGAGGAGTCAGAAGTTAAAGGAATGCCTGATTACTTTCTCTTGGAAAACCTTTTTTTTTTAAGGGTGTCTTGGTGTGAAATGTAATGATCCAGCTCAGCTTGCGTACACTATGACCACAGTATTTTAGTTAATTTTGGGGATTTTATTTTCCTGATTTGAAGATCTTAAATTCAGTTTCTCTTTGAAATAATCAGTCTGCTCCATTTCTACATTGAAGATCTTAGAAAACAAATTAAGATTAAAAGACTTTTTTAAATACTGAAGCTTATGTGTGGTCTAGAGAAAAAAACAGTACTTAACATGCTTCATTGTCAGATCATATAAAATGTTTATGATATGGTAACATACTGGACTAAACAATTTTCCGAATGTGAAATGCCTTTGTTGGCAAAGATCTGAAATCCCTGGAATCTAAGCCAATTTGTTCACAGTAAAAGTAGTTTCTGCTGTCATTTCTGCTACCTTTAGCACATCTGAGTAATGTCTCCAAAGACAGAGGCTTTCCTCTTGGCGTAGGACAATACAGGGCACTGTTGCCTTTACAGAGAAGGCTATTTGTCGATTTTTAGAGCTGAATGGATAACCAGGAGAACTTTAACTTCTTAGCTCTCTGATGGGAAGTGAAGTAATATAACCCCATACTCTGGATGTCCCTAAACCTCTGACCATGAGAAGCTGAGGCTGGATAATGGGATGGATCACTTAGTAAACTGCCACATTCTGTTCACTCCCACTGAAGCATCTGGCACTGGCCACTGTTGGAAGACAGTATACTGGACAAGATAGACCCTTGATAACTTCGGAGAAGAGAATAGGAACTTCTTCACAATGAATTTATTTTCCCTTTTCCTGCCATCTCAGCATAGCTGAAAGTGTAGGTACAAAGCAGCCCTTAAATGTGGAAGTACTTGTGTATACAATGGCTAAGCAGTGGAAGTTGTCTGTTTGTTTAATGTTTATATTCATTTAGTGCCTGAACCAGTTTGGGACTTTGTTGTGCCAGTTACAGTACAAATGGTAGCAAATAGCAGTCCCTGCCCCAAAGTGCTTTACAGTCTGAAAGTCCAGCGTAAGAGATGGATGAGGCCAACAAGCACAGGGAAGAGGGGATAAAAGAGGAGATGTTTAGGATGGTAGGCTGTTACTATCAGGTACATTATTATGCTGTTAAAAGTAGGATAATGAGGCCAAAACTACCTTCTGGTGGAAAAGATGTTTAATCAATAGCTGCAAGAGTGTTTGTTTCCCTTGAAAAGCTTGAAAGATTCCCAAGGAGCTCATGAAATATCTCATAACCTCTTGTATGCATTTAAAAGAGCCTAAAATCCTGTCTTGTGAGGCCACACACCACTGCTGAGAATTCATCACCATTGGTGGATTAATCTTTGCTCACTGGGCAAGACTAGAAAATTGCGGCTCCTTCCATTTCAAAGTTAAATTACAATCTGAAATGCCTCCTGTAGAGGAACGAGACAGAAAACCAACAGGCCAGTCAGCAGAATTTAAAACAAAAATTTGCCCCAAACTACTTGGCATGTCATCTGAGCAGCAAAAGTAACTGTTTGATCATCTTGGCAGAAAAGGCAAAAAAAAAAAAAAAACCTGGAAGAAATTTCCTATTAGCCCCAAGCCTATTCAGATCCTATTATAAGATACTTCTTTGTATTGAAAAGGAATATTCACTGTCACTTAGTTCATTTCTGGCTTTCCCTCTTGGAAACTTTTCAAATTCAATGAAGTAGTAAAACACGTGTAAGCTTTATGTTTGTAGCAATGTAGATCGATCAGAGTAGCTGCCAGCACTACCCCTTTTTTGCAGCTAGTATAGATGATGGTGCTTCATTTAGTGTTTGTTCCTTTAATATCATGAATAGCCGTGTTGGACCACGTGAAGTGGTACAGCAGCTGTTAAATCTGTCCAAATAAGCTACTTGGGCTTTTCATCCTTGTATTCAGGTCTGCATTTTTCCCAATCTAATCTCGATCACACTCCTTGAGTCTGTGGGGCACTCTTCCTGTGCCACTCTCTACCTATCTCAGGAATTCCATTCCTTTGCCAGCAGATGGCACCGCTTAAATAACACTTCCAAAACTCTGATTGGCATTGAGCCTCCTGGAATTCTTGGCCTGGGGTCTCCTATCCTCATTGCATGACAAGTGAGACTCTAACTGGAATCATCTTCTTTAATCTAATTCATAATACTGAACTATTCAAGTGCTTTCCATTAGTATATTGAAAGGCTGTATACTGTATCTCACTCAGCTGCAAAACTACGCACAGTTCAGCAAACGCCTATTTATTGAGAATGCTACCAGTGTTTCGACACTGAATAGAATTAACAAAGTTCTTTCTGACACTACTTATTACAAAGCAGTTCTTCATTTTCCTGGTTTTCATAGTGATTGATGTACCAGCAGTACAGCTACTTTAGAGCTGGCAAAGAGATCAAGTGCTGGACTAACAGCATTAGAAAATAAACTCCATTCAGAGAAGAGATACTTCATGGACAGTGGAAATACAGGCCTCTGATATACCTCTTTCCTGGCCTGGAGGGAACACCGCTAAGGGTGAATAGGAAGTTCACTCTTTGTTCATTAAATCCTTGACCAACTCTACTGAGACTCAACAATCCTGCCAGTTTTAAAGTGGACACCTGTCTACCAGGAACTTAGCTGGTGGTCTGTCTGTGACAGACTGACAATATCCACTAATTAGAGAGACCAAGTGGGTGAGGTAATATTTTTTAAATAGACTGACTTCTGTTGGTGGAAGACAAGTTTTTGAGCCACATAGTGCTTGCTCTTCTTTTGGTCTGGGAAAGTATTTGGAGTGTTGCATCTAAATAAAGAGTGGAAGAAATTGTTTAGCATAAGTGGCTAACACATTATTCTAAGGGACCATTCAAGGAGAAGTGGCCTGTTAACACCCCTGCAATCGTAAGACAGGAAAGGGGGGGTTAGTGGGTTTACAGATTGTTGTAGTAAGACCATGATTTCTAGTGTCTAGCGAAATTATGAATTTAAACTGCAGGTCTTATCTTTGGAAGGTGTTGTTCAGATGCCCTTTGATGATGAGGACTGAGCGGTCAGGTATGATGCATTCACTTGGGAAAAAGTGTTTGCTCACGGGTGAGACAGTGTTGGTCTTTTATGATTTTTCTGAGCGTTCATTCGAGACCACCTGGGACCAACATGGCTGCAACAACACTGCAAATATCTTGACAAATTTTATGGAATTAAGATAAACTTCACTGAATTAAGTTATACCTTATAATTAGGGTTAAAAATGCAATTGTGTACATATTATTGTGGCATTATATGTACCTTCACTAGTAGGAGGCGGATGCTAATGTACTTCCTCAGTTACCAGCCCTTTGAGCCACCCCCCTGGAGAAGTCCACATACACTAGTTCAAACTGGATTCTCCAAGAACCCACATATAAAGCAAGGATTTTTAGATAAACAGCCTGGTTTTAAACTGGCTCATGGCTGCCTTCTTGCTCAAGTAGGCAGACAGGACCCCTGGTCCATGGAGGGCCTCAGTCTTTAGAGAGCGGTTGGAAGGACTGGACATACTGAGGCCTCATAAGACTGCGTGCTTGTTCAGGGCTTTGCTGAGGTTGTAACGGCAAGGATTCCTTTTGGGTGGGGATTTGAAGGACTGCTTCTGCCACAGCTCATATTAGGGTTGGGGTGAACCCTGGCAAGCTTATTAGCATGCATGTAGGTTCTTTTCTTGTTTTTAAAATGTTTTCTCTGTAGTGCTATTCCTTAAAAATAAGAGGCTTGCATAGAAAGAGCTGTATAGTATCTATAACTGGGGGCAGTCACACTGTAACCTCTCTGAAGAAAGGTAAATAAGTGTGATTTGGTAGCCTGTCTCTGCTGGGATTAACAGAGAAGCAAGGAACTGTGCAGCCTGGAAGTACCCTCATCAGAAGGCAGTGAGACATGGGTCTCCAGCCAAGAGAGAATGATGGTTAGGGAAGCGGGAAGTCTGAAAGTGGGTACCCTTGTTAGGCCACTTAGGGAGAATGCATGTGCAGTTGCCCTGACTTGAGTTACTGACCATTTCACGTAGGCCATTCATTAGTCATCAGCTGGAAAGTAATTCACCTGAATACAGTATATAATTTTTCTTTACTGAGATTTACGAGAGATAAGCAAAATAAAAGGAAAGCTTTATGACATGGTTCTGTGGCCTTATTTTCCACACATTGTTCAAATTGTCTTATTTAAAAACAAACCTCCAAATTCCTCCCCTTTTGTTTGCTACCATCTTGTGATTAGTGATCTGACTTGGATTGGAAGCTCCAGACTTGTCATTGACAAGCACCAAACGCATGTATGGTGCTATATAAATAATATATGGTGTTAGATAGCTGTCCCTGCTAAGTTTTGTCTGCAAAAAACATAACGCACAGGTCAATTTATACCTTTTAAACCATCCCCCCAAATCATCCATGAATAAAAAGGCCAGATCAAACTGTTTTGGATTCTTTGCTTTTCTTTCCTAACTTGCAAATGCCATGGCAGCCTTTGATATCCACCTTTGACTAATAATAGTCATATCTTCCTTAAGGGGAATGGCCAGGGGATACTTTTCTTAATACTTATTCCTATCCTAGAAATGTTCACCATCTTTTCAAAGCTATACAACTTGTAGTCTGTTTCAAAATGACTTTACCATGGCTGAGCCACTTGTTTTCTTTCAATCTGTGAGTAATGATGATTAGATAGAGATACAGTTCAGTTATTCTCAGGAGATTGACTTAGTTTACACATGTATGCTAAAAGTGCATGAAGTTAAGTTCAGTTCCTATTCAAGTATGTGAAGTATTTTACTAAAATATGCTAATAGTTTCCCACTCCCCAAACACAAGGCTATACATTAGGATGGCAGCTTCCCGACTTTATTGGGTCACGTACCACCTTCTTTAAAAATTGCTATGAAATGAGTGGATGGAACTCAAGCTCGTGTACCGCCTGTGGCACACATACCACAGCTGGAAACCCCTGAACACAGAAACTGTTTTTCATTAAAAGTCTTATTGACATAACATGTTAATGCAGTACAAGGTACAGTCCCTTCAGCGTTGTTTCTCTGATGAGGCAATTAACCAAACACCATGAACGTTGGTGAAATGAGGAGTCAGCCTTCGCCACCTCCTCCATAAATAAGAGTATGTCTTCACTCATGGCAGCACTGTGACCACTGTCGGATCGATTCTTCGGGATCAATTGGGCGGCGGTGGAGACCTGCTCAATCGGTCCAGATGCTGATAATGTTAATCCACCACCACAAAAAGATTAACGCTGAGTTGACAGGAGGGCATTTCCCCTCAGCGCAGCATAGTGGGGATGCCATGCTATTTAGATTTTAGGAAGTCCATGGGAGATATGCAAGCTACTCTACATAGCTTGCCCATCTCCCATCGACTGCTGCTGAATTTTGCCACAAGTGTAGACCAGGCCTAACGAGGCTTCTGCGCAAAGTCATTGTCTAGAAAGAGGCTTGACAATTTTGCCTTGATGTGCTGAAGGAATATCAGTGAGGTTGGATTTAAAAAAGGAAATAAGTCTCATTTGGTAAATCATCGTTATCCTATCTTGAACATCTAAGGAAAAATAGAAATGTTGCACTGGCAAAGACTTCAACGAGTCATTGAGTCCAGCCCCGTACTGAGACAGGTCCAAATAAACCTAGATCATCCCTGACAGGCATTTCTCCAACTTGTTCTTAAACTGCCAAAGGTTGGGGGTTTATCCAACCTCCCTTGGAAGCCTGTTCCAGAGTTTAACTACCCTTATAGGTAAGTTTTCTCTAATATCTAACCTAAATTTCCCTTGCTGCAACTGCATCACATAGTTGACTCATGTTTAGTTTGTGGTCCACTATAACCCCCAGATCCTAGATAGCAGTACTTTCACTTAGCCAGTTATTCCCCATTTTGTAGCTGTGTATTTGATGTTTTGCACTTTATTTTTTATTGAATTTCATCTTGTTGAATGAAACCTATTATCCAGTTTGTCAAGATCCTTTTGAATTCTAATATAGTCCCTCAAAGTGCTTGCAACCCCTCCCAGTTTGGTGTCATCTGCAAATTTTTTGAGCATACTCTCCACTTCTGTTATCCAAACATTAATGAAGATTACTTTAATTTTTCACTATCTTTCTACAACTCTTTCACAGAAGGAGAATTGTCTGATTCTGGACAGATGACTGATACAGAAACATGAATATAAATTTTACATCCTCAAAACAATTGTGAAATTGGTAGTGGGATTCCATATGCTGTTTCTCTGGTTGTCTATTGCTGTTCCTATTGAAGGCCCAGATCCTGCGTATTTGTATCCTTTCTCCTACTTGAAAAGAAGGTTGGGTACAAATTTATAGACTTATTTCTGGTGCAGATAAGTTTCAGTAAGAGCATTTAACTTCTTGACAGTGTAATCCTGTATCTTTGACAGTTCTGTTGGCTGGATGTGTAAAAGAGCCTTTAATTCTTCACAAGATACCAAGGCAGTAGGTGCTGAGAGAGAGCCAGTAGGTAACTGCAAGGATTATGCTTTAAATGTTGGCTCTCATGGCCACAACTGTTCCCATGGTTCATCTCCATGTGTGACAGTATCAGAGGACCTCTGACATGCCAGTGGAAGCAGGCATTGCAGGGACTGCTCATCGCATCTGGATAATGAATGACCTCCAAACATCTCTGTTCTGGTGAGAGTCCAGGGGCAATTTCTGATTAGGAATGGATTTCCACACACCTTCCCATCAAATTGTAGTGCCCACAGATATGCCTGGATGGAGAGCCTAGAACTTGATCTCTGCAAGAACAGCTGAATGTAAATGCCTCACAGATGAGGGGGGTGATCCTGAATTCACTAAGGCCCTTCACACAGGTGCTGTCCCCAAAGGTGATTCTGTTTCACATGGCTATTCAGGCTCTCGTGTTTGTTAGTCCCCAGGAAGCTACAAGTTGACCTGCTGCATCTCGATGCTCTGGAGTTCTGGGTGGACATTCCTACCTGTTACATACCTGGCAAAGGAGGGTAGGAAAATATCAGCCAAGACCCTCACAAACGGCATGTGGATCATGGAGTAAGTGACCCCTGACAGTGGGTCTCTTTTCCCCTCATTTGAACAATTTACTGAGGAGTGACAAAAATCCATTTTTGATGTTCCCCCTTTTTGGAAGAACTTTTTGTCCACTTATGAAAATCTGTCATGGATCAAATCCATCTCTCTGTGATCTTGGTCTTCTGGTGGTTTTAATGATCCATTTCTTTACTATGTCAAAATATTTCCTTTTCCACAAATGTACTGGAGAATTGCTTTTTAAAGCAGCAGATCTTGTATAGCATTGTCTGTAAGAAGTGATCTGTGGATATAGCATTATGGAGAATTTCTAATCTATTTTTCCAGTATGGAGCCTCCTGCATCTTAAGTTTAAAGAATCAAGCTTAAAGTTGCTAAAGAAACAAAGCTGCTTTTTTTTTTAATGGGTCTACATTTTTCTATGAAGCATTGTCAACTTAAATATTTCGCTTACTTAGGTGCTCTTTAAGTATCAAAATATGGAAATGATGACAGAGCTGAGCAGATGCCAATATTTCGACCAATTTCTGCAACATCAGTCTTTTCTTAAAATTGAATTTGAAACAAGTGCATAAACACTAATATTTGTTTTACAACTGATTACTTTAGACTCATTCAAGTTTGTGTCACACTTGCAGTGTTTCTCCTATCAGAGGATACATAGGCACATGCATGAATTCTTCTGCAGTTTTCTCTGTATACATAATACACTGTAATTGGTCACACTGTCATTCAAGCCTGCTAAAAGATCAAAAGAGCAGAATAGCTGTTGCCACTGGCAATAAGGAACATGTAAAAAAGATAAACAGAAGGAAATCAGAGGATGGATAAAGGGGAGATTTCATAAGATAAGGTTCAGTTAAAGATAATGAGCTTTGCCTTGGTAAAAAAGACAGCTGCAATGTAACCTAGTAGCCTTATGCACTGAGGTTAAAGTTGACCTAGAATTTATGATTCATTGCTTTTTATAAATAAATAGTTGAGGAAAGGTTTGGCAAAAAGAAACACTGCCCCCCACCCTTTTCGGAAAAGTGTTTCATGTTAACAAGTTGTCTGAATGTTTACTTTGTCCTGTGTGCTCGCTAGTGGGATAGCACTCCTGTCCTTGAACCAAGTGAGAATTCAAATAAACCCAAAGCACTTTCTATACTGCTGGTTTTTTCTGCTATCTGTGTTACCAAAAATATCCTTGAGTGCTCTCTAAAGGAATTAGCGAATTGTTGTACACTTTAGAGTGAGGAATGTAGAAATACTGAATGGTCTTGCGAGCATATCAGACCTTAATTTAGTGCATTTTCTAACATAATTCAGTAGGATCCTTTTTGAACCATTTTTTAAATTTAAATTCCTGGAAAAACAGCAATAAGTAGGTAGCCTTCAGGAAACATGAAGTGTTCTTTTACTCTTAAGATCTCTGTAATACGTTTTTGAATGTTCATCATGCTACATTAACTTTCAAGCTCTGAGATGATGAAAGTGACTGAACTACTCACCATTTTTTTAAATTGAAACATTTGTATCATACCATATTTTGGTGTTCATTGTTTTCTAGGCAGTGTATTTTAGACCAGACACCGCCCTGATCCAGCCTGTACATCAAACATACATTTTCATAGAAATTGTTAACACATGAAGCACTTAAAGAATGTGGTGAATGTTAACAACAGTTACTTTCTTGTACAGCCTAGGTTAATAAACAGTAACTGTGAAGCAGTGCATTTGAATACCTCTGGGGAGGCATTTATCTCAATAAGTCTACAGATATTTTTTCTGCTTTTTCAAATTTATGTAAATGCTATATATAGATATTAGGGGGTTTGGAGAGGAACATGGTCTTGTCTGCACTAATTTGGAGGGACACGTGTCAGAAATTTAAGATCTGAGATTTCAGTATATCTAACTGCTGGGTAGGTTGAAAAGGAAAATTGGGATCTGGTGTGGGCTATTGCATGGATAAATCATTTGGGTTTTTATACTGTGTGTGTGTGTGTGTGTGTGTGTGTGTGTGGTGTGAGAGAGAGAATATTCTTGAAAAGAGGTGCAGAGATTTTTTTCATCTGGTTCGACATGCTTTCATGATGTAACGGAATGAATAAATATCTAGTCTGGAAAAATACAAAAGATGTAGATAAGACTGTGTAGTGAATGTCCCATAATCTGATGAATTTGAGGGTTAAGAGTAGAGAAGACATTTCTGATTTAGAAGAAAATGATTTGAGGTGGATGTGTTGGTCATTTTTGACAATTAAATATTAAAGTGCAATTTGACTTTTATATAAGTAAGTCTATGCATACTTTACATGATGTTCCAGTGAAGTGATGATAAAAGGATGAAAACCACTTGTGTATTTTAGTAGATTGGCTAAAGTTTATTTCTCTCAGTTATGAACAATAGCTGAGTTACATAATAACTAGTATGCCACACACAGCTCACTTTGGGGCACATTCCTGGTGATTCTTGATCAATTTTTTTTTTACAAACAATATTTTGCTGAATAGATTTCAGCATTTGGGGGGTCGTACACGCTGAGGGTCATTGCCAAGTAACCTGATTAGTAAGCTGAAGTTGGAAAATGTGAAGTATTTTAACTAAATTGTCATGTCACTGTGTAAACAGTACATGTCCTCTTCCTGCTCATGGAAAATTCTATATTAGGAATAGCCTAAACTCTAGTCTAAAGTATTTAGAGAGACATAGATAGGAGTTGAATCTTTAATTCATTTTGGGAGGAGGGAATTTTGCAGAAGGTTGCTACTGTGCAAGGGATATTGGCTGCTTTGAGAGTATTCTGACAAAAGGCGCTATATAAGAGCTAACTTATTTTTTTTAAATCCCTTTAGTGTCTGTAAAGTCTGAAATGTTAAACAAAAAAACCCAGTTTGTTTTAGAATGAATTTTTACAGCAGTTAAAGGGACACTTACAGTAATTGCTAAATTAAGACTCTTCATATGTGCATGTCAGAAATTCAGAAAATCTGAAATTCCAGAATCTGAGCACTTTGAGGTTTAGAAGAACATATGTAAAACTTAGCTAAGTAGTGGGTAAATAATGGCTGGTGCTAGATAAACACAGGCCTGTAATCTGCAAGTTGCTCCACCAAGGGAGACCTTTATGCCTGTGCAGAATCCCATTTAAGTCAATTCCAGATTGGATTTCTATGTATACAAAATATGCATTGTCTGTATCTAGTATCCTAGTATGTCAGAATTCATATATGCTCTTACTGATCTGTGATAAAAAAAATACAGGATGATGGTTAAATCAGTACAAGAACCATGATTTTTTTCCTCTAGATTTGTAATTTCTCAATCTTTGACAGATACAATACAAACTTTTAATTTGGTTCTACTACATCTGGAGTATTGTTATGTGCTTATGTAACCTCCAACTACAGAGCTTTGGCCCATTAGCCCAAGCTGTAGCAGCTCATGTTTTTAGCTCTGAAGGTCTACAGTTCAGTCTCTGGTGTGTTGGCCAAGAGGGCAGCTGTCACATTTAGATACGGTAAATATCAATGCTTAGTGGTTTGAATATACTCGAATCAAGCATTGGACTGCGTTTCTGTCAACACTATGCAAAGAGGGAAAGAGCATCTAAAATTTACTGTAGGCTTTTCTTCCTGTTACAGGTTTTTCAGTGCCTTGTCTTAGTCTGGAACTCTGCTTTCAACTTCTGTAATCTGGCGCTATGCATCCGGATCCTGGATCCTTACAGGCACTGCTCTTCATCACTGCGACAGTTCTTTTCTCCACTACTCGTTCAGGTAAGGCCTCATCTTGACCTAGGTAACTTGCTTGGGTATGAAAGGCCTATGTTTTCAAAATGACTAATGATTATGGGGGCTTCAATTTTGGGATGCCCAATTAGGGACCCCTTAAAAAGTGTCTTGTTTCAGAGCACTCACTGAAAATCAGGTGTTGATAAAGTGTCTTAAATTGAACACCCAAATCACTAGTCATTTCTGAAAATGTAGGATTGTGACTATTTCACATTATAAATATCATATTAACTTATTTTATTTGGAAAGTATAAAGAATTCCAATGACAATGTCATTGCGCTGTGCGTACAGTTCAGGTCTTACCTCCTGCTCATGGGAAGTGCTATTTTAGAGATTGATGTGTTCAAGAAGACAGAGGTAGAAGTTGAATCTCTAACAAATTAAAGCCTACCTCTAGTCTGCAAAGCTCCTGTATAAAAATGGAATGGTTTTAATAAGAGATCTTCTCTGTGTGTGCTAACTGCTTGCCTTAATTTAGCCAAAACCTTGTACTAATGTTAGCCCTGCCCAGCCAACACAGCTATGAGAGTGAGATTCATCTTGTTCTTCAATCATCCTAAAACTGAAGTAAATTCTAGCTTCAGGGTCACTTTCTGCCCCAGTTTTAACCTTTGCATCCCCACGGAAAATAGTGAGGTTTCACAGGCATAGCTGAGGGCAGATTTTGAAGACAGATGAGCGGCAAAAATAAATAATGGCACTAGTTTTACTGATGGTGATCAACAAACCAGAAAGACCACTGCTTTTCTCTGAAATCCCAATTCACATGTGTAGTGCTACCAGTTAAAAAAAGGATCTCTACTTCAAAGCTGAAAAAGATAGACCTGGCATCTTTGTGAAACTCCAGGATTCCACTTCTATGGAGCTGATTTTTCTGAGTAGAACCACTCTTTTTCTGTTTATGCATATTTTTTATGGCTCAGTAAAAATTATTCAACAATTTTCATCTGAAACTGATGTGTACAGCTTCTGGAGGAGTGAATTGATTTTAGAATAAAATATGAATTGAGCAGAACCATTCACAGGAAACTTCATATGTCACTGTGAAACACGTACGATATACTTTTTATATTTCATTGTTTACAACGTATTTCCAAACTAGAAACTGCTTTTCCACTACCATATATTTCCTGTTTGGCAAACACTGATTGTTTACCCCTTCTATTTCCAATATAACAGAAGTCACCAGGATTGCTTTTTCTTTGTTGCCTCCTATGTACCAGTTTCGGTTGTTAGCAGGAATGTGCGCAACTTTGGAAATAGTTTCCAACTGCTTTCAGCAATGTTTCAATGGGTGAGGCTGCACAAGCTCTGATGAGCATGAAATTTGCCCTGGCAAAGGACTTGTATAACCAAGTTGTGCAGCACTCAAGTTTTCATTTACCAAATAAAGTTTTTTAGCCCTTCCAATTGTGAAGATAGTTTTTCAAAAGTGAACAGATCGACAGCTTCACAATCCTGTTTTGGTTCCTCACAGTCCTACAAATAAACTGATGGAGTTCCATCTTCATCAGGCTCTAACTGGTGAAGTCCAACTATTTGGAGCACTTGAAAACCTTGGGTCAACTTTAGAAAGACAAGGTGGGGGAGGTAATATGTTTTATTAAACCAACTTCTGTTGGTGAGATAGACGATCTTTCAAGCCATAGAGAGCTCTTCTTTAGGTTCTTCAAGTAACCCGAAGAAGAGCTCTTTGTGGCTCGAAAGCTTCTCTCTCTGACCAACAGAAGTTGATCCAATAAAAGATATCACTGTAACCCGTCCGTGCCCAGGGTAGCCCACTGATAATGCCAGGGTCAGGGCAGGCTGTAAAAGGAGAGCGAATTCTCCCAGCACTGGTGGGTGACACTGCAGTCAGACTTCCCAACCAGCCACAAACAGTGCTTCTGATTCCCCCACACTGGTTATCAAGAAGCCACTGTGCCAACACACACAGCCCCCTTTACTGCATTTCAGTCTCTGGCTCCCAAACTGACACTAGGTCCAGTAAAGAGACCAGTTGTTTTAACTCTATGCTCTTTACTAAAAGATTCCCTCTGATCCCAAAGGATCAGCCACAGTACCAGTTCACTATAAGTTTGGATCTCACCCAAAATAGCTCGCTGCCAGCCAGTCCTTTAGTAACTAAAACTAAAGGTTTATTAATAAAAGAAAAACAAACAATAAGAGAAGTGTTAAAGGCTTGAAGCAATCAGATACATACAAATGATTTAAAAGTCCATATACATCAGGTTTCTAGAACAATTGTGGAGTTGTATAGTTCCTCTGGTATACATCCAGTACCTGGATGGGTCTAAGTCCTTCAGTTCAGTTGCAAAGTGTGTTGATCCAGAGGTGTGTCCGCAGCTGGACAGGAGCAAAGAACCGAACAAAGACAAAATGGTTTCTGTGGTTTGATCTTGTATACCCTCTGTTGCTGGCCATGTGGCTTGTGGAACTTTACAGGAACCAAAATAGAGTCCATAGTCACATGGGCCAATCCGGGTAACTCTTTAGGTATGCCTTTAGTTTCTTCCTAGGCCTCTGGCCTCTGTAAAGGTCTTGATGGGCCATTAAGCGGGCTATTGTCCTGCGGCCTCTCTGTCTGGGGCGTGTCTTCTACAGCACAGTTTGAAATACAGGGATATCAAAGATCCCCATAACTTTCTTCACACATATCACACATGAACACAAATATTATCTTCTTACTCAGCACATTATAACCTTTCTAACAGCACCTGACATGGTATATCTCACATGAATTACTATGATGTTGACATACTGATGTCAAATAACACAAATGCCCCCCCCTCCCAATCCAGTCCGCATGACAATCACCTCACCCACTTTGTGTCTCTAATATCCTGGGATTGACATGGCTACACCACCGCTGCATGAAATTTAGGTAAACTTGAGCCTTTTATTTCACCCTAATTTAATAAGTTCTGCAGTCTTGTAGATAAACATGCCTAAATAGCAGGCAGATTGAAGCTACTTTGACAGCATAGTAGGTCTAGAATTTTGAAGGTCATGTCAAAGTCCATTTTATACAGAGTAAATTAGCTACATCGTCAGATTACTGTTCTGTGTCCCTTCAGGAGATGGCCAAAAGTAGCTGTGTCATCTTCTGTGCTGGTGGTTTTCTCAGAAGGCCAAAACTAGTTTTAGTTTCTTTCTAACAAAATCATTCTGGTCTTTGGGCATGCAAACTGTCCCTTGTAATCCTATTTTGGGGAAGACACTTTTCCCATTTGTATAATTTTGATAGTATCTTATCCGTTCATGTATATTAATGTGGGTTCATCTAGTTTATTGTTGCCTGTTGCAGTCTGTCTACTTTTTTCATAATGACCTCCCAGAGGCATGTTAGTCTCCAGTAGTGGGAATCTGTCAAGATGAATATTTATTAGAAAGAGATAATTGCTTGTTCTCCAGCGATATCCAGTTTGACAGATTACCACTGACACCCCTCCCCGCAAAGAGTTTAGAGGTTCTGTAAATTGTTTATTGTTGTATTGTCCAGCCTTTAATTGGTGGTTATTTTGCTAGTATTTAAACTCCTGCTGTGAAAGAAGCTGTTTACTCTCTGCCGAAACCAATGACTCAAGACTTCAGTGTTAAAAGAATTTCTGCCATGGCTGCATACAGTGGCCCGAGACTCTAGGCGTGGTCATCTGACAAGCTGTATCTTTTTGGAGAACAATTGCAGGGACTTACTGCGCAAATATAAAAAGTAATAAATAAATCTGGTCCTATCTTCCATACAAGTCAAAGCATAACTGATCTGGACAGGAGGGTATCAGAGAGTATTCACATGTCATTTTGCTAAGTATTGTTCAGACATTTAATGACTTTTTCTTTCCTTTTAGATTCGATTCATTTTATTTCTGAGCCTCTGTCTACTATCCAGAAGCCTGGTGGGCTTGTAAAGCTTCATTGCTCTGCTGAGCCTTCCACAGCTCGTATTTCCTGGTTGTTTAACGGAGAGAGGTTGGACAGCAAGCTGGAGCGAGTGGAAGTGCAGCCAGAATCTTTGACAGTCTTCTCTCTGAGCCCCTCGAATTCTGGTCACTATCAGTGCATTGCCAGTTACAGTGCTGGTGCAATTCTGAGCAGGCCTGCCTCAGTATCCATAGGCCGTAAGTTACTTTGTACGCTTACTGCTAACTCCATGGCAAAACTTAGTAGCCATTACCTGGTTGTATGAAATCATTTTCTTCCTTTGTAGAGATGAAAGAAACCAGACACGTTTTGACTTTCAGAAAATGCATAGTGCATGTTTTTGGAAAATGTTTTGAGTTTTCAAAGAAAAAACACTCTAGAACTTTATTAGGAAAACAATGCTTTTTAAAACCACTGCCTTATTTAATCTAGGATTCATTAGTGCTTCAGAGAAGATGTATAGCCTCTGCCCAAAAGATCTTGTATATCTAAAATTGATGTAATAAGATTACAGGGACATTGCTCTTTGTTTCACTTTAAAGCCTAAAATGTCTGTCAGTATGAAGAGATGGATGCAGCTACAAGCATGGTTGAGGGCTCTTTTTATTCAGAATATCACCGGACTGAATCATCACTGGGTTTCGTTGTCTGTTTGCTGTCCAGTTTTAAGTTCTCAAGTATTTTGACTTTACAAATTATACCTGTGTAGTGTACAGCTACAGTAAAGCATGTATATATGCCGTGCAAAGAGTCCTAGACCATTGTGATATCAGAGGTAACTCAATTACCACCCTTACTCTGCAATTAATTTGCATTCAACAGCTTCACTGGTTGTATATGGGAGACTGCATAGATGGGGGATAACTTGTTCCAACTGCAACCCATTCACATCCACATAACCACCCACACAGCAACAGAACTGGTATACACAAAAACCCCAAACGCACACAAACCCTCATGGCAGCACACAGCCCTCATTCGCTACCTGCACAAATCTCCTAGCCCAGCCCACCCAGACAATCAACACAACAATCTTCACAACACCCCGATCACACAGTAATTTCAAATGTCCCTTGGAAGCCTAGAATTTTGAAAGCTCTTTTTAGATGGTAACAGATCCGTTACCATCTAATTTGTAAGTTTGCAGCCATTTTCAGTTTTTTTTCTTACACACACGACTTTACAAATCACACCGGTATGCCTGCACGAGCTTTCAGCTACTAGTTCAAATTGTAATAAGTGAGAGTAGCAAACAGAGTGGGATGAGAGTGGTTTCAGCAATAAAATCATGTCATTTCTCAGGTTGGGCATGAGTAGATTTTGGTGATTCAGCGTTGTTTTTATTATATAAATGGGGCGGCAGTGAATATTAATGACTTTCTGTTTAAGGTATCACTGAGTTTTCAGGAGGGAATGAGATACTTTTACTATGGTGAAACACATTACAAAAATTGGATCGGAACGAAGAGAATGTAGTAGTTTGAAGACTTGAAAAAGGGATAGACAAACTTGTGAGAGAAATTAATGGGTGGGCTAGTAGTAGTATTAAATATTTATATTCTGGTAGTGCCCAAAGCCCTGTTTGGGCTTGGGCTCCTGTTTATATGGGACTGTACAAACAGATAATTCCTGGCTTTGAAGATCTTACAAGTTAAACACACAAACAACTGAATAAAGGATACAACACAGAAGCAAAAAATGTAGTGAAGAATTGATGCTACTTTATTGGTTATGTGTAGTGTAGTTTGTGAAGGTTTTTAATTGGGAGGGAATGAGGCAGGGAGGCCAAGAAAAGAAGGGGAAGTGGAATAGTTGCATGTAACCATGGTCAGCAGGCTGGGTTTTGTAGGCATCAAGGCAGAGGTGAGTCTTAAGGTATGAAGGAAGATAAAGTTAGTAGCTTGTCAGATTTTATCCAAGAGCTTTTCCCGTGTGTGAGGAGCATTACTGGAGGAAAGTTGGCCTCATTAGCAGAGCATTGAGGGTGTTGGGAATAATGATATGGCTAGGTCAGATAGAGAGGGATAGAATTCTGGAAGGCCTTAACAACGAGAGTCCGGTAGCACTTTAAAGACTAACAAATTTAATTTTTGCAGACATTTAAGCTTTCGTGGGCTGTAATCCACTTCGTCAGATAAGAGCTCACACCTTATTTCTCAGACTTTTCAAATGGGAAGCAGAAAAGCATATCACCTTTCCAGGGTGAATGTGCTCTCCGTCTCCTCTTTTCCAGTGAAGCTTCCAGGTAACAAAACACCCACACAAAGGAAGGAACGTTGACAAAACTCCCAGTACCACAAGTCAGCGCTCACATATGCAGTTGTGTTGAAGAGAGTAAAAGCAAAGGAGGGACAGAGGTGCCAAAATGATATGGGTTAGGCTAATAACTTATAAAGCACCTCTCACAATAATTTAGGTACTGTTTGTAATGCTTTAAGAATAGAAATGACAGGTCCACAGTAGTTAGTGGTAAACAGAACTACAGCTGCGAGCCAGATTAGAGCTAGATTGTTAGCCAGAATGTTGGAGAGAAAAAAACACAATCCACATGCCTGGAGTGTTTTCTTGAAAACAGCCACACTCTTGGCAGGGACATCAATGACAGTCTGGCTCCCTCCTTTTCCTCCTCCCAAAAAAGCCCTTCTACCCGTCTTAATGCAACTAATGCCCTATATGCCCTTGGAACCATACAAGGGCTTTTGTCCATTGCCTTCCTCCCAAACTGTTTTTGATTTTATTGAAGCCTTCAGAAGCTCTTTTCTGAGGATGATTTTTAAAACTACAGTGTTAATGGGAAGTGTTTCCATATCTGAAAGTGTTTGAAACCACACGTGCAAAATCTAAGCATGTGCTTAGAGGAAAGAGGAAACATGCTCATAGATTGCTTTCTGCAACTTATAGTCTGAATTTTCAGAAGCAAAAATCTTTTTGCCTTTTTTCTCTGTCACCCTCCGTAAAGCAGAGAGTCAATATCTTGCGAATCTTCTTTCCCTAATCTGTGCACCGGATAAGGAATGAACAGGTACTCTAATTCGCACAAACAGTGGCTCCTACTATACGTAGCCACACTGAGACCTAGCATTAATGTTTCTAGTTATAGCTTTTATAGTACTTGAAAACACAAGGATCCCACAAGCTTCTCTTCCAGGCAAAAGAATTTTCAAGTGTAAAGTCTCTTGTTGCTCTGTCATATCATTACAAAACCATATTCTGCTGGCTGCACTTCTTGTTTTAAAATTTTCTGCATTGAGGCAAGTGTTGCACAAAGGGGTATTAGAGAGCCCTTTGCAGTCTCTCTCTGTTTTGAACAATTCACAGCAATATCTGGCTTTCACACAGCAACTGCTACCAGATACTCTGTAAATGCAAGTGAAGTTCTCAGATGTGGTTTGTTTCAGTTCTGTGACATCCTTTTGCTTTTTTTCTTTTCTCAAGGGGATTTCTCATGGGATTTCTTTTCTCAAGCACTTGCACACTAGAACTGATAGGAAAACTAGAGGAGAGGGGAAGAATGGAGAAGAATTTGATTTTTTTCCTCAAATTTCCTTTCCATTTTTTTATTAATTTAGTTTGGTGAAAATCACCTGACCATCTTTTTAAATTCCTTTTAAGTTTCCTTTTTTGGTTGTATTTTTCTATATTCATTTTTCTAATCAATCTTTGCCTGGGTTGTTGAACTGTAAATTGTCTGATTAAAAAAATGCTTGAAGTAGAGGGAACATGGGCCAAGTTCATAAAAAAAAGATTATGTAGCACTGAAGACAGTTTCCTCGGGGAGTATGATTTGGCTGTCCTGCATCAGAGTTCTTTCTGAATTGAGCCTTTGTCAGCCAAGATTTGAGTAACCTCTTCTTAAAGATGCCCCATCGATGGAGCATGTCCAGAATCCCAGAGAGAGGAAAACTTCTCAATTGAGAAGACTAAGTGTTTTGGTAAAGTGCTGACCCATAGCCAACCCTGTCTCAAGAGACCTGCAAGGGTAATCAGCATAGACCAACTTTACAGGCTGTAAGCTTTGAACATGGAAGCTAGCAGGAAAAGAGCAGCTTGCATACTTTACCGCGCTACATGAGGGACTTGGGCAGGCTTAATTTGTAATGAAAGCGGTCCTGGGGCTCAAGCAATATTTTTTTTTCTGTCAGCTGATTTGGCAAGCCTATAGGTACAGGGGCTATGTACTGCCAAGTTCTGGCCAAAATTAAGCTCTGGACTTAGGGATTGGGTTCATTACCAACTCTATAGCCATGCCACTGTAGTATAGACACGTGCTAAAGCAACGTAGAGGGTTTTCCTTTTACTATAGTGAATCCACACTCTCGAGAGAGAGATCAACATGTATGTGCTGGGCTGACAGTTGCTGCCGCACCTGCTGGCTTGAAGTGGTTTCCATTGTATACTGGGTTTATAGTTTGGTTCAATGGCTCTCAGCACCCCTGGGTTAACAGAAGAATTCTTCTGTCAACCTAATGGTGCCAACTCAGGGACTGAAGTAGTCTTAACTGTGTGTCTCCGGGTGTGACTTTTTCATACCCGTGAGCGACACAGGTAGCTTGACCTAGCTTTTAAGTGTAGACCAGGCCTAAGACAAGTTGTTTCTGGGTTTTTAACACCTTAAAAATGAAGTTGGGACATGCTGTGACTTGTAGGTTGAGATTTTATATTCAACTCCTATTGTATAGGCAGTGGATGGCAGATGCTGCATTCGTCTCTGATGTATTCATTGTCAAGATATGTTTCTTCCATTGTAACTAATTCCTTTTTGTATGCATACATGGAGTTTACAAAGCACCTGTTATCAGTGTACTGTAAATTTCCTCCTGCATTAAGTTCAGAACTGGCAACGACACTCTCAGCTCCTGGGTTGAGAGCCAATCTGTTTCCTTATTACTTTTCATGAAGTAGTTGTGTGGAACTTACAAGAGGGAACCATTTTCAGTTTTTCCATCCTTCAAGTGAAAACTCTGGCTTTTCATGCAATAGAAGTTCAGATACCTATTACCCTAGCTCTGGTATTGAGACCTACATACGAGGTCATACATCTTTACAGAAGAGTTAAGAGATGCTGTCAAAAATAATATTCAGTCTGATCAAAATCTGCTGTGTTTGCCATCAGAAAGTACTGTTGAACCCCACCTCCTCCTAAATCCACAATCCCACTTACCTTTGTAAACTATCTTCCAGGTCTTGATGATTTTGATACTTCGATGAAACATACAGTTACAGCAGAAGAAGGAAGTGCTGCTTTCATTGGCTGTAAGGTACCAGAAAGTAACCCTAGAGCACAAGTTCGCTTTCGAGTACGTGGAAAATGGCTAGAACAATCAACAGGTGAGAGATTTTATTAAGCTAGTAACTAATATAAATGACCCTGCCCAAAAAAATGCTTCCTGGAATCATAACTAATATCCTAAAAAGTGCAAAACTCATGATACAATTCATTTTAGATCATATATCTTAGTAAAGACATCCATTACAGGAATGAATTTTTGTCTGCAGAGGTATTGGTTCACACCAATGCACTTTTATATACATTTAAAAAGATAAATCTAAGAGAACAGGGTGCTAGATAAATTGACTAATGAAAATTTTGAAAATTGTTTCTTAAAACTAATTTAAACAAACTTTTTTCCCTTCCTCAGATAACTACCTAATTCTTCCATCTGGAAATCTGCAGATTTTGAATGTCTCTTCACAGGACAAAGGGTCCTATAAATGTGCAGCATACAACCCAGTCACTCATGATCTCAAATTAGAACCCACTGGACATAAGATCATAGTCAGCCGTGAGTATTTGGTATAGCTGCGAGGATGGCTTTAAAAGATAAAAACTTTGAACTAAATTGATCCACTTTAAATTAATATTTTAATATACTTGCTAGATTTTAACGTCTCACTATTCTGATGGTGAAACTCCTATATAAAAGATAGTTGGCAAATGTCTGCGGAACATTTTTCATCTGCTGTAACTGACTTTGATTTTGTGACTTTATGAAAAAATCAATCAAAAAAGATTCTTAGTATGAATGCCTAGAAGTCTAAACAACTCTGGTTCTGCAAAGTCTTTCCTTTTTGCACGTATTTTGGTAATGTATTTCATCAGTGCAGTCGATGATAACTCCCTTATATTGAAATAGTCACCTACATTATCCAATTCATGGTCTCTTCTAACATGGGTTATCAAGTATGTGATCTGTGATGAATGCTCTTTCTGTTTCAATTGCAAAAGGAGTAATTACTCCTGCTTATGGTTTGTTCTCTTATTAGCATAAATGGCAGTGATAAGAACATTAATGGGGGAATGCAGAGTCCACAGTAGAGAGATGGTGGGTGTACACTTCTGTATGGGAAATGAAAGCTCAAATCTAAAAAAGACTGAAGGAGCTAGGGGAATGCCCCACACCCAGTAACCACCACTCCAACTGACTTTGAGGGGATGCCAATATAAGAGAGCCCCATCAGGCTGTACTCAGGAAAATTGGCTGCAGTATCGGGGTAAATTTGGTAAAATGCACCACCTCAGGGCTTTGACAGAAAAGTGAGGGAGCCTCTAGAGTAAAAAGTGCTTAATTATCCAATTTCAAAATTGCATCACTAAGGACTTTTATCTTTTAATATATTCCTTTACTTCCAGGCACTTCTGCAGAAGGTTTTCGCATTCTTCACCCCACCGTTTCTCAGGCTTTGACAGTCCTTCTGCACAGTCCCCTAACTCTAGAGTGTGTTGTTAGTGGGTTGCCTGCATCTCATGTCCACTGGTTTAAGGATGGCCAGGATGCATTGACTGGAAGCAGGTGGAGACTGCTGCACTCCCATCTTGTGACAGACAGACTTGATACATTGGATGCTGGAAACTACTCCTGTGTGGTGGCAAATGAGTCTGGAGGAGTGAAATATATAAATTACACAGTAACGATACTTGGTAAGACAGAGATAGGAATGGAATTATTTTTTATTTGCAAGTTTTAGGTTGAAAGCATATTCAGTTTTTGTTTATAGTAGCTCTGATAAGTTCCCTCACGCTCTTTTAACCTAGACAAGGGCTGATGCATTTTTAAATTAATTTTTACGTCAAGGAATTAGGATGTGTACTTAATAAGCATATCTCGTGATCTCTCCCTGCTTGTATCCCTTATGACTCATTATTCTTTTTCCAAATCCTGTTTCATCCTTTATTGTGTTAATCTGTTTTGGATTCGTAACTCCTTTGGACAAAATGAATGCTCTTGTTTGTCTGCAAAATGCCATGCACACCTCTAGTACAAGATAAATCATATGCCAAAGTAGGATGCATCTCCTTTCCCTATTTATGGTAGTAACTAAACAAAAAGTTAGCTGAAAGAAGTAAGGATACTAAAATGTTTTTTCACCCTGTCAGTATGCAGTTGGTGACTTGTGCCTTTGTAATTCATTACTATTCTGCTTTTCTTTCATAGCAGCTCTTTTTGGGCACTGCATTAATGTAAGATAGACTCAGTCTTGCAGCATCCTTAAATCCTGTTGAAGGAAACAACCTTTCATCTTTTTCAGACATTCCCAAAATGTGTCCCAAAGAGGCAATCATCTTGCAACATTCTTACTGTTGCCTAAAATAGAAAGTAACTAAAGGTGTTCCTAACACTTATCTCCTAGAGCAGGGATCTCAAACTCAATTGCTGTGGCGGGCCGCATTTACATTGAGTGGAGTTCAGGGGGGCCGCACATGACACACACTACTCTACTGTACCTTTCATGCTCTACTCTCCGCCGAAAAATTCTCCCCGCAGGGTAAAATTCGGCGGCACAGTAGGAGAGAGAGGCTCTCACAGGGACTTGCAGGCTCCACTGTCCGCTGTCAAATCTATCTGTGGGGCCCACATTCGGCGGCCATTTCCTTTTTAAGACGGCCACAGCTTCCCGGAGCTCCGCTCAAAAAAAAATGCCAGCACAAGCCTGCAGCCGGATTCGGACTGCGGGCCGCATGACACAAGCCCGCGGGCCGCAGTTGGCCCGCGGGCCGCGAGTTTGAGACCCCTGTCCTAGAGAATAGCCCACTTTTCTATACCTCTCAAAAGTAGCAAAAGGGCTAGGGTCTGGACTTCCTTGTGTGTGGCTAATGAATAATGTGCCTCTAGATGCAAGTCTTCTGACTATTTGTCATTTGACATACTTTTATTTGTAAATTTCAAATTTTATCTTTGTGCTAATTCTGTGTGGGATTTTCAAAATGGTACAGCGATTGCCTCGCTATTCCCATTGATATCAGTGGGAGCCTTCCCAATGATCGGGGTGAATATGGTAGGCCTTAGATGTGTGTATATTCTGGCTAAACAGTCTGAATGGTTACAAATAGACCCAGTTTGTTTCATAAAGTAGAAATTCTGAAACACAAAATAGTTTTGTCAAAAAAGATGTCCGTTAAGGGAATGCTTTAATTTTTATATTGTAAGCATGACTTTTCTGAACTGAAAGAAAAAGCCATTAAAAGGAGTGTCAAGTAAATGCCTTAGAAGCACATTCTTCATCTTTCACTGAACTTGAGACATAACTAAGCTTGGCCTCCATATGTGTGATAAGTTTGTAAGAGATTGTATTGTTGTTAAATGTGTGCTCTAGTAACTAGTTGCTGCATGATTCCTGAAAAAGCGGCTTGCAGGGCTTCACATTCCTTTTTGTTTGTTTTACAGAACCTGCCTCAATTTCTAAAGGACTGCAGGATCAAACAGTGGCTGTGGGTGCAACTATACATTTCTCCTGTGACATTCATGGAAACCCTGCTCCTAATCTTACCTGGTTCCATAATGCAGCTCCCATCCATTTCTCTCCACGACATCTCCTCACAGGAAACAGGCTGAGAATCGGCGACCTCACCAAGGAGGATTCTGGGTTGTACCAGTGTGTGGCAAACAATGGGATTGGTTTTATGCAGTCCACTGGGAGACTTGATGTCCAGACAGGTATAGGAACACTTTTAACTCTCCAAGAACTTAAACGAAAACCTTTGCTTTTTCTGACACATTTTAGTTTTCTTGCCGAAAGATTTGGTTTATTTAGCGACAAAGTCCATTTCTGACCACAGTGAACAGCAAATTATATAATGTATCTATCACTTGTTGAAGTGTTTCATGGGAGACAGGGAGATATAACCCAGCTCCTTAGTTCAAGGATCCAGAATTTAAGAGAGCCCCCCCCCCCAAAAAAACCATCTTGCTTCAAATATAGTTCTGCATGTTTTTCCTAGACAGTTTAGGCTTTTGTGAAATGTTAGCTATGTTTTGATAGGAATATTTGGATAGCTGGAGGTATTTGGTGTCTTTTACATTGATTGTAAAACTTTTAAACCTACATTTTGGGGTTCAATCCAACTGTATTGAAACTTATTTTGAGAGTTTCTTTTATTGATTCCATTGTCCTAAATTATCGGAGTTGAATGGTTTCAGGTTTGTCCCTTGTTCCTTAGGGCAGGGACCTGGAGAATAACCAGCAACCAGAAAACTAAAGAACTGTATAAATGACAAATATTTAAATGTGTTCATTTTTGTACCATATTAACAGCTCATCTGTACTTAGACAGTAGAGTCTATAGTATAGTGAATTAATTCTAAGTCTGAACTGTGTTTTTTAACAGGCAGAGGTTCCAAGCCAGTTATAGTTTCTTCACCAGCCAGTGCCAGTGTGGTAGATGGTAGTGATGTTACCTTGTCGTGCAATGCCAGTGGGCTGCCTGTTCCTGTAATCCGTTGGTACAACAGCCATGGACTTATTACCAGCCACCCTTCTCAAGTCCTTCATTCAAAACCACGAAGACCTCCACAAACAAGAACAGGCAGCACCATTTTAGAACCCATGTACTTCACCATGTCTCGCGCTGGATCAAGCTCCCTATACATTCAGGCAGTTACTCCAGAGCATGCTGGGAAATACTCTTGTGAAGCAACGAATGAATATGGCTCCACACGGTCAGAAGCATTTCTTTCAGTTGGTAAGCTGGCATCAATGTTGCCACGAGCCTTTTTTATATTTAACATTTTCAATAATCTGGCCATGTGCCTTATAGGGTGAAACATATTTTTAGTGTTGAGAGTGTCAGTTTATCAAAATCTGAATTAACACAATTAAGTGGCTATTTCATGGCACATTGAAATGAGTTGGCCAGTTTCCTAGTGTGTAGATATTCACCGTGTCATTTTCAGCCATCTCACCTGAGACGAAAGGTAGTACCAGTATCTCACCTCCTAGGTGTGTGTCAGTATCATGGCACATCTTTAAGAAGGGAGACGGCTATTTGGGGGAGCCCCATTCTGGAGTTACAGGATTTAGTTCTCCAGTCTGATCCAATAAGGAACCTTTCACAAGCACTAACTTCCCTTTAAAATTTCTACAGACTTTCCAAAAAACTCTCTTTAGAATCCCCTGCTAATGTGATGCGTGGTTGCAGCTCAGCTTTCTGTCATGATAACTATAGTTCAAGACTGCTTCGAAAAGTCACTAAAGCAATTGGTGTACAGCAAAGACAGTGTTTGAAGAGTCAAGTGAAGCAGGGGAATTTTCAACTGTTCTCAGTAGCACATCTTGTCCTCTCCCTCCACCATCTTAGCTGTGGGTAGATGAGAAATGATTGTTTAAAAAAAAAAAAAAGGAGGGGGGTGGAGGGAGATAATATAAAAGGCTTGATCTTGCAAAGAAAATACCCAGTGTTCACTATTCCCAGAGGTTGTTACTTGAAAGAGAGTGTTCTTGTACTGAAGGCATGCTATAAGGAGAAATCTTTTTATTATAATTTACGTATTATGTCCAAGATCACAAAAACATTTTTTTAAGTTACACTAACAAAAACTAGGGTAAAATTTTAAAAAGTACCCAAATTATTTAGATTCATGTTCCTTTTCAAAAGAGGCTTGGACTTAAGAGCCTAAGATTTATTGAAAATCACTGGCATTTAGGCCTCTAGATGTCTTTTTAAAATGGGACTTGAGTCTAAATCCTGTAGGTGGTTTTGAAAAATTTACCCTTAGTCTTGGTGTACAGTCATCAAAACATATCATAAGAAAAATAGAAAACCCAATTAAAATTTGAGAAGTTCCAGGGGGGTACCCATGGTAGTCTGTATACAGCAAAAACGAGAGTTGTGTAGCACTTGAAAGACTAACAAATTTAATTTCTGCAGGCATAAGCTTTCATGGGCTGCAACCCACTTTGTCAGATGCAAGAAACAGAAATCAGATGGGGGGGTATATATACCCCCCCCAAGGGTAAGGAACAACAGCGAGGAGGGTAGGTATAGGAAAGTCCATTGAGTTAGAGTACATGAAGCATATTCACAGCCATTGATTAGAAGGTGAGAATGTGTGAACAGTGACAAGTACTTCTTGTAGTGAGAGAACCATTCCAAGTCCCTATTCAGACCCAGTTTGATTGTGCCAAGTTTGCAGATGAGTTCCAGCTCTGCAATTAAATTAAAATTTGCTAAGTCAAAAAGCAAGTTAAACTTTATACCTAATACTTTACAAAATATATAAAGATAGAGGATATATTGAATGCATAATTCATGTAAAACAACATTAACTTGAATTTTTTTAGTTACCTAATTTTTAAATATTCTGACTTTCGATACAACACTTGTAAATATATGTCCTGAAATGAATTAAAATCCTTTTAGAAAAGATACTTTTCTGCTTCCATCTTGATGGTGTTTAGAAGCAAAGGAGATGCTGACTATAGGGGACTGTACAGCAATTGACTAGACTCAAGGTACTATCAGATATACAGCTTAAACTGAGATATATTTCTAAACTTTTCATTTAGGTTTTAGTAAATTTTTTTCCTTTTAATAAATGTATGTATCTGAAATAGGTTTAAAAAAATTCCTGACAAAATGATTTCAGTGTAGTTTAATATAAAAAAGCTCACATTAACTTCTGTAATGGACCTCATAAAACTAAAATCAAACACTGCTTGAATTGGGAATAAAAATCCTGTTGCCTTGTCTGAACCTTGTGGCAGTGAGTTCTACAAATTAAATGTCATATTTGCTTTTATCAGTTTTTCAAATTTGTTGCACTGTCTTCTGGTTGTGTTTAAGTGACAGTAAACGCATTGATTTTGATGTGTAAACCTTTAAATGGGTTTGGGATCTGGCTACCTGAAAGCCATCAGGATTCTAAGGACAATTAAATGCCAGATGATATTTATAAACCATATGAATTTAATAAAGCAGTTCTAATAGCAGTAGTACCAAACAGATGTAGTTCTGCAATCAGTTCGCAAACAGTTTCAGATGAACATGTCGGGTAAAGATTTCAGAAGCACCTGAATGATTTAGGAACCAAACTCTGGCCTGGTCTATGCTTACCGGGCGATTCGGCAGCAGTAGCTTGCATAATTCCCATCGACTGTTGTGCTTTCCTTCTGCGCACTGTCTTCACTGCACTGCGCCACTCGGGGTGGATTAAACAGCGTCAACTTCTGCATCAGTTGAGCCCATCTTCACTTGACCACTCAATTGATCCAGATAAGTCAATCTGATGGCGGCGACTTTGTCGCTGTCAGTATAAACAATACCCCCTGTGGCACTTAGTGTCTTGAGTTATTTAGTCGCTTTGGAAAATGTTACTTGTCTTGACTAGTAACCCCCCATCTTGTAGTGCTGATTGGAGGAGGCTGTCATCAGGAATGCTTTAGAATGCCAACCACAAACGTTATTGTTAACTTCCATCGAACACTAGCTTATTTTGTGGAATTGCTAAGGAGTTGTTTAAAAGGGTGCAGTGACTATGAAGCTGAGGGAGGATAGCTAATCTGACTAGGGATGGAATGAAAGAACTAGTGGAAGAATCCCACATTACATACTGAAACAGAGGATACAGAAATCTTGACGAATCCTGTGGTGTAGGTACATAAATCTGAACTGCCTTAATAAAAATGACTATCCTGTGGTGTCCGTCCATGAGTAAAATACAAATTGTTTGCCAGTTGTTAACTGCTAACCTTCAGGACAAGTGAAAGCAATAATGACAGTAGGTCTTACCCACACCAACCTAAACCATAGCTAATTCCCCACATGCTGCAGTCCACTCTGCTCCAGCCGTCTCCAAGTCATATTGTATGCATCTAGAAACCCTTACTAGCCCATCACAATAAAGTACACTTTCCAACAGTTCAAACAAACAGGTCGTTGGTTTTTATACTAACATGCAGCATGTATTGCTTTCTCACTGGCTAATTTAGTGTACTAGATACATGTTAAGGGTGGGACTGTTGTACCGCATTTCTTCTGTTGTCTTGAACAAACTGTGGTCTGGCCTTGAAGGCTTCCTCTTCATGTTGCTTATGATTTCCATCCCCAAACTCTACCGTATTCCTAAATAAACCAATACTTGCTGAGAACATCGGCTTCAGTTTTTAAAAAACCTCATTCCCTCCCCCTCCAGCTTCCAAGAAGTGGCCAAAAATAGCAGTCACACTTGTTGTTGGTATTTTAATGGAGGTTTGAAGGAATCTGAGGTGGCCTAGCCAAAACAGTGTAAGCTTTACGTTCCCAAGGAATTGCTGTTAGTTTACAAAATAAAGTCCCCCTTATTCCCCTCCACCTTCCAGGCCCCTACACATAACAGAAACCTACTCAAATCCATGAAAGAATGGGCAAGACTAAGAACATCTGGCTTCTCACATTTCAGCGTACAACCTCAGGAGCTACCTCATTTCCCTCAGAGTTCTCCCTTTAGATATTGAAGTTTGATGCTAACCTCAGATGTCCAATCTGCCAACCTATTGCTGCCTGGAATGTTGACAAGCTGTGTATCAATTCCAGGATTCCCTGAGTATTTTTTTTTCTCTTGTGCTTTCCAGTACCACTGACCACATTTCAGTTAAAGCAACAGGGCAACCAAAGGAGGCACACAGAGGGTTTTCAGAAATATGGTTAACATCACAAATAGTACTTTAGATTTGTCTCTAAGATTGCCTTATTCTTAGCAGTATGTTTTCAAATGAGTTGGCTGGGTTTCAGCTATGTAATGTTCAATGCTAATAAAAATTACTCATAACTAAAACTTCACCAAGTGAAATAAGAAAATGCCCTTAATGTACTTTTGTACATACAGTAAATCAATCATTAAACCATGGCTACAGTTATGATTCACTTCAAATTACTCTGCTTTAGAAGTGGAGTTATTTACTGCTCCACGTAAATACATTGCTGTTACCTAATGTACCTGGTACATCAATTATAACACATCCACTGCTGCCTATCTTCCAGGCACTACACCTTAAGAATGCTTACATTCCAATGAAACGTTGCCCTTCTCTGTTACTGCATAAAAGATGCAGTAGAGTCCAGGAGCGAAGTACAATAGTTCGTTAATTATTTCCAGTGCGTGAAGCAAATAGATTTTGTCTTGTAGATGTAACCAGAATTTTTCTTCTGCAGTTCCTTTTGAATCTAGTACGAAAGCTGAAGAAGTCACTCCTGTGGAGGTTGTCCTGAGTGATGAAGGTGGTGGAGGTTCTGATACAGAAGCGGGGTTCTCAAATTTGTCTCCAACAAAGTTGCATCTGGATGCAGTTGCTACAGAAAAGCCATCCAATGGGGCTTTGCCTCCTGAAGCCCCAGTCATCCTCAGCCCTCCACAGACACTCAAGCCAGACATGTACAATCTGGTATGGCGCTCTGGAAAGGATGGTGGCTTGCCCATCAATGCTTACTTCGTGAAATATCGCAAGGTACTGCTGCTTTGCAGGAGATAGGAATAACTTCACAGCAGATGGATTGCGTTGTTTTAGGCTTCTAAAGGACCTATCATTGTTACAGCAACATGGATGTTGAGACCTATGGTATCAGCTCCGAGAGAAAATAAAATACAGTTGAACCACGGCTTTGCTGTGGACGTACAGGCAGTCTGTTTAGGGATGATTGAAGTTGGTTGCAAGTTTGCGGCCTTTTCTGGGTTTAACTGTGCCTTGTTCAATAGAACTCGAGTTTTATTTTCATTGTAGTACCATTATTGTATGTGTGGAATTGGACTATGGTGAGCATTATTCATACAACATTAGTAATTAAAAAAATAATTAAATTCTGTGGGCCTGGTTCTGATCGTACTCGCATTGGTATAAATCAGATGCAAGTTCTGACTCTGACCCAGTAAGTCTAAGAATTCACTATATCACATCCTGATACCATTTTTAAGCTACAATGATATCAGGGAAAAATAAAAATTAAATTCTTCACCAAATATGTTGAATGTTTGGTTCTTATTAGTACTGTGTGTAGTTTGAATAGAACTTTTGCAACCAGTGAACTCCTTTGATTAAAATTAGAAAAATGCAACACATTGGCCCAAATTTCAAATCAGACTTTTTTTTCAGAAGGACTAAGTTACTGATTTAAATTTATAAAAAATGAATTCTTTGTACATCCTAGTCTTGTCCCAACCTGAAGTGGAAATACTGCAAGGTATTTTTGACCAGTCAAATCTTGGAAATCTCATAACAGAGCCCGTTCTGATAATTTTAAACTACAGGTAGTTTGTTCCGATAAGAACCAAAAGTTTTGAATATTATCTGACCCTTCCAAATTTACCCATCACTAGCAATTATCTTTTCAGTTTTTAATGCTTTTTTACTTACATATTTTAGTAGACAGTTTATAATGGTTTTAAAAGCATCAATCTCTTCTATCATAAAAGCTATTCAATTGATTTCCTCCTCTTCCAAGATTTCTTTCTAAATGCATTTGACAGAAATGTTGTTTTTGAAGAAAATTTGAATCAAGGCCTCCAGTATAAACTTCAGTAATCCATAGCATTTTCATGTTTTTATTAAAGTCTTAGGTTGTTTAGTAGTTTATTTTTGGTAGAATCTCTGCCTTTCCTTTTGGGATTTGGAATAATGCTTTTCTCAGAGGGTCAAGTATTAAGAGAAATCTTTCTTTTGCCTAACGGAACTGGTGAATTCACTGTAAAACAGAAAAAATCCAACAAAGAAAAAATTTTACACTAATTAAAACAAATCTCCAATCTTCTTTCTGTTTTCCAGCCTCTGGAAGTAACCAAGCCAATAAAACACTTCTTCTTTGTTACTCATTATAACCAATAAACATTTTAAAGATGCTTAAATTCATGAAAGGCTGGAATAGATTAGGGTAATTGACTGTCACCTTTTTCATCTTGGATACTGTTTAAAATCCAGGGCTGGTCTGTAGTGAGGCACGTGCACACTACCATCTAACGGCTATTTTGGCATTCTGCTTGAAATCATTTGTCCTCATTCTAGTTCCTCAGGCACAAGGTCTCACAATAAATATCCACTGTAATACGTCCTATGTGCTATTGTTGTTAGCTGTTTTAGCTGAGTGGCCAGCAGCCAAATAAATCTGGAGACTAAATTCTCTCAAATCTTGATCTTGGGGGTCCTTTAGGCCAAGGCTCAGGTCTGTTGGAGGGACATTATGTAGACGTTCACAGAACTGCTGCTTGTGCTCTACCTGCTGGGTGGATAAAGGACTTGGATTTCCAGAGCTGTCACTAGCACTAAGTAAAGCCCATTTAACATAATTACACGTTTCGGCCATTTTATACGCCATAACATCCAGAAGACCAACTCAGATGATATTTTCCCACATCTAAAGTTGAAGTCATGGTTTGTCTTGCTCTTAGCATCTTGTGATTCCCTCTTGTACAGCTGGATGACGGCATCAATGTCATGGGAAGCTGGCATACAGTTCGTGTCCCCGGCAGTGAAAATGAGCTTCGTCTCGCAGAGCTGGAGCCCTCCAGCCTCTATGAAGTTCTGATGGTAGCAAGGAACGCTGCTGGTGAAGGCCAGCCTGCCATGCTTACTTTTCGCACCAGCAAAGGTGGGTGCTGTGTCTCCTACGTTCAAAGTTGTTACCAAAACGTTCCTGTAATTTAAGTTGGCTGTGGCTTGCCTATACATTGTCTGTGTGGAAACAATTGCTTTTAATGTAATGTCAAAGGAAGAGGCAATCACAACTAAAGTTGGTAAATGGGATCCAGCATAGCTATCGGTCAAATTTGGATGGTGCATTACCATAGCTGTGTGCTGAGAGGATTCTCGTTAGTAAAAGACAGCAGACGCTCAATTGTCATGCTGTTTGTGGTGATTATTTGCATATGAATGCGTGAAACAAACTACAAAGGTAACTACGCTATATGGACACGTAGGGCTAGTTCCTACACTGCATGATGAAACCACCTAGGCATCAGCGGGAGAAGCTTAGATGGCTTATTCATACCTTTGAGCAACGTAAATTCCACCGACATAAGTAATAGTGTATACAAGGCCTTACTGAAAGTAACCTAGCTCGAGTCAGAAGACAGCCAGCCCCTGGTCAGCCTTTTCCTCATAATATTTAAAAAGATGCTCATTCCTGACCAGTCCTTCCATTCTAGGTGTCATCATTCAAAATAACAAAGTTGCTTCAGTCCTGTCCTGTGAAACGCCTATGTAGAAAGGCCTTGGCCTTAAGCAGAAAGTTCCAGTGCACGTAGTTGTGCTAGTTTTGTGGTGCATGCTGTATTGAGAACATAAACCCAATTCTCATTTCCAACTTAAGTGATTTTTTTAATTCAAGTTTAAACTGAGCAACTGGGCCTTTAAACGTTTGAATAACCATATATTTTCCACTCTGCTTAAAATGCTACTAATGCAAAAATTTAAACAATTGGTCATATAATACAAGAGCCATCAGTTTTAAAAATCATTAGACATGCTAGCGATTTATTTCCAGGTGAAGGCAGCCATGTGCTATGGACACTGGTGTCAGTTTTTAATTTCCAGTTTGGAGGCTTCATTAGACTTATTACCACACTGTTGCTAGAGTGCTTTCATCCTGGCTCCTTTACTAGTGTTGGTGGGTCTGGCGCACTGAGAGGCATGATTTGGGAAGCCATTGTAAGAGGTGTTGAACCTTGTGTCACTTTACAGCAGAAATCTAAAGGTGGGCTAATGCATATGAATGTTGTATACGTGTGCAGTCATGGAGATTACTCCAGCGTCAGGCTTGTGCAGTGATTCAGTGGATTGACATGGAAAATTCTCTTCTTCCATCCCTGAGAAACTCCCTAGTGCACAGCTAGCCTGGCTGGGAATTGGAGCCAGTTTAGTGCCAACTGCACCACAGTTAAAGTTAATATCTTATTTAAAAGCATACTTGGAGGCAGCATACTGTAAGGAGGCAGTGAGCAGATCTTTTTCCGGCAATGTCTTCTCCAGTCACTGAGCTATTTATCGTATATCAAACATTTTTTTAGAAAGAACATCATCCTCAAAAAACACGCAGGCCCCATCTCCCCCAGTTGGCATTCCTAAGCATCCTGTCATTCACGAAGGGACAAATAACTTTGGGGTGGTTCTTCCAGACCCATCTCGACATAGCGGAGGTAAGTGTATGGATGGTCTCCGGTTCACATGTTATAAAATGAGATGCATTAAAACTAATTTCTCAACCCCTTATAATTGTTCTGTACATCTCTGCGTGTCCATTTTTATTCTCTGTTCATTCCTTAAGTCTGTCTGTCTGTCTGCAGGTCTTTTTCTCTTGTGAACCATCTGTTGGCAAGGTTCAGATATAAGTGACTTTAGACTACCAGATTTTCTGTGCTTGCGTGCATTTTTAGAGAAAAGGATCAGATTGTTCATGTTTAAGAGTGTTAACTAAAACGTTAGAGGCAGTGTATTAAGTAGCTAACTTGATTTGTCCAGTCATTTGGTGCAAGAATTATTTATGAATCCTCAAAATGCAGTGCATATCTTACAGAAAAGAATGTAGTTTATACACGGACATGTCATCAAATGGATTTCTCATCCAGTGAATTTATAATATTTAAAGGCGTACTTACCTTGAAATGTAGTCAGTTTCCAAAAACGAGCTAAGTCGTTTGATGCCACCTTTGACCCCCTAATGTCACTGCTAATTTTGATCCTTTACAATGACTTTTTCCTGTGTTTATAGTCTTCTCTCCTCTCTGACTTTGTGAAAAATCTGCAAGAACAGGTGGTAGACTATACAGGGGAAAGTGATGATAACAATACACAAAGTGCCATCAGATGCACAAAGTAAATGTCTATTCTGTAGCTGATCAATGATAGTCAAATTGAATATTGCAACAATAAGTAATTCATTTTCAAACAGGTGTTATTTTTAAGGTGAAAATATTCCTTTAAATATCTTACTGCTAAATTCATACTGCTAAATACAGGTCTTCCTGCAGTACATTAAGCTTGTTTGCAGAGATCATTGCCAAAGTGAGGGTAAACAACATAAGCACAAAAGGTACAATTTTCAGAAGTGCCCACATCCAATTTTCATACATGACTAAGGCTCCTAAGTGCGTATCTCAGTTTTGTAAATAGCACTTAACGTCCTAACTCCCTTCAGCACTTTTGAAAATTTTACCCAAATAAACTGAAAATGAGTTTAAGAATTTAAATCCATTTAGTGCCAGATAACCTATTGCCTTTCTGTTCCTTATTAAATTCCTTCCTCCCTCTGTGGCACTGTTTTAACAATGTGTATAATAAACCAGTGCAATGAAGACTTAAGATGTCAGAATGGTTATAACCAGATTACTAACCCCACCTCTTTCAATTTTCTGTTCCCACTGCTGTCTGTAACTTCAAGTGAGTGAAGTAAGTATTAATATCGTTTGTTACATGCTTGGTTTTCTCTTGTTTCTTCTAAATTATGTTTTAAGCAATTCAGTGCTTAATAGTATTTATGGATCCTTTTTTATAATGGTTCTGGGAATTTCAGTTCAAATTTTTTATTCTTACCAACCTGTTGTATGTGCTTCCTTTTTGTAGCATCAAGGAAGAGATGGGGGTTAGCGTATTTAGCATGTCTTTTTCAGTTGGGTTGAGTGAAGTATATAATTCCCCTATTTTTAGGTAGCGTGTTGTTGGTTATTTAAGAACACTTTTGCGCTCCATAATTGAGTTGCATTGGTCTAATGAAGCGCAATCACTGATATTAGAAATGGCAATGTTCACCTCCACAACAAAGTTTTCATACAAAATGTAAGACTTCGTAGTACAAAGGCTCTTCCCAACTCTGAAGGATAAAAGGAAAACTTATTAAAGTATCTCCCATTTTATATACTGTTATGTCTGTGGGAGGAGGGTTTAAGAATGCTTTTGAAACATCTGGTTTAATTTAATTAATTAAACTAATCATAGGTGTTCTCTGTAGAGAATGGAGTTGTATGTTTCTCTTCTAACTTCTGTGTACATCTTCCTCAATTTCCTATTTTAGTTCCAGAGGCTCCAGATCGCCCTGCTATCTCAACAGCATCGGAGACTTCTGTCTATGTCACATGGATCCCACGTGCAAATGGTGGCTCCCCCATCACGGCCTTTAAAGTAGAGTACAAGCGCATGAGCCGAAACAGCGACTGGCTAATTGCTGCCGAAAGCATCTCTCCTTCTAAACTGTCAGTGGAAGTTCGCAATTTAGAGCCAGGTATTAACACTCTTTCACTCTCTTTGGGCATTTTTTATTCCAAGTCCTTTTTCTTTTAGATGACCATGTTCTTGTGAGAAGTAGTACTTCTGATTTCTGGTCATGCACTTCAGAAGATAAAATAATTACAGATTCATTAAGAATATAAACATGATTTAAAAGGCCTGTTTTATCTGTAGTTAGCTTGCCTCAGGTTAGGAACTTGTTACTCTAATTGAAACTGGCTTTTCGCGCTCTCAGAAGGAAACAATTACCCACCCGAAGTTTGATTTTTATTGACATTTGTTAGTGGTTTGTATGCATTTTTCTTTCGACATCTCCCTGCTTGTCATTTCTGGTAAATACTAGCTCCAGGTTATGATTGAAATGTGCTTCTCTGCAGCCCTTCTGGGTTCTTTTCCCATTGGTTAGTAAGTATTATTGCCATGGGGAAGAAGAGAACAAATATACTAAGCCAGCTAATTATTTTGAGGAGACAGAAATGCAAGGGAACTTTAGAAATGGACGAGAAGAACCATTGTCCATGTCCTCTAGAAATGCATGGAACTGGTTTTGTGAAACATGCTCGCCTAATCTTAACGGGTCTATCCCTGCTTTAGGACGAGAAAAAATAACATTTCCGTGCCTTTCTCATGAGTGAAAATTTCTTTCCAGCTCAGTTATTTGACTAGCTTTTCAACACTGCACGAGAGTGGGTTCTAGCACAATTAAGCATCTTAAACCACTGAGAGGAACATCATTGATAGCAAGTAATTTTGGTTTTTGAATCCCAAAAAATCAATTTAGAACTAATTCCACTAAGACAGTGTTGTCTCTATGATATTTTTAGTGATTTGAGCCCTTTTTCTTAGAGCTTGAGCATTTTTATCTTACCCCTAATTTTATCTTTTGTCTTTGAAAGGAGCAACATACAAATTCCGTGTGATTGCTGCTAACAATTATGGAGATAGTCCACGAAGCTCACCATCTCGACCATATCAAGTTGCTGGCTTTACCAACCGGTTTTCCAACCGCCCTATCACAGGACCTCACATTGCCTACACTGAGGCAGTCAGCGACACTCAGATCATGTTAAAATGGACTGTGAGTACACTTTATTTCTGCTCTGTCCCCCTTCTATAGACTAATTCTTGCTGATATGGCATTTAGAAAGCAGTTAAAGTGAAGAATCAAGAACATTACACTCAAGCTAGCAATGTAATTGTTTCCTTCAATACTGAGTGATATTCCTAACAGAGATTGATGGTTGGCTCCATCCCATGAACCATATCAACCTATTCATTTTTTCCTATATTGCGAGATTTAAAATCTTGAAACCTGAGCTGTTGCTGTACTTATGGTGGATGTTGATTATCAGCAACTTTAACTCCTCCAAACAGCTCAGAAATGTTTTATAATAGGTCCTGCTTTAGGTTATATGAACCCTTGAAAAAGACCCATTAGAATCATATAATATTAGAGTTGGAAGGGACCTCAGGAGGTATCTTGTCCAGCCCCTTGTTCAAAGGAGGACTAACCTCAGCTAAATCTTCCCAGCCAGGGCTTTGCCAAGCTGCACCTTAAAAACCTCTAAAGATGGAGATGCCACCACCTCCCTAGGTAACCCATTCTAGTGCTTCACCACCCTCCTAGTGAAAACCACTTTCCTAATGTCCAACCTAGACCTCCCCCACTACAGCTTGAGACCGTTGCTCCTTGTTTTGTTATCTTCCATCATTGAGAACAGCCTAGCTCCATCCTCCCTGGAACCCCCTTTCAGGTAGTTAAAGGCTGCTATCAAATCCCCCCTCACTCAACTCTTCTACAGACTAAACAGGCCTATTTCCCTCAGTCTCTCCTCATAAATCTTGTGCTCCAGCCCCCTAATCATTTTTGTTACCTTCCACTGGACTCTTTCCAACTTGTCCACATCTTTTTTTTGTAGTGGGGGCCCAAAACTGGACACACTACTCCAAATGTGGCCTCACCAATGCCGAATAGAGGGGAACAATCACTTCCGTCGATCTGCTGGCAATGCTCCTGCTAATGCAGCCCAATATGTCATTAGCCTTCTTGGGAGCCGGGGCACACTGCTGACTCACATCCAGCTTCTTATCCACTGTAACTCCCAGATCCTTTTTTGCAGAACTGCTGCCTAGCTCGTCGGTCCCCAGTCTGTAGCTGTGCATAGGATTCTTCCGTCCTAAGTGCAGGACTCTGCACTTGTCCTTGTTGAACCTCATCAGATTTCTTTTGGCCCAATCCTCCAATTTGTTTAGGATCTTCTGTATCCTGTCCCTCCCTTCCAGGGTATGTACCACTCTCCCTAACTTAGTGTCCTCTGCAAACTTGCTGAGGGTGCAATCTACCCCATCCTCCAGATCATTCATGAAGATGCTGAGCAAAACTGGCCCAAGGACTGAACCCTGGGGCACTCTGCTTGTGACCAGCTGCCAGCTAGACATGGAGCCATTGATCACGAGTCATTGAGCCCTTTGCTCTAGCCAGTTCTCTCTCCATTTTAAAGTCCATTCATCCAACCCATACTTCTTTAACTTGCTGATAAGAATACTGGGGGAGACTATATCAAAAGCTTTGCTAAAGTCAAGGTATATCACGTCCACTGCGTTCCCCACGTCCACAGAGCAAGTTACCTCTTCATAGAAAGCAATCAGGTTGTACAGGCATGACTTGCCCTTGGTGAATCCATGTTGACTGTTCCTCATCACCTTCCTCTCTTCCAAGTGCCTTAAAATGGATTCCTTGAGGACCTGCTCCATGATTTTTCCAGGGTTTGAGGTGAGGCTGACAGGTCTATAGTTCCCTGGATCCTCTTTCTTCCCTTTCTTGGAGATGAGCACTATATTTGCCTTTTTCCAGTCATCACAGACCTCCCCAAACTGTCACGAGCTTTCAAAGATAATCACGTCAGCTAACTCCTTTAGCACCCTCGGATGCAATGCATCTGGCCCTATGGACTTGTGTATGTCCAACCTTTCTAAATAGTCCTGGACCTGTTCCTTCAGCACTGCGGGATGTTCACCTCCTCCCCGTTCTGTGCCGCCCAGTGCAGTAGTCTGGGAGCTGATCTCGTCTGTGAAGACAGGCAAAAAAGGCATTGAGTATCTCAGCTTTCTCCACATCCTCTGTCACTAGGTTGCCTCCCCCATTCTGTACGGGGCCCACACTTTCCCTAATCTTCCTCTTGTTGCTAACATACCTGTAGAAACCTTTCCTGTTCCCTTTCATGTCCCTTTTTTAGCTGCAATTCCAATTGAGCTTTGGTCTTCCTGATTTGATTCCTGCATGTTCGAGAAGTATTTTTATAATCCTCCCTAGTCATCTGACCAAGCTTCCACTTCTTGTAAGCTTCTGTTGTATTAGGCACACTCTAAAAAGTCTTAAGCCTCAAAATCATATTCTATATCGAGAATTTTCAGTAGGCTACAATTGAAGAGGAAGTGTATCCAATAAATTCCATATTGCAAAAACATTCCCTTCCTTTCCTCTGTACTCCTGTCTTTCCTAAACAAATATTTTAAAGTCCTACTGAAATCCACTGTATCATTCGTTTTTAGCTTTTGTACATTGATCTATACAGCTATGGTGCACCATTAGGATAATTTAAAACTCCACAGAATTCCCAGTTCAACAATTTGCTTGAAAAAGTTCAACCTCGAAAGATAAAATATCAATAATAAACTGAAGAAACGCTATCTAAAATTTCTCAGGGGACTACGTGAGAGTATTCTTACGGATTTCTGTGGTAGCAGAATGCTACGTTTGAATTTGGAAGTCAGGAAATACCGGCTGTGTCTTCACCCCAGGGTCAGTGCCAGCAGACATGTCAGCATAGCTGTGCTGGCACAGCCTCTAGTGTGAATGCAACCTACTCTGGCAGAAGGAGTTTTTCTGCTGGTATAGTATAGGAACACCACCTCCCTGAGCAACATTAGTTATACCGACAGAAGTATGCTTTGTTGCCATAGGTGTGTCTACACTGGGGATTTATCAGCATAGCTTTGTGGGATGGATGTGGGTTTTTTTACACCTCTGATTGACATTACCATGCTGATACAAGTTTTAAGTATAAGCCAAGCTTGTCAGTTAAACCCAAGTTAAAGCTGGACAACCTTAACTCTGCCCCCTGTTCATTCCAGAAGTCTTCAGCTGCATGACTACATGCCATGTCTGATCTTATACGATTCTTGTCATTTTTTTTGTCATAATGGTCCAGTATATCTTTGACTTAGAGTAAAATATTCAAATGGGAGTAAGTCCTGTGTTCAATAGGGTACACAGGAAGGTGTCCTAGAGCTGCACTCTCTCCAGCACGTCTTGAGGGGAGTTCCCTGCTATGGACCTATTCCGGGCACTTCAGGAGTCCGTTCTCAGCCTTCAGCAAGGCTTTCCTCAGTCCCATGTATCTCTGCATTCACAGCATATATTTGACTAAACTTTTCACTGTGCAGTTAATTTTAGCTCCACACACATGCAAAGCAGATCTTTCACTTCGCACCATGCAACTTTAAAAAAAACAAACAAAACAAAACAAAAAAACTTTGCACACTTGGTTTGATTTTCAAAAGCTTTATTCCTCTGTCAAATCAAATACAATTTTCTTAAGCACAGAAAGACCCTGATTTACACTGAGGCCTGTTTTCAACTTTCAAACCACAATTGTTTCAGCTTGTACGGCTGTTCAGAAAAAGATGGCAAGATTTACTTTTCAGTGGGAAGGATGTGTGTTTTCCATTCTCCTTGTGCTCATAAGGACCAGAACTGCTAGGTCAAAGACTCGAGGAAATTCACCTTCGTGCAAATGTAACCCCCACTCGGTATGGCACTCTGTCCCTCTGTAGTGGCACCTAGCCCAGCTAGAGATAGATAAGTGTGCTACAGCCTTGGCTAAGAGTCATGTGTCCTTTAGGTCATGCAGTAGAGGTTCATATGCTAAAGTTTCAGAGGTCCCAGGTCTGTACCCAGTCACCACCCACCGAGGTCTGTCAGTGTTACCCAGAGACCAGTATGCAAAAAATCTGATGTTTCAACAACACAATATTTTAATTTTAAATGGATTTATCCTTTAATGTACTGTTTTTCCTCTCTTTTCCAGTACATTACTTCAAGCAACAACAATACCCCCATCCAAGGATTTTATATCTATTACCGGCCCACTGACAGTGACAACGATAGTGATTACAAGAGGGATATTGTGGAAGGTAAGATGTACAATAATGTGTATACATTATCAGAGGCAGTATACCAGGTACTTACTGGGGAAGACTGTAATGTCATCTAGCTGTAATGGCTGTGTTTACATAAAATCTAAACTATTTGACCCAAACTAATTCAGCCTAAATAATATAGTCACCAGCAGTAGAAATCTTAACTATTTAGCACCAAATTTTTCCCCGCATGAACTTGTTTCTTCAATCCGTATTGCAAATTTACTAGATTTAAATTCCACTTTTAAATTGATCTTCTTGCATCATTGGAAGCTGCACATGCAAATGTGCTTAAGCCAGTGTAGCTTAATCCACTAATTTACTAAAATAAAATAAATTGGCATTACTGAGATTTAAACCAGTTTATGTGCATCTAACAATTAGGGGCTTGCACTGGTCTAATTAGATGGATTTTAGATTGTTTCACTGGTGCAAGTTTTTTAAGATAGATAAATGCTTAGTTCTTTGAGTGATGGTCCCTGTGTGTATTCCACATGTGGGTACACATGTATCCCATGCACCTAAGTCTGGAAGTTTTTCAAAGCAGTGTCCATTGACTCACACAAGCACAGTAACTCTCCTTGTGCTCCCGACCGAGGGCCTAAGAGGCAATGTAGGTCAGTGCCTCTCCAGTGCCTTCTTGCCACTGCATGGCCTGAGTCAGAATCGTGTCCTCCTTCACTGCTGCAGAGCCTGTAAAAATTTAATTGTAAATAGTTTCGTGTAGCCTAGAACTTCCAGTTATTTTATATCATGTAGTATAGAATTAAATACTCCACCACCCCCATCCCTGGTCAGGGGAAATCCTCCCCAGTCCCAGGACTATGCCCAGGATTCAAGAACTGCATCTCCTGCTCTCACTCTTCTCCATCAGCGAGAAGCATCGTTGGTGCCTGCACTGTCTGCATGAGGCACATGTTTCTGTGAAGTGCCGTACCTGTAAATCCTTCCTGCCCAGAACTAGAGATCCCTGTGAACTCCAACTGAAAAGTTCCTGATGGAAAAATCCGAGACCCTGCTCTGACATGGGCACAGGAGACCTCGTAGACGTATACCTCAGCTGACCAGCAGCACCCCTTCACTGCAAGGCTTGTGCTTGGAGCTCTTTACATCGAAGCCCAAGGACTCCTCACATGGGGTTCCCCATGAGAGTAAGAGACACTCATGTGGGCATAAGGACAGATCCCCGCAGTGTCATCTGCAAAGAGCAGATCCTGAATAGTGAGCTGGGGACGTGCCTTTTGCTCTGAAATCGCCTGATGTTAAAGAAGCTGCTGTCTGTCCTCGGTTCAGTTAGTGCGCCAGATCGATAGTTTCCAAAAGCGTACTTAAGAAGAATAGAGAAGAAGATGCCAAAGCCAGTAGGCACCAAGATGCAGCCTTGCTTCATGCCAGTATCAATGCTAAGCTCAGACAACGTTTCATTTTCATACTGGTTAGTTGCCTTCATTCCTTCATGGAACTCCTTAAATAGGGAGAACACTTTTTGTGGACAGCCAGTTTTCAACAAGGTCTTGTAAACGCCATTCCCGCTAACCATGTCGAAGACCTTTTGTAGGTCAACAAATGTTACATAAAGAGATGCCTGTTGTTCACAGCTTTTTTCCTGCAACAAGTACATTGTGAAGGACGTGTCAGCCGTGGCATGTCCAGTTCTGAACCCGCACTGGCTCTCAGGACAAACTCTCTTAACAAGGACTTGGAGTCGTTTCAGCAGGACCCTTGCAAGCACCTTGCTGACCATGCTGAGCAGAGAGATCCCTCAGTAGTTGTTGCAGTTTGCTCTGTCTCCTTTATTTTTGTATACAGTAATTATGTTTGCATCTCTCAGATCCTGGGATATGTGGCTTTCTTCTCAGCAGATGCCGAAAAGTGCCTGGATGTCATTTGCAAGCTTTTTCCCTCCTGCCTTTAGGAGCTCCGGAGGTATCTGATCATTGCCTGCTGGTTTCCCAGGCACAATCTCTTTGATAGCTTTCTCTGCATCTTTGAGAGTTTGTATTTAGTCCAGCTCCTGCATTATTGGAAGCTGGGGAATGGCAACTAAGGCAGTATCACAGATAATGACATCCTTTGAGTAGCATTCTTTGTAATGCTCAGTCCTTCGGTCAAGTTGTCCTTCCCTGTCAGTTAGGATGGTACCATCTTTCACTTTCCGGTTTGCAGTCTTTTTACCGATTGGACCAAGTGCCTCTTTGATTCCATCATAGGTACCACGAAGGTCCCCTCTTTCAAAGCAGGGCTGGATCTTCTTGCATAGGTCTTGCCAGGACTTCTGGGCACGTTCTGTAGTGGCTTTCTGGACTACAGCCGTAGCCTTTTTGAACTTAAGAGTTCTGGACTTGGTTGTTGAAGTACAGTTAGGTGAGCTTGCTTTTTCTTCTCTGTGAGTGGGAGAGCTTGCTTTTTCTTCTCGGTTCAGATGCTGCGAACCAGTTTTTTCTTTGTTGTTCTGAATATATCCTTGGCACTAGCTGTGTCAGCATCTTAAAATTGTCCCACAAGTTGTCAGGATCAGGGGAATCGAGCTGATCATTTTTGGAAACAGGCTCAAGCTGTTGAATTGCACAAGTGTCAGAGTCCTTCATGTTAGTGATGTTGAGGTGAATTTTGTCCTTTAGCTTTGCATGGTGGCTCTTTTTAAGATGTAATTGGAGCCTAAAAAGGGCATGGTCCGTGTCACAATCAGCACTATGCGTTGATCGAGCATGAAGTACGTTGTGAATGTTTCTATGACAGACAAGGAGGAGGTGAGGCTGATGCCAGTGTATGGAGTGGGAGTGCCTCCATGTGACTTTGCTGCCGCCAGCAAAATAGATGTTCGAAACTATCAGTTCACAAGAGGTGCAAAGCTCAAGGACACGTTGCTATTTTTATTAAGGATACCTGTGCTGTGTTGGCCGCTGATGTATCCTCAGGGCTCTCAGTCCTTACCCACACAAGCACTGAAATCACCAAGAACAAGAAGTCTGTTCCTTACGGGGTCATTCTTGATATTTTGTTCCAGATGAGAATACAGCTCATCTTTTTGCTGTTTAGAAGAATCAAGTGTTGGTCTGTAGATGGACAGAAAAGTCAAGGTTCCTGAGTTCATACTGACATCCAGCCGAATGAGCCGCTCATTAATAAATGCCCGAGGGTACATGCACTGCAGACAGACTTCTTGACAGCAAATCTGACACCATGTATCCTTGGTTCATTTTCAGGTTTCCCAGGCCAGCAGAAGTGGTAGTTTATTTCATCTAGTGATCCAGTTTCTGAAAGTTTGTCTCACTAACGGCCGCAGTATCAACGTCCAGTTGATGTCGTTCTCTATCAGTTATGGCTGGTTTCCGACGTCCATGGTCTTTCAGTTCAAGCCTGGTTAACATGCTATGAATGTTCCAACAAGCCTGGTTTAATTTAGAGCTCTGTTGCAGATTGGGGAGCCTCTCCAGTAACTTTTTAGTAGGTGCTTAACTTTCTACTCTGTCATAAGGAAGCTTCCCTGAGCCCAAGATCCAGTAAAGGTTAGCTCATTTGACAGTTTTGCTAGCATAATTCATGCTTTGCTTTTCAAACTTGTTGATATCAGATATGAGTCAGTGGGTTATTTTGCTGTGGAACTCTTAGGTCATGGAAGAAATAGTGACATTTTACATTTTTTAACACCTTCTTAATCATCTGATCTAAATAAATGTAGAGGCTTCATCCTGCCCCATTGAAGCTAAGGGTTTCATTTGCCATTGACTTCGGTTGAGGCAGGATTGGACCCTTACGTTGCAAATTCCTCCTTTGATTATAGCCTACACAGGCCTGTAAGGGGTGACATAAGCTTTTGCGGATTGTAGGACTGTTAAATGTCTAGTGTTTGTGCTCAGAGCATTGCTTTAAAGCTTATGCAGTCAATATCTTTGTCTGTAAATATATTTTAGCCTTCTATGACACAGAACTTGTGTGTTTATGTATGTTATGCATTGTGCAGTTGTTTAAGTGGGCTCCACTGTGCTGTGAAATTTGCTTGTTCCTGATTTTCAAGTTTGTGCATACTGAAATCTCTGTGACAGTCTGAAACCATTAGCAGCCAGTCAGCTGTGCCAGAGCCTGGATTTGAAATTCATATAGTAAAAACTTTAAACATTAAAACTTTACCATGTTTCTGTAAAATAGCAAAAGCAGTTTTTCAATTAAAATGTGACTTGATTCTTTTTTTACTTAAAAAAAAATGGGTATAGAAGCATGTGATCTGTAATTTAGGTCCCATGCCTTTTGGTTAACCCCTATGCATTACAAATGGTTAAGCTGGCCTTCAGAGTCTTCCCTCTGTTGTTCTGGAATTGTCTGATTTTGACAGAAGATTTTATCTTGCACAGGCTCTTTTACTAGCGGAAAAGCTGTTGTGTTACTTAACTAGTTGCCTTAAGCTTTCATTAACATTTCCTGCTAAGTCTTGTCTTCTGAGACAGTCAAAAGCATACAGAAGGTTTTTCCTCTATAAAAGTTGCCACAAGCAATTTTATAAAAATGTTTGTGTGTTTGCATCATCTGGCTCTCAAGTATCTGTACCTTTCAGCAAAAGCAAAATTAAACCTGCCCTTTCCTGCTTACATGCACTGAATTTTTCCCTGTTGCTTCGATCTTGGAGATTGAATTTTAAACCTAAATGTAGTCTGATGTCAGTTGTTTAAATGTTTTTCCTTCCTAATGGTGCATGGAGAGCACAGTTAAAGTGCCTGCACTGATTCCAGTTCCACTAATGGTTTAAAGCGGAAACCTAAAACCCGGTATAGTAATTACTGAGAGGAATGTTTGGGGGTGGAGAGAGAGGGAAAAATGTGCTTTAGGAACGGGCTAATGCCAGCATCAACCAATATTTAAATAAAAGTTGTTATTTGGGGCATCTGTTCATTTTAGTGTGTGTGAGCTGAGTTCTATTTCAGAGTAGTTCACCTCTTGGAGCCCTGTGAAAGAAAGCAGTTTAAAAAATCCTTTCTCATGTCTTCGTGTTTAAACCACCATCCTTCACAGGATACTTTCAGTGACACAGCAGTGGGAATTCTACTTCAGCTTTAATTCTGTTCCATTCTATGGAATCTTGATGGCACAGCCTTGCAGCCAAGTGGGCTTTATTTGTTTAATTAATACTTAAATCACTAGGTGGTATGACTGTTTCTAAGAAACAGTTGAGCCAGTTCAAGGTGGGATTTTTCTAGAGGGATTAGAAGTGCTCAAACAGTTAATTAAACTTTCAGAAAAGGGTCCCTGTTTATTAAAATTTGTCACAAGTCTGTGAAAGTAAAAACTGAGTGTGATTTATACTGGAGTGCTCAGTACTTCAGGAGGGTGTCTTAATGAAAGATTGGCTAGGAGCCAGAGATGACAAAATCGTTCTTTTAGAGAAGCTTGCTTGGATTGGAGTCCATGCCCCAGGAGCCGGAGAGTGAGAGAGAGAGGCTGGTTATCCAAGAGTGTTCCCTAGTATGTTTCACAAAGGATAACTTAAATTATTTGTCGCTTCTACTAGCTGAGATAGGAGAGGTCATAACATTGACTTCAGCTGAATCTTTCCTGTGAAAATATTGGGTGACTTGAATTTTAACTGGGACCTCGCACCTATAATCACTGAAGATCTCATGGTACTCTTGAAAGAGTCACAATATCATCACAGCACTCTGGCCAAATTCTAACGTGAGAGTAATTACCTTCTGTATAACTAAACTTCTCTTGTTTCACTGTGATACAGTAGTCTCACTCCTTGCCCTGAACATTGTATGTTGTTAAACAGATGGCACATTCCACCCTTGAGGCATGCATGTCAATGACAGAGGAAGAGATTTCTGTGTATATGTATAGTAGCTTGTAAAGTGCTTTAGAATCTTTCAGGATGGAAAGAGTAATGCCAAATGTAAGATATCAAAATAAGTTTGTCTTTTAAAATTAGAGCTGTGCATCAACCAGAATTTTTGATTCACAGGAAATTCCATGATTTTTTAATTTATTTCATTCGGACTCAGAACAAAACTAATGCATTCTGACATTTCCTATTAAATGAAATTGTCAATAAAATCAGAACATTTTATTTCAAGGTTGACTTTTTAAAATAGTTTAAAAATGTTTATAATATAAAAATAAAAGTTGTTTTGAAATAAAAAAACAAAATATTCCATTCAGAAAATGTTGAAACAGAACATTACAACTTTTAAAAGCCTTTTTTCATTTTTTTCCCACCAAAATGAATTTTTGGTGAAATTGACACATTCCTGCCAGAAGTTTTTGTTTTGACAAAATAGCATTTACCAATAGAAAAATGTTCCATCTGAAAATTTTCAACTGGGGGGGGGGGTGGGTGGGTGTGTGTGTGAGAGAGAGAGATTTTAAAGATGCTGCTTTCTGTGCTCACCAACTAAAGCTATGACATATTTTTGCCCAATGAAAATGTCAAGAAGCTATATCTTCTTCCATGACTCAGGCATTCCCCCTCCACCACGCCTGTCTCATACCAAAGAAGAAAACAAATCTAATTTAATTTTTCTTCCTAGGGACAAAGCAGTGGCACCTGATAAGCCACCTGCAGCCAGAAACATCTTACGATATTAAAATGCAGTGCTATAATGAAGGCGGTGAAAGTGAGTACAGCAACGTGATGATGTGCGAGACAAAAGGTGAGGGGGGGGACACTTGCTTCTCTGAGAGCCAATGTGAAATGCCTGCTAAAAAATTACCTTTGATCCTTTACTGCCTGGCTCCCTCATTTAATTATTTTAAAAAGTTGACGCCATCTCCTATAATTATGTTTTGAGGATTGTTTTTGTTTACTACCTCTGAGCTTGTTTTGGCTGTATAGAGACCCATATGTTTGACTCCAGGAAAGATAGTTTGCAAAGATTTTTAGACCCAGTTGGTTTCTGGCAGATAATGTACTTCTGCCTACACTGTGTTTTCAGAACTTGTACAAATTCTTAATTCATGATGAGTAAGTTGGCTGCCATTCACACCAATTCTACCTGCCTCTGGCAAGGAGATGGGAATGCTATTCTTTGAAAATGTCAGAGTAATTATTTGCAAAAAAAAGGAACTATCTCAGTCACTTTGGTTCCTCAAGCAAACAAATCTTTAAAATGGTTATGGTGCTGAGGGAGCATGCTGAGAGTAAAAGTAAAATAAGTCTGCAAGTACACTACTTCTAGGAAAAGAGTTGAGGAGTAGGCACATCAAACTTACAGTGCAGGGCTTACTTACACCTTACAGGCAATCTCTCAGCCTTGCTGCATGTGGTGCCTCACCCTCCTGGGTGGAATGTGCCCCAGTGTCTGGCTTAGTTATCAACAACTCTATAATTCTTCAAGATTTTAAGTCTATACAAGGGGGACAACCTGCTGTCAGATATTCATATTGACACTTCCTTTACCTGCATCGCTTCCTAATATTCATTCTCTTTAGGAATGTGTGTGTTGTCCTAATTTGCTCAGGTACTCTTCATTAGAATAGGTCTATTTCAGACAGATCTTAAAATATCAGATGTTTACAAATATTCTCACCCCCGCCCCTCTTTACTACCTATGTTGACTATCTACTGCAACAATTCATTACAACAGTGGCTCTCAATCTTTCCAGATGACTGCACCGCTTTCAGGAGTCTGATTTGTCTTGCATACCCCAAGTTTCACCTCACTTAAAAACTCTCCAGCTCTGAAGGCAGCGCTGCTGCTGCCACCAGCAGCAACACAGAAATAAGGGTGGCAATACCGTACCATGTACCCTTACTTCTGTGCTGCTGTTGGTGATGGCGCTACCTTGAGAGCAGTGGATGCTGGCCGGGATGTTCATTTTGTTTGCAGCATGGGAGGATTTTTTTGTAAAATCCTGCTTCTGTGCAGCACCCACTCCCATCTGCTCCCGCATTTTGTTGAATTTTTCTCTCCCCCCTGCTGTTACATTAGTGGGTCCTGCAGGATCCCAGTCCTGATGCACAGATCTAGAGCCTACTGTAAAAGTAGGTAAATAAGATGAGTTGATGTAACCCCTGGTAGACCTCTGCGTTTCCCCGGGGTATACGTACCTCTGGTTGAGAACCACTGCATTAAAATTCCAGACCAGAGTAACTGGCTTTGTCTTGATTTCAGTGTCTGCTGGTTTGGGACAGGACCTCTTTTTAGGACCAGATCAAGACAATCTGGGGCCCTACACAACATCCCCAAATGGGAGCAAGTGTCGTCTCTACCCCCGTGCCATAGCCTTAATCCTTCTTAGGTTGGCGCTGAAAAGGGCCATCCGCACAACCAGCCTTTGGGGCCCTTCTCTTTGGGCAAGCTGACCTCACTCCTTCCTGAACTACTTTTCATGTCTTCAGGCAAGCTGGAGTCTTCCTAGAGGAAGTAACATTCCACCCCCCACTCATTTCATCACAGGATAGCGTGGGCCTCTGCTGGCACCACCCCAGCAGAGCTGTGTTGAGATGGCAGCAGTGATCACTCTGTACACAGTGTCTGTCTAAATGGGGAGGAAAAAAAATGGAACAAACCTGATAGCTATACACATTTTAAAATCCTGATGTACACCAGGCAAGCTGTTTTTGAATGTGTTAGCTCATCAAGGTGAATGTTGATGAGACTCTAGGTACTGAGTGGGGTTTGTTTGGTCATTTATGGGCAAAGAAGTAATTAGCATTCAGAAGCTAAATTGGTCTTACAGGTCTCTATTAGATGCCCTAAACAGGAGTGTTAACCTTTAGCAAAGCACATTCTAATGCTACAAATAAACTATTAAAAAAGTTCAGTACAAACCCTCATTTAAAATCTTGGTTGTGACATTCACTGATGGAAAAATTGAGTCCTGCAAAACAAATCAGTAGCAATAACTAATTCTTTGTTGTTTTTGAGGAACAGACTGGCTACAATTCAGCATGAATTTACTTAGTAGCTAGCATACATAGAGTTGATGAGGTGGGCCTTTCACATTAATACAGGTGTGATATCGACTCCTTCCTGAATTTTGTAAGACTTCTACCTGTTAATTTCCTGAAGAATGCAGTTTTGAAAACAATGAATGTTAGCAGGGTTCGCGTCAGATAGAAGTAGGGCATCTGGTAATGGTTAGTTGACAGAAATGCACATTGTGGTTTTTCCTGACCTCAGAAGTGGAAAGATTTGTGTTCTTTCAAGCTGGAAGCTAGCACAGTCTCTAGCAATGCTTGCATTCAGTTGCTTGCTGAAGTATAACATGGCTTAAATGCATGGGATATAGCCAGGTGGATAATAGGCATTTTCCAAGACTAACAATTACCATCCAATACTATTTAACTTCATCAGTTTATGTAAAAATCTTGAGCTGGAAATGTTCTGTCTACAAATCATTGGGTTGCTAAATTCAATGGTGGATAATTCCACTTCGTAATTGTATAGTTGAATAACAGCTAAACGAACACATGTAGAATAACATTTCTGCAGACTTCTCCTTCCAAGTTGGGTTCACAAGACCATGTGTGTCCTGTATTTCAATCAGTGAAGCGCACACCTGGAGCATCGGACTATCCAGTGAAGGACCTGAGCACTCCACAGAGTTCTCCTGATCGTGGCAGTGGGGGCAATGCTGGCCCCTCAAATGGCCCTGTTCGGAGCAGCGACATGCTATATCTGATTGTGGGCTGTGTCCTGGGGGTGATGGTACTTATTCTGATCGTTTTCATTGCCATGTGTCTGTGGAAGAACCGCCAGCAAAACGCCATGCAGAGTAAGTTTGTTTTTCTTGGTTTCCTCTCCTGCCAGCCCAAGTTTAATATGAAAATATGAATATTGGGGTAATGAAAATTAGACAACAACTATATAGCATTTATGCTGAATACTCCAAATGGGAGCAGTGCATCCTCGGTTATTATCAAACTGCTACTGGGTTAGTGATAGAAACTTTTCACTTGTATGTTGTCACTGAGGAACAAGGAGTGAATAAGGAATTTGTGAAATTTATGATGTGGCTTTTTTCATGCATCGAGTCCCATTGAAGAGTTGAGGTTCATACAGAGTGCTGCTTTGTGCTGTGCAGTGTTAAAGGTGCCGTTTCTTGGATAAGTTATTGAGGCCCTGATCCAGCAACATGTTTAAACACACATTAATAGACCCATTGACTTCAATGGCAGTACTCCTACACTTAGACTTAAGCATGTGCTTAAGGTAGTGCCTAGATAGTGGTATAACCCAATATTCTTTTTTTACTATATCTGACTTTTTCAGGTAAAATGAAAGATCTGGTGGCATTTTTTTTTGAGTCTCACTCTAGTGCTTGCTAAAGGCTGTGGGGGAGCTGTTAATGAGCAAAAACCTAATCTAACTAGAAACTATGTAACTAGAAACATACTGAAGTACTTTGGAATACTTGGTTTTTGTAAGGTGCTATATACAATCAACTTTTATTCCCAGCAAATATTCTGAGCAATCTGAATCTTACATGACATTTTAAATAGTTTTCTCTGTTTCTGGTGCTTTAATAAGTTTTATTTGCTCAGTTTGTGGTTGTTTAAATGTGATCCTTATTCCCCATCAACAAACCCAAATTATGCAAAACTTCCTTTGAAACTGAGCAGAGCCAGAATAAGTTAAATTGTCTCTGCTATAGAGTTTTAAAGCCTTGATCATGCAAATGGTCCTGTTTTAAAATCCTATTTTTACTGAGCAACATCTTCTACAAAATGTTTTCCAGACCAAGAAGATTAGTATGTGGGTATAACTATTGTAGAGATGGAAACATTTGCATATTAAGCACTTAGCTGCTACCATTTATGGGTACTATAAAAATCCTGAAAGGGGTAGATGAGTCACGTCTGTATCTCTGAAACACTTGTCTGACTTTGGTTTGAATAGTATGAGAAAAAATAAAATATTCTTTAATCATACACTGAAGACATAGCAAAATTATAGTAACAAAGTGTTCTGATTATTTTCCGTCTGGGTCTCCCTTTGCAGAGCATGACCTTCCTGGTTACCTCTACCAAGGTGCAGATATCAATGGGCAAATGGTCGAATACACCACTTTACCAGGCACAAGCCGCACCAATGGCAGCATACATGGAAACTTCATCAGCAATGGTAGTCTCAATAATGGCTGTCCACACATCCATCACAAGGTTCCCAATGGAATTAATGGGATCGTGAATGGTGGCTTGAATGGAGGGGCTGGACTTTACCCAGGGCACACCAACTCTTTATCAAGGACACACATGGATTACGAACATCCCCACCATTTAGTGAACGTAAGAGTGCTTTGACTCACTTATGATGATAAGGTTCTGATCTTGACCTTGGGATTTATTCAGCGTGTAAAAGGAAGCTCCAAGTAGTCAATGCACAGTTGTGAAAATACTAGTCTTTGTGCTGGAGCTAATAACTACCATTTACCCCATCTTTGTCCCAGTGGAAGTAGCTGGGCTTGATGTTTCCCATGTTTTCATCTTTAGGGCTTTCATGTGGAGATTAGGATTAGAGGAATCACTAATTGTACTTATTCTGGGGAGTCTCCTTTACCCCTGTTTTAGTCTGAGTTTTGAGACTTACACCATGCTGGACTGAGATATTGTACTGTATATCTGGTATTTCTCAGTCTTTCTATCAAAGAGATTTAATGGCAGTTGCTGACTCTGTAGCTTTACGAATTGACTATTTCGTCACACACCCCGCCACACACCTGTTTCAGATCTGTGATGTGTAAGCAATGCTATTAATTTTACCACAGTGTGCATTTAGCTGGAGTCTCATAAAACAAAATGTCCCTCCGGTCTTGAAATGCAACAACGTAATAAATAAGTCTGCTTTTCTGAGTCCCTTATTTGCAACTTTTGAGACTAATTTCTTGAAGTAACAAAAACTGGTTTTAGTCTGCGATCCAGCCTTTGTGTGCTGTGGAAAAATATTTAATTTCTGAAATGTGTCCTGTTTCCAAGGGAGAATAATGATTTCATTATTGTCTATGGAAACAGATGGGTTGCATTCAAACTTACTAAACTTTTATCACTAGTCTTACTCAAAACTGTGAATATTGCCCAGGAAAACTGAAGGGGAAAGTTCAAAACGTCTGAGTAATGAATGCAGTTTTCAAAGGAAAAAAAATGGGACTATCGTTTGCGTTAGTAATTGAACACAAGTACTTCATTTTATTGAACAGCAAATTGCCACTTACACAGCAGTTGCCACTTCAGATAACTCCAGCTTTGAGTGTAGACTGTTCATCTCATCACATGGTTTCCTTTTTGCGCCATGCAAAGGTGCAGTTTTTCTTTCACCTGAAAGAACAGTCAAATCCCAGAGATTTCTTAAGTTTTGAAAGCATCCTACCAAGATTAATAATGGGTGATCCTCAAAAGAGTTGGTATTTTGGTTCAGATTAAGCACACAGATGCGTGTTTCTCCAAACAACTGGGCATTGCAAAGCTGACCTGTAAATATTGCATGGACAGGCTTTCTTATGAACTCTAACTGGTGTTTTGAGGTTCCTCCTGCCAAGAGAAGTGGAAATCACAGAGCAAGGCTTGCCCATAGCTTATGTACATGGTGTACAACGGTATAGGAGCCCGTGTTCCAGGTGTGCATATGCTGGGCTGATTTTCAGATCCCTGTGCTCTGCTGTGTGTAGCCAGCCAGTTAGATGTTCCCAGGATGTACTGTTCCTGGAGGACTGTCCCTTTTAAATACCCGCCTTGCTTTTTATCTCCCCAATTGAATGCTGTGCAAGGCTGCTGAGCACAGAACAAGTGAGACTTGCATGGTCACCGAACAGAGGAACGTTGTCTCCACTCTTTCTAGAATCTCTCTTAATGCTTTAATGATTGGGGAGATGAAGAAAAGAGGCCAGGGGGAGACTTGGTCCCAGAGGTGTCTCATATATGAGTGCATAGATCTGTTAAACGTTGGGTCAAACCTGGTGCAGAGGCATACAAAAATAAGAAATAATGAAGAAGCAGTTCTCCAACCTAACTCAAACTCAAAGGTTGAATTAGTTTTCCTAAACTTTTCTCCCTTAAGAAAATGCAGAATTGTAACACAACAGTACAGTACCATTTTAAAATGACTCACATAAGTGTCCGCCTAGTATTTAACAATGAGGTATGTGTTAATCTGGGCATTTTACTTACTTGCAATGGGTCCCTTCAGCCAAAACCAACAACACAAAATCCCTCGCACCCCAAAGTCATTGCTGGCGAAGGAATTACCCCATCTGTGAAAATATAAAATGTTTCAAAAGTCTGTTTAGTGAAGTAAACTGATCTAATTGGAGTAATGATAGGAAAGTGGGATGGGTTTATGTTGTGACATCAGCCCTGAATATTTAACACCGTCTCCCCAAACGGCGCACAGTTCTCTAATGAATAGGAATTTGCTTTCATGTCTGTCATCAGCATTAAAAATAAACATATTTACAGTGTGTTTATTAAATTAAACTTGGATGTATTAGACTGCAAATAAGGCAGGGAAATTATTACATACTTGTCTAAGCTGCAGTTATTTACTTTTCTCTGACACAAATGCTGGCAGAAAACTCCACTAGACTTTGTATAATGGAAGCTCAGTATTCCCATGTCACATTACAAAACACAGATCTGAAGATTGATAAGGTGATTAAGATTCAAAATGAGATGTCCTGGGGGTCAACGTACACTTACGTGCCTATTTATCATGGACTATATCTTGTATGCTATGTTTTAATTGATTTTTGGGTTGATTTCTTCCCCTTCTTCCTCTAGGGTGGTGGAATATATACAGCAGTGCCTCAGACCGACCCCTCGGAATGCATCAATTGCCGAAACTGTTGGAACAATAACAGGTAAGTTCGAGTTCTACGTGTAATACTTGGCAGTGTTCTCAGCAAGTTTCACAAACAGCTTCAACAAACAGCACTGTTAGGAGGGTAAATGCACACTATCCTCCTGTTTTACATATGGGAAACAGAAGCTCAGAGGTGGTGACTATAGCTGCTCTGAAATTTTCCAACAAAACTTTTTCATCAGAAAATGTCGCATTGGTAAGTGAAATGTTTAACCCTATCTGCTACATATTTGGCTAATCTTTCATTGAAACAGCCTCGGTGCTCTGCCGCCCCTCCTTCCCTTAGCTCCAGGCCATGGAAAAGCAGATCAACTGGGCGTACTGCCTCCCACTATTTCTTGGGCACAGAGAGGCAAAGTACCAGGATGCCCTTAGCTGTGAGGGACCAGCAGTGCCTTTCTGGCTCCCAGAGCTGGGGGGGTTAGCTGTGAGGAAGCCTAACCTGCTCGAAAGTTATTGTCAGTTTCATGAGTGGAATTGATAAATGGTTGTAGCCAGGTCTCTGTGGCTGGTAGGTTCCCTGCAGTGGAACAACTTATTGAAATTCATATTCTTGTCAGTGTCTCAGCTGCTAGAACAGAGGCCTTCAATCTGTGAAGGACATTGGGAGAGGGGGGCGTCTCGGGGCCTGAGCCAGACCCCAAGTGGGGTGGGGAGGGGGTGCCACCCTGCCCTGTCCCAAGCTCTGCTCCCACCTCATGTCCCCAACTGTGGTTCCGGCCTCCGCTCCCAGCCTTGGCCTTGGCTGCTTGCTGCAGTTCCCGGGCTTGTCTCCTGGCCCCCACTCCCAGCCTCTCCCTGCGCCCGGCTGCCGCAGCCCAGCTCAAGCCATAGCAGCAGCCCCTAGCCTTGGCCCCGGCTTACGGCTGCTGTTCTTGACTCGGCCCGTGGCCACTACAGCCCTTGCTCCCACTGTGGTCCTGCTCCCAGCCCCAGCTGGGGCGGGCCAAAGGCATGTGGGCATGGGTAAGGCGGGGTGTGGCCTAAAGGGTTTGGAGACTGCTGTGCTAGAATATCAATGCCACGTTTTGTTTCAGGGGCACCATATTTCAATGTTTCTGAAATGAAAATTTTGGGAATTGTTGGAAAATTGTAGTACATTACATTTATGGAGAATTTGGATGAAAACCATCGAACACCAACATTTCCCATTTCAGCCAACTCTGGTTGTGATTTAGCTGAAGACACAGCGGAAGTCAGTGTGACTCTGTGTTTGACAGATACTCTGAAAGGTGATCAGATGATGAACAAATTATAAGAACCTATTTAGGACTAAAAAAAGCGAATGTTAGACTCCTGAAGTTGCTGTTGCTCAAATGATTAATTTAACCCTTTCTGGTTTTTATGGGGTTTGTGGTAATGAGGAGGGTTGACCTTTGGTCTCAGATTTATGCTTCTTCCCTTCATCTCCATGTGATAGACAATTCTAAACTGAGCCATAAAAAGGATCATTTGTCAGCTACTGCTCAGATTGGGCAAGTTGTCTGAGTAGCAGGGTGGATGAGACGGGGGCCTGCCGTATCAAAGATCTCGGTTCTCTTCCCAGTGGTGCTAGAAGTGATTTTGTGCAACCTCTGTTACTTCATGTGTAAAATGGGGTGGCTAATACTAGCCGCCTCAGTAATAAGGACTGTGAAATTCAGAGATATATAAATAGAGAGTGGAAGAGATGAGATTTAAACCTAAGGTCTGTTTTGGTGGGATTCTGTCGTCCCTCTCCCAGACTGAGACCTTGGTTCGGCTATAATGCAGCTGAGAGCTGTGCTTGCCAGTGAAAAGTGAGGATACCCCCAGTAAAGGTGGTCGGTCGCCTCTTGGTTCTTGTTCTTATGGGAATGAATCCTATCACAGATCAGGGCAACTGCACTTGTATTCCCTCTCCATGGTCCCTCAAAGGCACCCACTCACTCACCAGTTTTTCCAGGCTGCAAAGTTTACACTGTGATATCCCTAGCAAGCCAGACTGCCTAAACAGGCCACAGTCTGTGCTTGGCTTTAAATCCAAAAGTTCCGGAGCAGCATGTAATAAGTTACCTCACAGCCCTCTCTATTCAAGCACATTTATTCTTACAGTGAAAGCATTAGAGAAAACATCTTACAAACAATAAAATAATGTAGTTGCATGCTAATAAGCTTACCAGAGACCAGCCTCCCAACTCCAAGAAGGGCTCTGGTAGAAGTAACCACAGGAAAACTTCTTTGACAAGTTCATAACCGCCTTATCTCAGAACTTGCACAACCATGAATGATTCAATCTTTCCTTTATAGATCTTAGGCCTTCAGATGCAAGGAGCAAGTAAGGAGTTTAGACAATGGTCCCCTCCTCAGAGCGTAGCTTCAAAAGGCTGGTTTTGCATGTCCAGCTGTGGGAAATTTGCATTTACCTCCCATAGAGATTCCCCAGTCAAACCACTTGACACTGTTTGTCCTACAAGTCCATTCTTGTCTGGCACATTTGTTCAAGGTAATCCTTCGATGTTCATAACACTTCCCAGGTTCACATATTCTCTCTTCCCCCTAGAGAAATTGCATAAGATCCTGGCCCACAATACTACATAAGAGTAGACTTTAAGGCCAGAAGGGACCATCATGATCTTTCAGTCTGACCTCCTACACATTGCAGGTCACAGAACCTCGCCCACCTACTCTTGTAATAGGCCCATAACCGGAACCTGAGTTACTGATGTCCTCAAATCTTGAAGACTTCAAGTTACAGCAAATCCACCATTTACTCTAGTTCAAACCAGCAAGTGACCTGTGCCTCGCACTGTAGAGGAGGGTGCAAACCAGGGTCTCTGCCAGTCTTACCTTGCAGAAAATGCCTTCCAACCCCAAATATGGTGATCAGTTAGATCCTGGGCATGTGGGTGAGATCCACCAGCCAGACACCTGGGAAAGAATTCTCTCTAGTAAGTCAGAGTCCTCCCCATCTAGTGCCTCATCTCCAACCATTGGAGGTATTTGCTAATAGCAGTTTTATATATAGTTTGCATATCATACAATGAACTCCAAAGATACTTAAGCTTAATTCAGTGAGGGTTTTTAAAGGATATTGCAGGAAATTGCCATATCTGTCCCAAAGCCTGTCCTCAGGAAAGATAACTGTCCCATTGACTGTGTGGTTAGAAAACTGAGTAAAGACCTTTCGTCATCAGCCTTGTCTCAATCAGGAGCAGTGGCTGACGTTTCTTGGGATGAGAGAGACCCAGGATTGGAGTTCATGGCTCTCTAGCATCTATTGAAGCTCTTCTGTTTTGACAGAGGTTTCTTCACACTGAAAAGCAGTGACTGGCCCAGTGGAGCAGTTGACACTTGATGGCATCTGCCCTGCCCAGTCAATACAGGCATTGACCTTCTGGACTTTTAGGCAAGGCTGTTAGTCCCTTCTCCTCCTGCCCCTTCCTACCTCTCCTCCTCCAAACATCCCTGCTCCCTCGATAGCCCCACATGCCATAGGAGATGTTGGGGGCATCCCGGCTCCTTTCTTGCCTCCAAATCATTCCAGCACTAGCTGCACTAAAACCACAGGAAATTTAATGTACAAAAGCTTTGTTTAAAAGGAATTAAGGTGGGTTAAGTGTGACATCAACCTTTAATGCATGATCTACCTGCTGTGTGGCTCCTGGGCTGCGTACCTGGCCTCATTGCATGAATCACTTCAATGCTGCCGATCCCTGAATTTGTCCACAAACTGTGGCTGGTATTACTGATGATCTTAGATGAGCTTCAGTTCTGCATTTAAATTCAAACCAAGTCTAAATGAATGGTTTCTGCTGATTTAGCATATTCAGTGGCAGGCAGCTAATCCGGAATGGTTCTTATCCACACTAAAAAGGAGGTTTGAAATGTCTCTTGGATCAGATTTGACCTCTGTTCTGCTCTGTTCACTTGCAGATAAGTATAATGCTTACTGCAGTAGTAAGGATTATGTTCAGTTGGCTTTTCCCCTGCACTAAAGAACCTGGTGCACGCTTCTGGTGTTGAGTACTCCTATCTGGTGGGTTTGCTGTGTAGTTAACCAAATGGCTGTTCATTTTCTGCTTGCTTTTTTGTCCAGTACTAATGCGGCTGCTTGGTTTTCTTACATTTGCTCCTTATGGTACATCTGTATTAGCTAAGCAAGTACCAATATTTTCAGCAACTGCCATCTCCAAGCAGGCTTTCATGATACGGTGGTAAAAACACTTGAGCTTCTGTCTGCGCTGCTGCTACCACTGATACAATTGCACCACTGCTGATAGTTGATGAACTGTGAGTACTCACTTTGCTAGGGTGGATAAGGCCAATGAGACTGCAATTTATGCATAGATTTTGTCAGAGAAAAGCTCACAGGTACTTTTTAAAATGGGCGCCCAACTTTTTTTTGCAATCGTTCTATATTTACGTTATATACAGTGAGCACATTTAGGCAAGATATTTTCTCTGTAGCTTCATCCCAGTTAGGACTCCTTCTCTCTAACCTTTCTTTGTGACCAGAGCAGTGCAATATTTGTGTTTTGTGGTCAAATTGATTACCAGAATATAAACTCCAAATGAACCAGCAGAGCTGTATTTGGTCAATTTTTAATCTAAATTACTCAGAAGTAGGGTTTATAAATCAGGTTACAGGTTGATTTTGGCTTTTCAGCATTCAGATTTGATTTGAAATGCATTTTCCACTGGACAGATTTTATACTATCATTCGCACATGCTCTGCTTGAGAGGTGTGATAACTAGTGTTAATCAGAGTTTAGTTGGACCAGTGGATTTAAATTTAATAAGCCAAATTAATTTCATGAAACTCCACTCCAGCCAATGCAGTTTACACCATGAATGATCTTGAGCTCAGGTCTTTTAAATGAAGATACCATAAACAAGCAAAAGCCAACATTTTAAATAGGTTTCACTAAAGGAATAGTTTATTTTTTAAAGAAAGGGATTAGAATCAAAACCTCTGTGGAAAGAAATATAATCTAATGAATGGATTTGTTTGAAGACCAAATGTGTGTTCTTCGGTGGCTTTTGTGGTATTTCAATACTTGGCGTCGTAAGTACGTGGAGACAGTTTTAATGTGAGGTGATGAACAGAAAATGGAAGCTGCTATGCACTGGCACTTTGTGTAGCTATTGTCCTAAGAATGTTTGGGAGGGGAGTTCAGCTGCTTCCCACCAGTTCTAGTGATACCTATGAGGACAGATGAACTCTTACCCCAAAGTCCATGTTTTGACCTGCTCCAAATTGTCCATTTCATCTCCCCATGGCAGCTCCATTCTTTGGTTTCTGTGCCTCGGAAGATGAATTATCTTGATTCTGTTTATTTCCAGCTGTGTGTCTCACTTTTTTTAATGTGAGAGACTCTTTTAAGGCTTTATACATAAGATGACCATGTTTAAAACTAGAATTACAACCCCCTGGAACTTAAAGCTCTGTCTCTAAGTTGTGTTAGATAGAATGCCCTTAAATGTGATCTATTTACTAATCAGACTGGCCTGATGGAAATGCTTTAGGAGATGTAAGTAGGAATAATTTGAATTATTAAATTTAGCAGTCTTCACATGGAATCTATGAATTTGAATATTATATATTGAATTTATTTAATTTGCTTTAAACAGAGGGTGAATTCTTTTAATACTTTCATGCTAAAGGATCAGTTACCTGTCAGTGGGGGTCTTTCTGAATGCAGATATGCTGTCATTTTCAATGTCTCCCAGAATAGCACATGCAATGGTCTTCCGTCTTTCCTTAGAGTCTAATGATCAAATGCCAGAGTGACAGACACATTTAACTCTTCTGAATTGCATACTCTGGAAAAGCTAGAACAGCATGGGTTCAGTTAACTAGATGCAGATGTCTCAGAACAGGCATTGAACTTCTTAATGCACAGAATCAGCTCTGAATACTGAAAGTTCAGCAGTTTATGAAACGCCAAATAACACACACAACTGTAGCCAGTTCTCACAAGCAAGATGTCCAGGCCGACACAGGCATTTGAGAAAAAAGGGTGAGAACATCTTGCATTTCCCAGTGCCAGAAGAAACTTGGTAATAAGACAGTTCGGACTTCGAATAATATGCTGGCTTCTCCTCATGTCACTATCTCATATAATGCAGTAGAAGACAATCACTCTGCATAGCCAGAAATTTTCCGCCTATGAGGATGAATTAAAATATACTTCAATAGTTAGAATGTGGCCTGAATAAGCCTTGAGTAATTTTCCTATTTTGCAGGTGGTAAAATGGGCCTCTTCTGTTTACTGCATGTTATTTTGAGCCCAGTGACGTATGCAGCAAGTTCTCTCACAAACAGTTCAGATTTGTGTGTGGCAGGATACACTCTAAGCCCTTCGTTTATTTATATGTTTTATATAAAACAAGTGGAAATAAATGGCTTGGATCTCAGCCACTCAGACGAAGCTTTTTTTTTCCCCTCTACCAAACAAGTAACACAGCGACTGAATGAATGAGCATGGTTCTGTGCAGCACAGCCAAGGGGCTCTCAGTTGCATTTCATTCGTTCATTTGTAAAATGTTAGCATCCCAGCAATTCCTTATTGAACTCAGATGTTTTTTTGCTAGTCCAGCATTGCGAAACCCAGGCTTTCAATTGCATGCGTGCTAGGCCTTTCAAGTATGTATGCGTGGTTTATTTTGGTCATATAGGCAATGGCATAAATATGCTCTCATGTTTAGGGATAAATGCTCATTTACATTTTTTTCTGGATTGATTTCTTTCCATCAGCAAAAGTATTTAACATGATCAAATATCCATTATGCTGTTAAACATGTTTCAGTTCCCAGTGGACTGGTGCCAACTCAGAGTGGCAGAGTGTCGATACATAGCACCAGTCCCCATGCTGTCTAAAAAGAGATGGGATACGCCTGTGCCTGGTGCACATAGCAGCAAGGTTTGGCAGTAGAAATTGTTCTGACCTGTATCCATTTGGCGTATCGCTGAATAATCTGTGTGTAATACTTGAGAACCCTATCTGACCCTCATAAGCTCGTCCAAACATTGCTATGGCCAAGGTAATTGGGTGTAAACAGACACTCTTCTTTATAATCAGCCTGCTTCTACTGACATTACTCTTGTTTCCATGCTGATGAGTTGGGATGCGATCCAGGGTTTGTGTCATTAATAACTGAATCCTGCAGAAAAAATAGGTTTCTCTTGATTTACCAGGGTGTGTTTAATGTGCGGAATGGGTGTTGAGGTTTTGGTGAAATAATTGTTTAGATTTTTCTGCAATGTGATAAAGGTGTGCTGTGTATTTTCTGCTTTCTCATTCTCCACCCTAGATTTCAGAACAAAGGAGTCCCTCTTGTTACA